>JAGKPW010002145.1:1200000-1680073 GCA_019926035.1 Melaleuca alternifolia
CTCAATCCATGCCCTGCTTATCGTCGAGGTGCGTGTGCTTATGTTTGGTGTTCTATCAAACTGAGTAGCTCGATTTTCTTGCCTGGAAGTGTTGTATCTGAATTGCTGACATTGTTGTCATTAGTTTAATATGTAACTGCCGTTGTGCATCTTCAAGCATTTATATTTGTGATAACATGATGAGACTCTTGCCCAGCAAAATTATCCATATCGACATATTCTGTTGAGGTTATGCACAATTATGTATTTTATTCCAGGCAAGGAATTGGATGTGCAAGTCTGGTACTAAACTCTCCCTGAGAGAATGAGACGTGAAGGATTAATCCGTGATGGTTCAGTTCAGCATGCTGTTGCATGCTCTTCTTAGCGAGCTTCCTGTCATCGACCCCTCAGCCCAACTTGGTTTTTAGTGCTACAAGAATGCTCCTCTCTTTTCCGGTAGTGCGACTAACCAATGCTATTGTTTACTTCTGAATCTTCCTCATTATTGCTACAACGAAACTATTTTACTTAAGTTGCTGCTCTCTAAAAATTTCTGATGCTTTTGTGCCAATGGGATTGGAATAGATTCACGCGACCGGTACTAAGTATTCTCGAATTAACTAACAGATACTCAAATACAAAATATACCTGAGGCGTGAGCACCTTGTTTTTCCAATCGGTTCGTCTTTGGGCAATTTTTGCAGTTAGAATTCAAGTCGCAACGTAACTTCTAAACTGGCCTGGCTTTATCACACCCGTCCTTGGGATCAATCCCTCTGTTATATTTTACTTCGTGACTGTCTTCCGGAGATAGACTGCTCATTGTGTGACCTACGCTACTGTGCACATCTAAGACGCCGATTGCCATCCATTCACAGGAGATATACACGCGCTCATCAGTCTTGGTTAAAGCTCGTGACCAATTCTGGTTTTGACGTGCGGGGCTCTATGTGCCTCACTCGATCATCATCCTCTGAGCAGGTGCATCGATGCATAAGCGCCTCTATAGCCATTGCCCTCCATCCTTTGGGGGAACTTGTAGACATGTAGATAGATGAATTTTACGTCCTAGTGGAGCATATATGATGGTCCATCCAATTTCCACAATAGATGGTGAGATCTAGCCCACATGTTGCTAATGAAATCTAATCATTTCATGATCAATACGCACCTGGCTAAGTCTTAACATCACTTGTGGAAAACTGTTTAGTGAAAAAGAAAATCAATTCCCTCAAATGCTCTGCCAAAACTTGGCCTGAAAGGATTGATTAGGTGGGTGGGTGCCTGGGTGGCTGCTGCGATCTTCTCCCGATCTCCCTTTGTCCTCTCCATCAAGTGGTGGTCTTGGACCCTCAGGCGGCCTAACAACTAAACAACCCCTAGTGGATGAGTCGATGGGCGAAGTCGTCAATCCATAGTGGATCGCTCGGCATTGAACAGGTAGGTTTTTGGGTGAAGTACGAGAGATAACCTGATATTAACCTGATTCACAGATCCAAGACTACCTCTCTTGTTCTGAGCTAATATCTCGGCAATATACGCAGGCACCTAAAATTGACAAATCTCGGTTCAGGCATAAAGTTCACAGGAAATCCATTGGAATCATTAGGAGCCTTATCAGAGTTAGCGGATAAGATATGACGCCACGCCAAATCCCTCCAACAACCTTCCCAGGTATAAGAAAACCTTAGAATGTGAAAAATCTGCAGTCCTAAAGCACAATTCCATGTATTGGTGGGTCGGAAAAAGCTCACGACTGCAGCTCAACAAATGAAGCAGTCTTCAGGAACTAATATATTTAGCTACTAGCAGCCAATGATGCAATATCTGCACTTTTACCATTTGCCGTTATGAGATTTTCCTTGTAGATAAGATAAGATCAATGTCTAAAAGTAAATAGTCAGATCTTTCTCAACTCGATAACATACGAAAGCACCAACTCAAAGTCAATAATCACGTTCACAGCAGCTCCTATGTCTAAACTATCAATTGGACTCTGCTTGTCAATGAATATAACCATACTAAACAACCTTCTTTACCCCTTTTCGGCCAACATACTCTGCAATCTGGCCACTCAGCAATCGCCCCAACCATAGCACCAACATTACCCAAAGCCGAGTATAGAGAAATGTTGCGGCGAAATATGCCCAATCAATATAGTCAAACACCAAAAGTTACTGCAATTGCCAACACAACATGTCCAGGAATTCAAATGAAGATGAAGAACAAGCGACGCCTCTGAAAGCGATAGACTTAGGTCCCTGATGATGTCTTCGTCTGTCGGGGACGAATACCCACACTGAGTATTAACAGAGAAATGAGTATCACTCACAGTCTTCGAAGTTATAACATCGGATTGTCAACATTATGTCTTGAGTTTGAGTTAAGAAAGGAAAGTTATTTAATTTAATTAGGTTTCCTATCTTTAATAGCTTTCCTAGTTGAAAATTTTTCCTAAAAAGATATTCCATATTCAAGATCCAGTTCTTGCCTACATATAAGAAGTCTATGTTATATTCGAGAAGTATCAAAGAGGAGTTTACCCCTAAACAATAAAGAAAACTTAAAGCGCCATCTTTTTAGTGTTTGGCAAAGACTTATCTTCATGGGTTTGTTCGTCATATAACATCAAGTATTCAAGTGTTAGAGCCAATAAAATCTTACGAGTTTAAGATTTGTATAGTTCATTATAAAGATTGAGAGACTATTTCATGAGAAATTGTTAGCTTGGAGTTAGCAAGACCTTGTTGAAGTTCAAAAATTCGAGATGCATTGTTAGCTTGACCTTACATCTCAAACAACGAATCCCACAAAGTTTTGGTTGAATCTGAGTAAGCAGAAATCTTACAGATTTTAGGCTCCATTGAGTTGAAGATCCAAGTCATAACATTGTGATCCATTGCTTGACATTCTTCAAACTTTGGATGAGTTTCATTGGGGGCTTTAGTTTGCCTAGTAATATGTCCAAAGCTTTGATCGGCCTCCAAGCGCGATGGTCATTGCTCGCGACCATGAGAAAAAATTTCTTCCATTAAGCAAAATAGATGTAAGACGTTGGATGTTTCCCTCATGCACCACCGCTTTTGCTGATTCTGATCCATAGTCTGCACCTTTGTCGGAAAGTTTTCCCGATTCTAATTCTGAATTTGTCACGGTGCCGGCTTAAGGGACGACACCCGAAGGGGACAGATAATCAGGGTCATAAACCAGCTCTGATACCATGTTGAAAATCAAACGATCACATAAAGACACAGATAATTAACGAGGTTCGGCAATGTGCTTACGTTCTCGGACAAAAATTATTTCTTCTTCTTCTTTTTTTATTGTGTTGTTTCATCTACCATTATTCAATCATATGTACAGAAAAGATTGCTACGATAAAAGAAAGAAGAGCAATCTAAAATAAGAAGACAACTGGGAAAAGGAAAGACACCCCAGAATTATAGAAATACAATATTAACAAATCTCCCTTCCCATGATATGAGAGAAAATCAGGCGAACAAATGAATGTCAGAAAAGTTAGCTCCGACGAACGACAGCTGGATACTGAAAACGGCAACGTGTCAATTGCATTCTCTTCTTTACTGCGGTTTGCTGATTTTCGTGGCTATTCATGGGAGGATATTACCGTTTTCCGTTTGAAAGGTTGGTCGAAAACGGGGGAGCTTTATCCTTCTCACCGTGACACTGGCGGCGGATACTGACGGCGGACACGCATGTGCTGGTCAAGATTATGCATTGAATGGTCTACCTTTGGGCTTGGGCAATGTCACTTTCAGGATTTTTGGAAATATGAGTTCACTGGAAAGTAGATCATAAGCTTGTTATCTGATTCTACACCATCGTAAATTGATTAAAACTATTCACCTAACTATGCTTTTCGAAGCGGATTTGATGGCGCGTGTATGAGAGACGTGACGGTTCATTAGAGCAATACGCAAAGAGATTTGAGTGAAAATCAATGACAAATCGAAAAGCAAATTGCTTAAGAACCGAGGCTCAAGGGTCAGAAATTACAGGATGTTAAATGCATATGGCGCAGGGAATGAAAGAAACTGAAGTGGGGGGCAAGAAACTAGAAAGGGAGGAACATAACCTCAAAGGCGATTCTTGAAGATGAAATCACTTGAAATTATGGGTGCTCCACGCTCAAAATGGAAACTTTAACACGGACGTCGCCGTTGAATACACATACCACGATACGGATCACGAGCTTGACTTGAAAATTGAAACCATGCATTAAAAATCAATGGAAATTGCGATTAATGAGGGGCCAACTCAAAATAAGAATTTTGACAGAGATTTGGCAGAATCGAAGGGCGTTTCCTCCTTCCCTCCGTGTTTCTTTCTATTAAAAAAAATTCCGGATCTTCTTTGATCGGTTGCTGGATTTTCATCTACCATTTCCAATCTCCCTTCCTCTCACGATCCCAATAATTGGTGGCGGTCGCTGTTTGTCGATTCAAACAGGTCGAGCTTCTCTTATCTTTAAGAGTTTTGGTTGGTCGAGGGACTTTCTGCATGCACCAAGTTGAGCTCCAGCTTGACTAGCGTCGACCCTCCCCTCTACCTCAACTTGTCTCATTAGTTTTGGCCATAATTTTATTCTTCTAACAGCCAGCCCCATTGATGATACATATATAATTTTTTAGTGTATGCATGTTGCATCATTTCATATGCAAATTGCGAATAAAGGGTACATTATAATAGTGTTAACTGTTCTAAAATAACTTTCAATTTCGGATTGGACTATTTAAGATGTTATCAAAGTCAAGTTGCCCTTAATTTTATTTTGAGCATGCGGCCCTTGTTCGTTGATTTTATGCGCAATATTGTTTGAGTTTTGAGTTGGACGTTCTGACATGATATTTACATTAGGTTTAGCCCCAAGTTTATTCCGGGCATGCAGCTCTTGTTTATTAGTGCCACATGTAGTAATCAGCCCGTTCGCACCCAAGAGAGGACCTCACGTTCACATTATGTTTTTTTCATTTAAGAGCTCGAGTTTTTGGAGTGACTAATTCTTGTTTTTACATTATATTATAGTACAAGCTGGTTCTTCAGATCGAGGCACTTCCTTGATTTTTCTCTTGCCTCTGCCTCTCCCTTGTGGAATCGCCTTCGCGTCCTTGCGGATCATCTGAGAGCTCCGATCATCAGCACAATCAACAAGGATGCAATTGGGAATGGTTAAGTACTATTTACTAGAGCTGATCATGGGCCTGGATCCATGCGAGGCCACTAAAGCCTGGCCCAAGTCACAAGGGCCTAAAGACTTTTTGGGCGGGCTTGGGTCGAGGCATTTAGTGAGAAGACCTGGCACGACTATACCCGTGCCAAGCACAACTTAAAGACCGAAGATATGTATATAAGAATTTAATGGTTCGTGAGCTTCAAAAGTGAAAAATACGAACTTGTCTTGTTCACTTCTTGTTTGGCATCATGCAAAATTAATGTGATGGAATTTGAAGAGGGAGTTTGGGAGGGATTGTGATTGTATCTCTCAATCTGCATCGTACATGTAAATGTATATATATTTGCCGTACAAAAAGAAAGCAAGAAGGAATATACGTGTCGTTTTCCTTTTTCATCTTCTGAGTATCCCATTGACATCACATATCGCAAGTGACCGAATGGATTAGTCCCTAATCTGTACAATTAGAATTAGAATCGGTGATCAAGTGAAATCCTTTCTCTAGCAAAATGTTGTAAATAGGTGTACATTCTCACAAATTCAACGAAGCTGATCAATTGCATTGCTCCACGCCTCTTTGCATCTGTGGTAATTGGTAAATTTTATAATGCACGTGCTTTTTTTTCTCTCCATTTAATAATTTCTTGCATTCTTGTCTCCTTGGAACGGATCAACCTCCGACACATTGACGAAGCTTGGCATCTACCAAACTCAAAACGTGCTCATCTTGATCCATCATGTTTGGGCCGTTTACAATGACCAAGGCGATAATTGCAAGTGAAGATTCCACTCGCTAACCACTCGATTTTATCTAAGTTTTAATCAAAAAAATTAGAGCAAAACGGGGCGAATAATATCCATCTTTTGCGATGGGCGTCGGGTCCGACCCGGTCCCTTAAGCCTTCTCGGCTGAAATTCGGAAGCCGAACCAGACCGTTGCGAACCGCCGTTTCATTAGGTCTGGCCGCCGTCGCCGGTTTCGCCCCCGCCAACATACCCTCTTCTCTGAACTACGCCATTTTTCGCCCTCTCCCATGGCGCTCTCGAGCTCGGCACCTTCTTCAACCGCCCGAAACCCTAAGAGAGCCCTGGGGCTCTTCGCCAACGCGCGGAAGCACAAGCACAGCTTCATTCAGTTCGCCGCCATGAGCGGGATTCTCCTCCTCAGCCTCCGGTCGCTGGGCCAGAAGTACCGCATCCACGACCTCCTGGAGGACACCTCCGCCCTCAGGGAGGAGCGGGAGTCGCTTGCCGATCGCATGAGCAACATCAAGGGCGACCTCAGGCGCGAGGCGTCCCTGGACTCCACGGGGCTGTTGGCCTCGCGGCTCCGGCTTCTCTTCGGAGACGAGGAATGAGACATTGAGTGAGTGATGTTAGTGCCGTTGGATGATTTGGTTCGCTTGCTTTCGTTGCTAGGGATTGAATTGCTCTGTGAAAAAAAGTGGGGATGCGTTTGTCTGCTAATTTTCGGCTTTGAAATGGAGCTGCGAGTGGAATTATGAGTGTTTAGATGCTGTCTTCGGCTGATTTGTGCATTGCTGGGAAATTTTTTGGGTCTGCTGGCTTTGCTTGGGTTGTTTTGGCTCTTGGTTTTCAACATGCTTCAATTTGGTTTCCATTTGATGTGCTCCGTGGTTAATTAATTGCAGTTCCGATTTGATCTTCTTGTGAGAGATAGATGACAGTGTAGGATGCAGTCAGTAGTCGCGTCGTTGTTTTGCGAATGTTGATGTAAGAAGAACTGACCAAAGCGCTTAAACCTTCCCCATGGGTCCTGATACAGGGGGCATTTGTCAGACTTCCAATCAAATGTTTTATAAATTATGTCATGGCAAAAAGGTATTCATGGAAGTGCGCTTATCCCGTTGATTAGTAGTACTCTTATGTTTTATACTATAGCTATACCTTTCATTGAGATTTGGTATCTTTTTTTTTTTTTTTTTCATGTTCTGGTTGAAAATGAAAATACGATAGTGAGAGGGCGTTGTGCAGTTATTCAGATCTTTTATATCCTCCAACAAGCGAGCTTCTTTCATTTTCAAACATGCTGCAGTGTTTTAAAGCTTACTCAATGAAGTTGTCTTTCTTTGGCAAAATGAAAATTTACTCCTGCAGGTGAAATTGCTCTTGGGTAAAATATGTTAGACGGTTCTGCCTTTTGATGAACTGTTCCAAATGTTGCGATGGTTATCATTTGCAATTTGTGGTTTTCCTGAAGGTTTAGTATTTGCAGTTGCTTTTCTGTTGTTCCCATAGAGGTTTGGTTGAATTGCTATGGCTGCCTCAGATCTTCATCGCGTTTTTTCATTACTGTTTAGATTCCTGTCCTATCTCACTGGTCTGTAGTTGAATATTATAAATCCCGACTTCTGAAAACTTAGGCATAAAAACATTATGAGTCAGGCTTGAAGCTTGTAATTTTGTTATCCTGCAGGTCTCATTCAGCATGCTTTGCATGTCATAGGAAGAGGTATCAGCGGCAGCTAGATTCTTGTGGTTCTTTTAGCTCACAAGCTACAACAGTCGAGATGGTTTCTTTTTCATTCGCAGAGTACTGTAAATGAGGTGTTTATTTTGAAAATTACATGTGGATTTGTCTTTGGAGATATGATAATGATTTTTGGAGATATTTGACACGTGTCGTGATAGTGTACTTGTAACTTGTTGGAGATTGCTAATAAGGTCACTTTGTTGATCATCAGCAAACTGTCGCCAGTGTTGATGATGGAACTGGGAGTTGGTACCTCAAATAACCGATATCGGTGTTTTAATTAGCCATTTCAAGAAAGGAAATACTAGAAAGCCGAGAAGAACATGTTCAGTGTGGACTTTACTTGATTAGCATAATGTCATTGCTGGTGTCTATTTTATCTGGCCAGTACTGCGTATGGTGCTGTTTATGCTGATGTAGCAGACGTTTTTGTGGGGCTATGATTGTAAGGGCTCATCGGCGGACTGTTCACAAATGTTTTCCACGATGGCTGGACATTGCATTCTGTTTGGTTCTAAGATTGGTTTGGTCTCAATGTCATGCTTATCCAGTAAATTAGTGAATCATCAGCTAGCCAACATCCATAGTCCCTTCGTTGGTTGGAAGAGCTAACAGGGGAATCTCCCGGTTGTGTCTACATGATTTTTGTTACATGGGTTTTCTGGCTCTATGAAGCTGCTCGGCCCATTCTTAAATTTCTTTGAGGATATTAAACCCATTTTGGTCTTTACATTTTTTGGAGGCATTAGTTGATTAGTTCTCGATGAATCTCGGATTTTAGATCTAACTAGAATTCGAAATTTGTAATGAATTGTTGAAAATGATGAAGTGGATCACGAGCTTCTTGTATAGTCTTCTCAATCCACTTTAGATTCGACAGGCTACCCGCTTCCTTCTTTATAAGACTCGAGCATTACTTTGTTTTCCTCTGTTGGACGGCCAACAGCCTATGCACCGATGCGGGTCGAGCCCATTCATTCTCGAAGTCGTACATTGCCGATTGCTGTTCATTCACCGGAGATATACATGCACACATCATATAGTTTTGGTTCGACAAAAGTAAAGCTTGTGAAGAATTCCGGTTTCAACATGTGGGGTTTCTATGTACATCACTCGATGGTCATCCGCCGAGCGCATGCATCGGTACCTAAACGCCTGTATATCCATTGCCCATCATCCTCTGGGAGAATTGTGGACATGTAGACAGATGAGCTTTAGGTTCTATTGGAGCATACGTGACAGTCCATCTAATTTCCCCAAAAGATGGTGACATCTAGCCCACATGCGCTAATGAAATCTAACTTTTTTTTTCATGATCAATTCCACACGGGGCTAAGACTTGACATCACCCGTGGAAAACTGTTTTTCAACAGAGTTGGAAGTGAAAAAGAAAATTGATTTCCCCATCGAATGCTCTGCCAAAGCTTTGCTCGAAAGGATTGATTGGGCGGGTGGGTGGCCACTGCGATCTCATCTTGTTCTCCCTTTGTCTTCTCCATCAGGCGGTGGTCTCAGACCCTCAAGCGGGCTGACGACCAAACAACTCAGGGCGGGTTTATGTTGAATAAATGGAAGAACAATATTTTTTCAGAAAATATATGTTCTCCACTTTAAACTTTACATACGTTTTTTAACGATGAATGATTTTCTCTTGATTGACTATTTTCGATAAAACAAAGGTGTGAAAGTTCAGGAAACTAATTTGCGGAATTTTTTTTTTCGCTCGAATAAAAACACTCTCAATTCAGTTCTAATCTAACTTTCTCCAAGCCAAGTTTGAATCATCAAATTAAGATATTAATAAAATCGTTGGTCTTGTTTTATGTTGATGTATGATGATCGAGCTTAAAGAATGTTATATTCGAGAAGATAAGTTCCTTTTTTTTAATAACTTGGAGAATTTGATCGAAATGCGATTTCGTGCCAAATAGTTGAAGACCCTATTGAGAAAATTAAACCTGAGTATTCAGTTTGGGTAGTGGGTTTGGGTTTTCCCGTGTGATTTTATTTTGGAGATAATTATTCAAGCATCATTTACATTGCTACCGTGGGAAATTAGAACTAGGAATTCACTGTTTGACAAACGGATTGTGTGTCGCTAGTAAACTCTGCACAATCTGCCTAAAGACTCTAGAGTCTCCACCAAGTTGATCAAATGAGCCACACGATGAAAAGTTTTGATATTATAAGATAGGAAAATACTACAAAAAATCTCAAACTATATCCTCTGTGACATATTTATTCTAAATCTTTTTTTGTGACACTAGAAATCCTGAACTTATCTCATTGTGACTCATTTAACATAATTTTTTTGTGATATTTAAAATCTTGAACCTGTATATTTGTGACACATTTACCCCATATTTTTTCTTCTCTTTATTTTTATTTTTATTTTTAAGCCTATTTTGATCAGCTAGCTAAGGTCGGCGAGGACCACCGCAACTCCCTTCGTGAAGCCCTCGTCGGCCAAATTAGATACCAAAAATAAAGAAAAGAAGAAGAAATGTTTTTTTAGGGTAAATATGTCATAACGATACAAGTTCGGGGTTTTAATGTCACAAAATAAAAGTTTAGGTTAAATATATCACAAGAATATACGTTTGAGATTTTTCGTGTCACATAATTTTTAGTGTCACAAAAAAATGTTTAGGATAAATATATCATAAATGGTATAATTTAAGATATTTAATGATATTTTTCCTATTAGATACATAATTAAATCGTCTAAAACTTGTTCGATGGTTCACTACTTTTAAGGGAGGTAAAATCTTCCACACATCGATGATGTACGGATTCATCGATAAGTCGTGCCAATTTAACCTCACTTTCATTTCCTGACCAAATAAATAAATAAATAGAAACACCCTTTTGCATATGATCAACCCTGATCAAATAAGAGAATAGAAAATGTGGGCAAGTTGGCCCATTTGTAGATGAGTTTGTACAACCTTCGTAATGGAACCACTTGCATTCATTGAGCCCCGTCTTCGAACCTAGTTGCTTTTAATTAATCAAATGCTAATCCATGGCTAACATCGGCATTTTGTTGTTTCCACACACGAAAGTACGTGTGTGTACCAAGGCATAATAAAAAAGAAAACAAAATAACAACACAAGTGCGTCAAGAACTTGGTTAGGCTTCGGCCACGTATCCCCAAACCCCCACGCGGTGCATCGCTTGCGAAGAGAAGTTCTCGTCCCTACCCATGTTGGTAATCAATCTCGAATCCCTTAATTAATTCGGCTCATGGCTCGGAAATTGTTCCCTCCTGCCCAACATGACTCCCTTGGATAACCTTTTATATTCCACTTGGGAACGTGGAGGTTGCTCGAGCAATCAGATAATCACAAATGTTTATCAAGATTCAAGAACCCTGTGTTCCAAACTTGATCATGCGTTTAAAAAATTAGGTCATAAGATGAACGGTGCATATATTTGGAAAAGTTGCCATGTTTCCTTTTTGGTAATGTGAAGGAACAGATCTGTCGGAGAGGGCAAAGAAGCCTAGATGCACATGACACTACTCTAGACCTAATGAGAACAAATGTTTTTTTTTTGTTTTTGTTGAAGAAAAGCTAGCTAAGATCTTCTTCTTTAACAAAAATTGTAATTTAACCTGAAGATTTAGTATTTGTGGCCAATCCTTGCTGTTATTTATTTCAACAAATTATGAGATGGGTGTTAAGGAATAGAAACTTTTCGAGCGATACGATATTTATTATTTACTCTAATCAATTATCTCATTCCATCATTTCGAAAAGAAAGTAAATATATGATTTGACTTATGTGATAATTCTAAAAGATAATGTCTCAAATTTAATCTCTAAATTTTTTCTTTGAAAAGGGATTGCTAAGAAATGTTTGATCTGAAAATAAATCGTCCTTCTTGAAAATAAGGTTTCTTGCCAAATACTTGTAAAAAGACGCACCTTTCTATAGATTAAAGTGCTGGAGAAGAAACTTGTATCTGATAAACTCTCCACGCGAGTGTTTACTTAGAAAAACAAAGTCAAAAAGCATAAAAATTTGCAGAGAGAAGCAGCATGGTAGGGCATTTGGAATTACAGTAACTGGAGCACTCCTCCAGTTCAGAGATAGAGAGAGGAGGAGAGAGAGAGAGAGAGGATCTGGCAAGAGGTAAAGGACGACCACTGTGTCCGCGGGACCCGCGCTCTTTTCACTTTAGTCTTTGTCCTTTTCTCTCTCTCTCTCTCTCTCTCTGACCCTAGAAAAGAAAAATCATGAACACAAAAGAAAAATCATGGTTTCATGGACCCCAATATTCAGTCTTAAACAAACCCTCACGCGGGGCCTTTCTAATCCAGTCTCTTCCTTCACATCTCTCTCCAAAACTCACAGAAAAAAGGTGTTTAAGCACAGTACTTTGAAGGAGTTTGGAGTCACAGCAAGATAAATTCTGGGCAAATAAACCGAACCTCAATCCAAGCCAGACACTGCTTCTCTCTCTCTCTCTCTCTTACCAGGTTTCAAATTTTTATTTGGGTTTGCAGAGAAGACAAGATTCCCTAGAAAGAAGATGGGGCCAATCCTCTCGCAGGCTTTGAAAGAGATGGGTTTGACATGACACGAGCATTACCCAGTTCTTGCAACGAGAAATTCTTCATCTTTTTCAGAAGTTGATGATGCTCTCTTCGCACGGACAAAGGATTTTTGTGTTTCTCTTTAGGGCGGTGTTTCTGGGGCCTCATGGTGTGTCGGCAGCAACGCGACGGAGTCCCTCTTTTCCCAGTTAATCTCTGATGGTTTTCAGGGTTCAAGACAAAGACCTCCAGTTAATCATTTTGCTTAAGGTGATAATTCTAGGCTTCGTCAGCAACTTCCCTTTGCTTCCAATCCACAGGTAAGCCAAGTGTTTAGCTCCAATTTCAAGAAAGCCCTTCTCGTTTTGTTAGAACTCAAAAGAAGAAGAATAAAGAAAGAAAGATTGGTTAATTACTGTACTTGCTTTTAATCTGGTTTCATTATGCATGGCTAATCAAGGCTCAATCTCTTGCTTACGTATTGGTGAGATCCAACTTCAGTGAGAATGGCAAAATGGGTTGGTGGGCTTAGCACCCAGAGAAACGTCCAAATCAAGATGGAAAAAAGCACAGAGAAGGAAAATTTCAACTTCACTAGTGATTGCCCCTTTGGTTTAAGCCTCCTCTTTGATGGGATATTATAGATTAGGGTTGCGAAAATTAGGGTTACTGATAAGCTTCAGATATTGAAAGTGAAAAAAAGCTATTGGGGAGGCAAGAAAGTCAGGTCCGAAAATGGAGTCAAGAAGCGATGAAGATCAGGCAAAAATCCCCAATTCTCCGTTGTACGATGACCCAAATCCACCCAATGGAGAGAGAAAGAGAGACCGTGGCCAAAACCGTGTCATCTCACCTCAAACCCTAGATCAACCAAAGCCCAGAATTGATCATCGACTTCAACCATCAATTCCCAATTCAAGTCTACCTTCAGCTGAATTCCCCAAAATCACGACTTTGACCACAGCGACCCCTCTGCCGGCGACCAACTTCCGATACCGTGAGTGCCTTAAGAACCACGCGGTAGGCATCGGTGGCCATGTCGTCGACGGGTGTGGTGAGTTCATGCCGAGCGGGGACGAGGGCACGCCGGAGTTCTTCAGATGTGCTGCCTGCAATTGCCACCGCAACTTCCACCGGAAGGAGATCATCGGCCGTGCTGGCAGCGAGCCGTGGTGCATGACCACTTTCCAGTATAACCATCAAAACGGAAACAGCCTTAATTTGGGTCAAATCAAGCACGCAGCCAATTCACTCCCCCAGCAAACCATCCTCCATCAAAGCCGCCACCACCAGGGCTTCTCACCAGGGCCTACTCAGCCAGTGATGGTGGCTTTCGGAGGGGGCGGTGAAGCGGAGAGCTCGAGCGAGGATCTCGGGGTGTTCCAGCGCAGCGATGGAGGACAGTGGCGACAAGAAGAGATGATGGTAGTGCAGTTGCAGCAATCACCAAACAAGAGGTTTAGGACAAAATTCAGCGAGGAGCAGAAGGAGAGGATGATGGGGTTTGCTGAGAAGTTGGGGTGGAAGATGCAGAAGCGGGATGAAGATGAGGTGGTGAGGTTCTGTGAAGAGGTAGGGGTGAAGAGACAGGTGTTCAAAGTTTGGATGCACAACAACAAGCAGCAAGCCATGAAGAAGAAGCAACCGTGTTGATACGCGCGCGCGCGCGCGAGAGAGAGAGAGAGAGAGAGAGAGAGAGAGAGAGAGAGAATGTTCTTCTTATGGGCATTTTGGCTTTAGTTCATCATGGAGGGTTCGGTTGCTATAATCATATGGCGAAATAAGTTTGTGCAAAGTGTGTGATTTCCATTTCTATTCAAGCTTTTACGAGGGTTAATACTCAGAAGGTGATGACATCATAGCATTGCCTTATATTTGATGAAGTTGAATTTGCAGGACTTCTTCTGCAATGCGGGTTTAGATGGAAACATCTGCGGATTATTCAGAGAAGTGGTAAAGGCCCCAAAGAAAAAGAATAAGAGGTATTGTCAAATGGTACCTTTCTGGGGCATCAGTGAGTTGGTTCATTTTTGAATTTAGTCTGGCTTCCGAATCTATTATATTATATTTCGACTTTTGCATTATGCATTAAGGTTGCGTTTGAGTTATGAGTAAATGTTGAAAATCAGTAAAACTTGCTTTTAACTTTTAGCCAGTTATCCACCTCAAAACCTTTTGAAAATGACTTTGAAACATCTCATATTTTCCTTCAAAGGTCTTGGAAAAGTTAAACCAAAAGCATCCTAAGTCTCAATGAAGAGAGTCTTTTCTTTTATAAATTCACAAGAGAATTACCGACAATTATTGTAAATTATGCACATTAAATATATTAAACTTTGATGGAAGGAGTCTTTTCTGTCCATTTAAGATTTTTTTTTTCACGATATAGTGAAAGTTTAGCAGAAAATCTCTTGGTAGTTATTTATTGAACAAGAAAATATATTTGTCAAAATAAAAAAAAATTGAAATATTAAGAACATATTGCTTATATTAAGCAGTAAGTAAAGTAATAAGTGGTAAAAATAACTTTACGAGAACGAAAAAAAATAATCATGTGCATAATTTCGCGTAGAATTGACTTTGCCATGTATGATAGGTGAGGTAAATATCGACCAAAAATAAGATTTACTCGTGTATCCACCAACTAGTAGTGGAGGGAGAACTTGACTTTCTCTCTTGCCAGGTACACTCCGGAGAGTAATACTTGGAATGTAACACACCATGCACGTTAATTAGGCATTTCCAATGTCATAGGAAAATTGAAATACGCGCATGCATCGATCCTTGTTTCATTCGCACGCTTGAAGAGAATCACATGATACAATGCACGAGAGAATCTAACCAAGGAATTTCAGGTGTGGCCTGAACACCTCTTGGGTACATGGAGTGGCCGGTCCCCCTTGGACCCGCCAAATTGGTAGCACCTCCTCCCCCTGTGATTATATACTTTCCGAAAGATCGAATTCAAAATCTTGATGAACATCGTCTTGGAAACCCGTCTTAAGAGTCTTAGGGATAACCGTACGAAAATTTCTAAATATATTATACGGCAGATAATTCACTACTATTATATCAAATTTTCGCCGAAAGTCACTAACATAATGATTCAGTTGGAACAATGTTATTCTATGTGGTATGGCTAAAGTTGACATGCATGTTCTCTTTTTTTGCTTTCTTTTTTCACGAATTTTTTTTATCTTTATTTATCTTTTCTTGTTTCTTTGTTGGTGGTTGATCATAGGTGAGGGTGGCAAGGCCCTTGCCCAATCTAGGCGAAGAGAGGGCGTGGTGGTTCTTGCCCCTCATTGGCTGTAGTTGAGGCTTCGACGCACTATCGATTGGAAATCCAATTTAGGGGAAAAGAAGAAAAAAAAAGAAAAGAAACTCGTAAAGAATTATAAAAATTGTCCATGTGAGAATTGGCCATGTCACATTAAAATGGTTAGCCTTGATGGACCATCACGTTAGCAATTTTTTATATATTAAAATTGATTAGATGAGTTATTAAAAAATCATTGATCATGACGAAATTAACAAAATTGAAAAGTTTAGAATCAAATTGGCCATTAAATAATAAGTTTAAGACTCTCTTTTTTGATAATTTGCCCCTAACGTCTATAGCCTGAACTCTTCCCTTCCCTAGGTGGGGATGAGCTACATTAACAAGAACGTGTAATTCAACCAATGGGCAAGTGTAAAATAATATAATTTTCATTCAGCATGGGATTTCAATCTCTGTACCATCTATATCAACATGCAAAATCAATCAGTCATGTGATTCAATCAATGCGAAAGTTCACGAATTAGACGACATGCATGTTCAATTTGACGTGTGAATTCAATCATTGTGCAATTTACATTCGACATGTAATTCCAATCATTTGGCAATATATCAACTTCATCTAGCTTATTCAAAATTCAATCTAATTTGTAAGGATGAGAAAATTCGGTTCAACGTGGGAGTATAGTTAAGTAATGTGATTTTGATGTGACAAGAGCCCATTAAAAAAAGGAGTCAGTTTTGGTAAAATTAATTTCGGATCTTTTCTATAATTTCAAGATATATATTATAAAAGAATCACAAGTGATGGGGCCCGGTTCATGGATCTATGAGGTTCAATATGAGCTTGAGCCTAGGATGAGTTTACTGGTGGAAATCCTGCAAAAGGCAAGACTAGATCCATGGAATCCTGATCCTGTTCTTCCAGGCAATATCAGGATCTTTCACGGTCATAACTGGATGTTAGGTTCTCTAGTGATGCTAGGCTCTTCAACTTAGAATACAGAGGCACTCGATGGTGTAAACTTGAGGGAAGATCTCATCGAGAAAGATTACACCAGCTGAAGCTGAACAGAAGTGTCAACAGAGACAGTTTGTCATGAGGTGCCACAGTACGTGAGGTCGAAACACCGCTCCTATTCATCTCACTTTAGAACGAAAAGACGGGCTTGAACTGTACAGCTTCTTTTTCAACTAATTCATTATCAGGTTACAAGTTGAATTCACTAAAGAATTTAGCTAAAGGAGTGGGTAGACCTGAAGCATTGCAAAAATTGAAGCTTCGATAAATCCAAATCACCTCAGCAGTATGATGCCTTGAACTGTTTGCAATAAAGCTGCATCGTTGATAAATGCCTTGACAGTTCCAGGCAAATTCGCACAAGTGGCGAACGCATATGGTCGATGTCAAGTCTCTGCAATTAGTCTTTGCAATTCTCTGACTGTTCTATATTTTATGTCCACACTATCTTCTTTTTTTCCTTTCTTTTGCTAGGCCTGTCTTTATTATCTAGGTCAGGCACATAGCCTGTAGCACTTCAAGAATTTTGCACCTAGGAACCATTTTATATCCAGCAACGAGACTAGAAGTCTGGTTTCCAACCTCAATCCAACTACTCCCAGTCTCTTTCTCGCAACCCATTCCCCTCGTCAACTTCCTAACTAGTGCAAACACTCCCCACATACTTTCAGCTGTGTATATGTTTGACAGGGTCAGGTAGTTCCTGGCCAACCTTGGTCTCGATTCTAGAACCCCCGGAGCTACCAATTTTCCCAAGTTCTTAAGTTCATGTGCTCTCCAAGCTCCAAGAAGGGCGTCCCACACAGACTCATCAGGTCTAAATGGCATACTCTCTATCAGTTGGTAAGCCTCATCCACTCTCCCTGCATGGCCGAGCAAATCGACCACACACCATTAATCGCCTGACTTGGGGTAACATTATATTCACCCGTTAATTCGAAGTACCTCAACCCTTCATTTACACAACCCGCATGGCTGCAAGTACTCAAAACTGCCTTAAATACAATTTTACCCGGTCTTACTCCTGATCTGACCTTGTCATTGAACAATTTTATGGCCTATCTTCAGTGTCCATGGGCCCCATATCCAACCATCACAGATGTCCAAGAGAGCAAGTTCCCGTGAGGCACAGAACTGAACATTATGTGCAAATCATTTATACTCCACACTCGGCATTCATATAATAAGTGCATTAGCAACCCAATGCCCCTCAAGTCCTCTCTGAATGATTACTCCATGAATCTGTTGTCCACACTAGATAAGTGCTTTATTACTGGAGGCCACGATAACACTAGTAAAATTGACGCAGTTCGGTTGAAACCCTCCGGACCCCATTATAGAGTACATAAGAAGGGCCTCAACAAAATCTGATCTTTCATGTCCAACTATCAAGGTGTTCCACGTGATTACATCTTTCTTGCACATTTCATGGAAACATTGACTTGCCTCAGATGAGTAACAACGCCTGCAGTACACGTCTAGTATGGATTCATGACAGGATGTTTTGAGTTAAACCTGTGCTTGATAATCGATGCATGGAGTTGCAGGCCAAAACTCTGTGACCCATTTGAGGCACAAGCTCTAACTGCAATCGAGAAGCTAAATGGGTTCAGTTCGGCTACTTCCTGATTTCACATTAAGTGCATAAATGATGTGAAAATCTACTTCATATTGGGACCAATTGATAGGAAAATGAATTGTAAGGCATCCTAATTGTCCACATTCTGCTTGAAATTACCAACTAACTTCATCTAAATCAAAGTGAATGCAAGGTGGTAGTTAAATTCATGACAGGTACATAACAACAACATTTGGTGAAACACGTTAAGCCCACTATAGCTGTCACCTTGGGGGGTGGCGGAAAACCATGCAGGCATTGTCCCTGCTAAGGCAGCATGTAAAGCACAAGTCGAGAAGTGCATTTTCAACATACATGAAAACATCCAAGCCCAGCTTGATTGCCCCGCCGTGAACTTGCGTTCCACCAAAAGACTTCTTACCTTTAAAAGCCTTCAAGACACTGGATAAAGTATTCTCATTTGGCTCCTTGTCATTCCGAACCATCTCAGAGAACACAGCCCATGCTTCGTTATGGTGACCACAAGAAGTATAGCCAGCAATCCTGGCCGTCCACGCAACAAAATCTCTATGAGGCATTTCGTCGAATAATACGCGGGCCTAATTCACTGATCCACTCTCGAAGTACGTCTCGATCACATACGTGGCTGAAATTCGTGGGTCCTTCAGCAAGAACGGTGGGTTTAATTGTGTAAAGCAGTTTCGGATCCGCCTAAGTGAGTTCAGCAATATCTTCGGAATTTGCCCGTAATGGGTTGTCGATAGTAGTTTCTTGGCACTCATGGATCGTGTCGTACCCGCTCATAGCCAAGCACAACCTCACTTCATCGGTTTGACCATCAAAACAGTCGCAGATCACAAATACATTCAAGGGAAACTCCGCGCCCAGTGGCAGTTACTATGCACGGTCCTGAAGCAGCAAAAGTGGACGACTGTGCCTTTAAAGAGTCGTTACTGCCTTCAAAGAACCAGACTATTGAGCTGCTCGAATTAGGAAAGATCTAGCTTATGGTCTTTCTTATGTTGACGGATAAGCTCTACATCCTTGTAACTAAGCTTACGGACAAAGTAAGACAGTTCAACCGTGTGATTGAGATATAATTGCTGCATACACAGTTAAACCTATCAAATTTCAAACTTTTAAGATTACAAAACGGCACAAGGTGATGATGAAGATAAACTTATAAATTACTAACATTGTAGGACGGTACTTTAAAACTGTAATACCGATTTGAGTATGATGTAGTGTCATGTGACTAATTTGAGGTTGACAATGACTTTCTTCTTCATTCAAAGAAATCATGGTCTTTAAAGTATTATTGTTTTAGAATATAGTTTGGTAGGACAAAGACATTAGCGTTCAAGGACAAAGGAAATTTTTTTTTCAGTTTTTACATTAGCAATACGAAGTAAAAAATAAAAAATAAAAAACAAGAAGAAAGTAAAGAAGAAGAAGAAGAAGAATGTGCGGCTGGGGGTGCGTCATTGTCTTATCCCAACTGGATAGAAGCCGGAGAAAACCATTGCAGAGTAGAAGCAGAGGGAGGGGCAAAGCGAAAGGGAGTCATGGCAAAGTTGGCGGCAGTGCAGCATCAACACCACCCCCCTTCGTCTCTCTCTCTCCTCCCTTCTTCTTTTTCCGATTTCAATGGCACCGGTCTCCATGCTTGCATTCAGGTCCTCTCTCTCTCTCTCTCTCAGCGTAGTTCAATGAATAATTCTTGAAAAGTTGGCATTTTTCTTTACTGGGTGTCTGCTCAAATTTAGTTTGATCTTGATTTTAGCTGTGTTCGCTAATGAATTACTAGCATATATCCTGTTGCAGACCAGAAGATAGCATGTCATTTTACTCTCACTCTCTCTCTCTCTCTCTCTCAAGTAAAGTGTAGATTAACCTGCCAGGAATTGTGCCCTTTCCCATAATTCATGATCTTTTCCTATGCAAAGACAGTGACAAGCTCTGCAAGAACAGAGTCATATAGCCTTATACGCTTTGTTAAATTTTAAACTGAGGCTCAAACGTTTATCAGTTGTTCAAAATAACTCTGTATGAGAAATGAATAATTCGTTTCATGAGCCCTACAATTAGCTGATTATAGGTTGCTTATAGTATAAGAGGAAGGTGTGGCAGCCGAAAGGAGCACTGTGTGTCACCGCATCGAGCACCAAGAATATCCTAGTAACGAGAGGCACCCATTTCATCAATGTGCTTTTGTCCAGAGTACTTGTCAAGGTTGCTCATCAGGTACTGATAACTTACTCCCCATCTTCGGATCTTTCCCTCATTTCCTGATGTAGATATCCCATGGTGCCTCACCATTTTTATTACCAGTATAGTGCAATTATGCCTGCCTTTCTATTTTGGCAGGTTGCTTTGCTTACCAGAGTAGAAGCACCCATTATTCAACAATATCCCGGTGAGTCGGACAAAGATCACACTGAATTATCTTCTAAGGTAACTGCATTGGGTGTAACTAAGTTACGCACATAATTTATTCGATAAAATTCTGCGACTGGATGGTTTGGGCTGAGCCTTTTCTGATTTGATGGTTAATTTTGGAGAAGATCCTGCATTTGAAAGGAGTTAGAAAGGACTTTGAATTTGTTAAGCAAGTCTTGATGCGGAAGGCTTTGATGTTGTTTAAGACGTTACGCACAAGCTTTCATTCACATTTGTCCGATGCCATACGTCCTATTTGCAACTTGACTAAAACTTAAGAATCTACTTTGATTTGAAAATCTTCTAATGTATAGTCAGACTAAAGCTTTTGCAGTTCCAAGGAGGAGTGTGACGGCCTTGATCCTATCAAGTTGTATCTTCTCACGAGTTGGTTGGGCCGACATTGCATATGCGCAGCAGTCTGTCGGGCTCAGAGAGTACATTGATACCTTTGATGGTTACTCTTTCAAGTATCCTCAGAATTGGATTCAAGTCCGAGGTGCTGGGGCTGACATATTCTTCAGAGACCCTTACGTTCTAGATGAAAATCTCTCGGTGGAGTTTTCGTCTCCTTCATCATCCAGGTACAAGAGTGTTGAAGACTTGGGTCCGCCAGAAGAAGCTGGAAAGAAAGTACTCAGGCAGTACTTGACAGAATTTATGTCAACCAGACTCGGAGTCAGGCGCGAGTCCAATATCATTTCCACTTCTTCAAGAATTGCAGATGATGGTAAAATGTACTATCAAGTAGAGGTAAGTCTATTTTGCTGTTATTCAATTCCCTTTGTTTCAAAATAGGAATACATCCGCCTTGCACAGTAGTCTGGCCCTCTCTGTGCGATGTTTTCTGGTTTCACTATAAATAGTTGAGAGAGACCTATTTGTTTCAGGTGAACATAAAGTCGTATGCCAGCAATAATGAACTGGCAGTTATGCCCCAAGATCGAGTGGTTCGTTTGGAATGGGATCGAAGGTACCTTTCGGTTCTCGGAGTCGAAAACAATAGGCTGTATGAGTTGAGATTACAAACACCAGAAAATGTCTTCCTGGAAGAAGAGAATGATCTTCGCCAGGTCATGGACTCTTTCAGAGTAAACACGGTGGCCAGTTAATTTAACTCAGTTGAGTTGATTGTTGAGATGTAACATCCAGTGTTCTTTTTTTTTTTTTAATGGCTTGAGTCTACATTTTCTCCTTCCACGACAATTTTGCATCTAGTTACGGTTTGAGCCCCGGATTTCTCTAGTCAACTTGCGGTAACATTGCAAAGTTTTGCCCTGAAGTTGGTCTTTGATGCTCAGTTTTGGTCTATTTATTTGAAACGCATGAAATACCTGCTTACAAAGAAACAGACCATATTCAGAGGGGACTTGACTAAAAATAATCTGCTATTTTCTACTATCCCGATGTAATGATCATGTAGAATTATATACTGAAGAAATAAAGACTCTCAAACCTGAATTGCTTGGCAGAATCAAGAACTTTATCAATAATCAGCAACAGCCTCACCCAGGATTTTTCAAGTAAAGTTGTGTCGGGATCATTGAAGAACAACAAATAGGGGTTCCTCCACAATCCCCCAATTTCTCTGTGTAGGCCTTCCTCCAAGAGAGCCTCACAGCGAATTGAAGCACATCATGCACACTCTTCCTAACTTGCTGCCCAAGTAAGAGCTCTGAAACCTTCATAAGGATGGTCATGGAAGACTGACATTCACGTCAACTAAGGGGCTTTATCATTAGATATCCGTTCAATTGGCCAGGGGTTCTATTTTTAGATGTCCGTTCAATTGGCCAAGAGCATTATGAATGATCAAAGAAACGAGAACTATGAAATTACACCAGCAAGTACCTCATTTCAAAGGGACGTTCAGTGGCACACGATCTGAGTTCAGATCAGCTGATCAAATGCAGAAGGCAATTGAAATTGCATACTGATCTAGTCAATTGTCTTTCCTCGATCATTCCATACTCCAGCCAACAGGCTTAAACAGCATGCCCCTGCGTCTGAAGTCACCTCTGGTTCAGTTTTTTAACACTGCAAAAGAGAAGCGGCTAGTCTAACCAGAGGGATGGAAAAATCAAGGACAGAGCTCAAACTTTTTCCCCAGTCTCCGTCCTAAACCACTGCCTCCTATCTGAAGTCAAATTTACTAAATAGACCCACTTCCTGGTTTGACCGTTAGTGAATATCATAAGCTTGCATGTACAAGCTAGGACACCACAAAAATCAAACGAAATTGATGATATTTCCGGAAACGAACGCACTTTTTCACACCTGTAACTCATGAGCTGAAATTGTCCATAAGAAGGGACAAAAGAAAGAATGCGATGAGATTCCCACGTTCGATAACTTACACATGGATGAAATCTGACATCATCCAGAATACAGGGATTTACTAATGAAAAGGTCAAATCAGGAAGACCGGAGTGGTGAGTGTTTACTTGAATTACTACAAATCTCGCAGGAAACAAAGGTACCATCCGCAGGCAACGTATAAGAGAGTATTAGTCAATGTCAACCAGGAGAAGACATGAAATATGCAGCTACACCAGAAAATGCACAATCAAATCATCAAAGCAAGAAGCAAAAGGAAAGAAAATAGTAAAGTCAGCTTTAAGGAAAGAGATACGAATCCTTAACAACCTCGTTAAACGTTTTTCAGCAGCATACCAATTTATGACTGCATAAATTTCTTCTAAGAGATCTACATAGATTTCGTTATTAGCTTCCTGGGGGTCTGTTGTCCTCCATAAAACACACGAGGCTGTTGCACCAGGGAAGAGTCTCGCTCACATTTGAAACAGTGCCATTCTCTCTCTCTCTCTCCGAATAACGAACAAAATTTGACAACCTCTGAAGATTTTCCTTATTCCCAGTTACATCTACTGCCCATTAACCCAAGTTTGACTCCAGGAAAAAGGAGGCATTCCCATTCGTGACCAGGAAAAGATGAGAGAAAACTATTGGTTTTTCTATTTTGCTTGATGCAGAAGATGGGATTGATACTTTCCTCGAGCATCTACACATAGTGGTTTATGACCGGCATCACAAGCGAACAAATATCTAAGTTTATGGACGAAGGCACTTCACTTGAAGTGTATTTGCAGCCGAAGTCCCGTTGTCCTCCTTAATATTGTATAAAAGAAAAACAACCCCTTTCATGCAGAGAGATCTGAAGCTAAACCTCTTAAAAGAAGAATTTGGGCAATTCTAGGCGCGTTTGGTGATTCTTACATCACATCTGCAGCTGTCATGGACTTAAAGAGCATACGAAATTCCCATTAGTTCAATTGTTTAGGTTGCAATGGATAGTATATTTCCTAAGTTCCTCTAGAAGCCCTTCAACCTAGACTTTGCCGAGGGACAGAGAGAAAATAGGCAGATATCACTACCGACGACATTCCTCGGAAACAGTTTGCTCTTCAGAGCTAGACAGATTTCTCTTTCTTTCCACTCTGCGCTATCCTTTTCTTAAAGGCCTCCTTGATTTCGTGACCGTCAAACTGAAAAGATTTTTTCTCCAGGCGAAGTCAGAAATGAATGTTGCAATTTTGTAGCTTTGAATAGAACTAGAAAACAATACGTTCAGAAACAATTTTGCCGGAGTGAAACTCTTTTGCTCAGTTTTTGCAAAACCTGTTCAACATTCAACACATTTGTGAGTTCAAGATGAAAAAGAGCAAAACACAAGTTGTTTAGGATTGAGTAGACTCTAAACTTATGAGCATACGATATGGTATTTGAGGTCTATCAGTTGGGATTAGAGAGAGGGCAATACAAATGTTACTAAAGAATGAAAAGGCTCAGCCAGGATTGCACTCAAGAATAGTCATACTTGAATTCCAAGGCCGATTGTTTAACTGTCATATTTTGTTTTGCTCCTAGTGATGCAACTTGCTTCCACTCTGCATATTATCCAAATTTACTTAATAGTCGCTTCTCATGAAACTAGAATAAGTTGGAATAAATGGTTGCAGTTATCGGGATGACTTTTTGAAGTACCGGTGCAACCAAAATACTAGATTTTCATATACAAAATGAGTCAGACAAAACATTTAGGCTTTGTTCGTTTTACGGAAAATATAGCATCTTCAGAAATTTTTTTCTAGGAAGTCATTTTCCCGGAAAATGATAATATTTTCTGGTGTTCGCTTGAAACTTAAAAATGGAACGGAAAATATTTTCTGCTACTCAGTGGAGAAATGTTAGAGATAAGAGAGAGAGAGAGAGAGAGAGAGAGAGAGAGAGAGAGGGAGGAGTTCGGCTGGGGAGGGGAAATAGAGGAGAGAGGAGAGAGAAAAGGGAGAGAGAGAGAGAGATGTCAAGAGAAGACGGGGAGGGAGAGAGAGAGGAATTCGGTTGGGGTGGGGAAAGAGAGGAGAGAGGAGAGAGAAAAGGGGGAGAGAGAGGAGGGAGGCTCTTAGAGATCTTGGAAAATATTTTCATTTTTTTTAAAGGAAAACATTTTCTTTATTTTAAGAATGATAATTTCCATTGATTGGAAAACATTTTTCTTGGCAAATTATTTTCTGTCCCCCGAACACCACAATTTTCGGAAAATATTTTCCGTAAGAATATTTTCCGTGAAACGAACGGAAAACATTTTCCTTAGGCTCTCAGTTCGTTTCACGGAAAATAACTTTTAAGAAAATATTTTCCAAATTTTCGGGCGTTCGTTTTACGGAAAACATAGTTAAGGAAAATATTTTCTATCAATAGAAAAAACACCTTCAAAGTGGGGAAAATATTTTCCGCTTGTTTTTCGCTTTTTTGAAAGTAGAAAACCTTTTCCGTCTTTTTTGTTCACCTTTAAATATCGCGGCCTCCAACATCGTGCCGATTGGCAAGTCGGCGGCTTTTGACAGCGAGCTCGCCTAGCCTAGCCTCTAAAGGTGAGTTCAAGGCTTGCCTTGTATTGACAATTTCATGGCCTCTGGTGGTAAGTCGGGAGCTCATGGGAGTCTAATAAGACTTGTCGTCGGTGACATATCAATGTATAACAAACAAATGAAAAAATTTAAAAATTTATTGATTATAATTTTCCTAAAGTTTCAAACGAACACAAAAGAATATTATCATTTTCCAGGAAAATGATTTTCTAGAAAATACTTTCCAGAAACTATATTTTCCGTGAAACGAACGGAGCCATAGTAAGCCCATTTTTTTCCACCAATCTTAAGAAGCCTAGTTGTATTTTCAAATATGTTTTTTTTTCCCTAAGTGGAGAAGTTCGACTAAATGTTTGAGTGATTGGAAAAGGTCCATTTAAAATTCGTACCTTCTATATGTGCATATAGTACTTTATAAGCCCATTTTTCCCTACTTTAAATCTGCTTTTTCTGGTGAAAAAGCAGTAGTCTTGCAAAGATATGTCTGTATCCTCAGCTTTACTCCCACGCCACTTCCTTGGCTTAGATATGCTTGACCATGCTTCTTCACTTTCTAAAATTTAATGCCAATCCCAGATTTAATTCACTACTTGCGATCAAAATATGACCATCAATGAAAATTACACAACGTAACCGCCCATCTCGATTGAATTGACCATAACAGAGGCCGATGCCATCCATTTCAATTACGCTCAAATTTTACAGCGGGACTTCGGATCCATCGTCAGTTGTTCATTCTGATGCAAGCCTGAGTGGCATCATTTACATGCTAGATGAATTTGGATCTGCCTTCTTTGTAAGACACGGCAGGGAACGATCCTCATTGATCATGAATTAAAAAAGGAAAAGCTTTGAATGGTTTAAGAAGCGAAGAGCACATTGCAGCAACTAGAGTAGATTCTTCCATAAATTTAGTCGCGGGCCATTTCATAATGAATGAAACAAAGATTAAGCTCCTTGCGTTAGCATCAGAGCTAAGCATGACAGAGATCTGAGACCTGAGACCTGAAAGGCGCATAAGATACATAAACACGATCGAATGCCTGAGAACTATAGCGAAATGGCATAAAAAACTTTGTTGATACCCAATCAAGAAGTCGAATTGTTTCGTCTTCTTGGACGCCAAATACTCAAATGTGATCATGTTGACTGTGCTTGAGACTGCAACTCCAAGTCTTCTTTCTCTCTGTTCTTCACTGTTGCTTCCACCTCCTCAGTGATGTTTGCTTGTTTTACCTCCTTGTCCTTTCCCCACAAGACAGAGTAGAGCCCGGCAATGATCAATATAGACCCCACCAGTCTGAAATAAAGGGAAATTAAGTACTCTAAGTGAATGCTTAGCTGCGATGTGCAGGCAGCTCTAGAATCGTAGAATTCTGTATACATGACACGGTCGAATACATACGTTCCGACAAGCAATTTCTCGCGAAGAAGTGCCCAGCTCAGGATGGCTGTGATGACGAGCAACAAAGGGCTGAAGACGGAGGTGTAGAGAGGACCCTTTCTTTGGACACACCAGGTCATAACGCAGAATGCAAGCGCTGAACATACGAAACCCTGAATGTAAATCACAATCAGCATTACTTATGTCCACGAAATTTCCGAATAAATCATTGTTGCACAAAAAGCTAACCAATAGCCTTCCATTATTGCTAAAATTCGTTCAATGTTCACAATACTGTACCGCATAAATAGCTGAGATAAGCCGAATTCCAGGTTTTAGCGACCATGCAGCGACGCGGTGTTCAACAGCTACACCAACGGCCGCACATTCAATGCTGGCCATGAGACACATCAATGTCGTGGTAGTGTAAGGAGCTGGAAACTTGGTACTCAGTTTGGCCTAAATGCACACGAAACAAGCATAAGGAAAGTCAAGTAAAGTCTTAAACTCTCTATTTGATACAAATGCTCAATAGTCGAATCGATGTCCAATAGGTGAAGTGCAACACTCTTTCTAGCAAATTTGGACTCGAATTAGTTTTTCATATAAATTGATGCTAAGAACAATTGCAAAACATCAATGTGATAGAAGCGAAATGAATGTTTCACTCACTTGGATGATGAACCACAGTGCCCAGGCAGCAGAACTAGCAAAGAGAAGGACAGGTCCCAAGAAGTTACTTTTGTTAGTAGGGTGTTTGTCGGTCATTTTCTCTGCATACTTCCAATGGATGGCCGAGTTACCGATTCCAATGGAATGTCCATGGTAAAACGAGATTAGCATTGCTCCCCCTACACAGACAAGTGTCCCAATCACTTTTGCTTGTCCCGCCTTCGACTTGATTCCAAGCGATTCTTGTCTATCCAAGACAAATCATGAAAACTGTGAACAAATTGTTTAAGGGCGATTGCATATTGACCAGTAGTTCCAAATGCAGCATTCAAACAACTAAGTTGAGGAACAAAATGACTATGGTCGTTGAAGTAAACAAACAAGAATTTATGGCACGAAGTAGCACTCTTAGACGCACCTGAAGATCAGTGCAAACAAGAACGTCATGACCGGGAGAATATTGGTCAGCGCGGATGCGATTGTGGGCGTGGAATTGTTCAAGCCGACGAAATAGAAAACTTGGTTCATGAAAGCGCTGCACACTCATGGTGGAACCAGCGTATGAGCTATGGTTTTTATGCATTCGTATCATGATGATAACTATTGAAAGAGAGTGAATCCTAGTACAATAATATAGCAACAGCATGATTAACTCAAGATAAGTATCGATGAAAGACCAATATTCAAGAGACGGCGTACTTACCCAGTGAGAGAACACATAAAGATCTGGAGTAGAATTGGGATGGTGATTTTGGGTCTTGTCTTCCTGTGATAGACCATAAAAAATGTGAATATTCTTGAGTCATTCATTCAATTTGCCAAGCCACAATCACTCTTCAGTTTTTCAGTGATGTTGGAGAATTTAATTCAGACCAAATTCTTGGACATGAGACACTGCACCGATTTTCAATTTTAAAGAGAACTCCTTTTGACAATAGTAACAAAATTTTCACGAACGCGAATGGTTCCAATCGATATATTGATGTTCAAATTACAGCAAAACTTGTAGTAATTTCAACTGGGCATCATTGGACAAATCTTACAGATCCATCGTGATTACGTGAGGGAATTCTTGTCAACAAGAGCACGCGGTTTTCACCATTTTTCGCATCACAATTGATTTTGTCCTGTAATGCAATAATGCGAGTGTGTACAAAAATTTCCTCATAAAGTGGGAGGTGACGTGGCAGCCATGCAGGCCCACCTAATCAAGCCGTTTCAATGGGTTAGTAAGTAGGAGCTCGTCAACTCCTCCTTAATGAGCTTTTGCCTTGTCATGGATGACAGCCTCTAGTTTACTTAGCTTTGCTTAGGGTTTAAATCTCACTTAAACTCTACAGCTCACCTAATTCAGTAAAAGAAAAAACAAGAAAACAAGAGACACGAGTGTACTTAAACATACATCCAGATTCATTAAATTAACCTAAATTTCCTCTCTACAACTTCTACATCGCTACCATATTACAACTTATCATTCATCCATTTCTTTTCTTTGTTTTGCAAACCACCATCCCATCGTCAGCTCAAAAGAAGTGCAAAGAGACACTCCTCTTTTGCTAATATTCTCCAACAAGCTCCATAGTTAGGGTTTTTAAGAAGTCCTTTTTCCTTTCTTTATAAGCATCTTCGTTTAAAGAGACAAACGCTTTTTTCTTGATCTCAACGCTTAGTCAATTACAAAAGCAGAATCGACCTCTCTTAATTATATTTTTTTTTAGGTTCATTGACAAAACAGAATCTGTATGCATCGATCAATTTGAGCAGAAGTAAGAAGCTCTCTCCCTAGAGATTGAGTGGCGTTTACGTTAGTCTTGGAGACCCAAAACAGAACACCTGCGTGGCCAGATGAGCTCTCGAGAAACTATCGTGGAAGTTAACTCGACCATCGTCATTATCAACCTAGCTAACAATGCATGCATGCGTGTTCAAAAGATCAAGAAAAACATCATCTTCCACACAAGCCCAAGATGTAGTTTTCCTCTATCACCAAAAACGTATATATTGAAGATAAAAAATAGAGTTCTTTTTGTGAAGTTTATTTCAGATACCTCTCCAAGATAAGAGCAAAAGGGATGGTGGCAACGAAGGCAAAGATTTGTCGATAGGTGACGAGCACGAAAGGATCCATCCCGCCGTCCATGGCCAGCTTCGATGTGATGTTCATTCCTGCGTACCCCACTTGAAGAATGACCATGGCCAAGAATGGCATGAAATCTACATCTGCCATTTATTTTGTTTCTCTTTATCTCCTTCTCAGCTTGTATGTCGATCTTCTTCGGACAGATTCCAGAGAGAGACAGAGAGAGAGAGACACACACAGAGAGCTTCAATATAAAGCAGAGAGAGGAGAAGCAAGTGCAACAGAAAGCTATCTCCTTTTTGAGTTTTATGGGGAAAAAAGAGATGGGTCCATAATGAATGAAAATGAGAGAGAGAGAGAGAGAGGGTTGAAGAAAGGTGACTTAGCAACACCTGGGCGCATGCATGGGACAAGGGCTGCCACTAAAACCTACTAAAAGTTATTGCTCCTTTCAGTTACAATCTTCTTGCAGTCCTAACATCCTAAAGTTTGAAAAATCGGTATACTACATCATATGAGCAATTTGTGATTAGGCCTTCAAACAAGTCGACTCTAGTAACAGATTTTCACATCCTCAATCGGTCATATCATATACTTAATCACACTCTACCACATTAATAATGTTTGTGTCGATTTCATTGGTCAATCTTAGCACCCTTAATACCTTTTATTGTAGTTTCCCCCCCCCCCCTCTCTCTCTCTCTCTCTCTCTGGCTTCTCGCATATACATGCGTTCAAGCAACCGAAGGCTTGAGTGCGCAGCAAAACATGGCAAAAACAAGGAGAGACACGGAGTTTGCTTTCTCTCGTGTCATCGTCATGCATGCATTGTCATTTATGCAGCTAAGAAAGACTGAAGATAGAAGTCTTTATCTCATGAAAAGAAAAAAAATAAATAGTGGGCTTATGTTGATCTCTCTCATGGCGAAATTCATGGGAATCGGGTACTCAACTGCGTTTTCTACATGTGTTGGACTCGTGTCAGCATGTATAAGTTCATCATGTATATAAATATACATAGATAAGTTATTGACTTTCCATCTTCGACTTGTATTAAAAGTTCCCAGGCATTAACTCACATGATTGGTGGTTTGATTTAGCTCAATGTAAGGTTGCTCGACGCAACTCTAATGGACAGACCCACCACCATACAAAAACAAAAGCAATTGTAATGGGGGTGCAACTTAATGCGCTACAGCTCCTGCATAAAGACCAGATATTTGCCAGTGAAAAATCGACAAAGTTCTTTTTATATATCAGAATTAATACTCAAATCCAAAATAATACTTTCATGACACGTTTCTCCTAAATTATCGCCTCATTAAAAAAATCTTAAACCATAATTCCATAGCACATTCACTCCCAAATAATTTGCGTTTCGCAAAAGAAAAAAAATTACAAATTGAAACCAACAAACCAATATACCTTGTAGGTTTGATCTCATATTGTTAAAGGTGAGTAGATTGAAGTCAAGGTTACCGTTTTGAGATCTTTCGTGAGACAAAAGTTAGTTGGGATAAATGTGTCGTGGCATATCAGTTTATGATTCTTAATAACATTAACCTAATTTTTTATGTGGGCGTCCCAAAAGAAAAAAGACAGTATTTTCGAAATGTTTACTAAGGGTGCACAAATTTGATTTTGAATTGATGCCTACTTAATTGGCCAAAGAAAAGAACTAACACCCTACACGGTTCGCTTAAATATCCATCTGCTCTAGTTTTGGGGAAAATAAACGCACTTAATTGATTAACTGAACCTTACAATTACTACATTTTGGGATTGTGGTGCTTCATGAATGAAACATGCTCCGCATCGAGTCTTAATGATTAACTGAACCTTATAATCACTTAACTTTTGGAATTCTGGTGCTTCATTAATGAAACTTGCTCCCCATCGACTCTCTTGAAACCTGGCTAAGAAAACTAAGTTGACCGAACCCAAGTCACGATTCAAATCCCATTCATGGTCATGAAGCAAACACTATTGCATTTACCCAAAGGACTTTCAAGTCCCAAAAATCCATTTGAAATACTGAACTAAACGCAGCCTAATAATGGGAATCGATTCCTAGCTTATTGTGATTGGGTTTACTTCGAAATGAATCTATATTTTCGATTTTGTAGATGTAAATTACTATAAACTGAGAAAATTTTATACTAGCGAAATGCATTGGCATTTTTAAGTTTTTCTCATTAAGAGTTGTCAATGGGTGCATGGCTATCCTTACCAACAAAAAAAAAGGGTGCTTGGCTCTTTTTTAATGGAAACAAGGTAGTAAAGACATTTCTCATGTTAAGATTTGATATCTACTCCGCTTCATCTTGTGCTACCAAACACTCTCGGGAAATGTGATGAGGACCTCATTTGCATTTTCACTAGTTCTATTCTCAGCAACCAAACAAGGCCCAAGGATTCATAGAACTAAACAGTAGAAGTGTTATGTTACCAAAAAAGAAATTAGGCAATTTACTTATCTATATTCTACTGACAAAAAAGAAGCCATTAACAGTTTTTGAGCTCAAACTTTACACCAAATTTTCATTCTTGCAATAATATCTCTAACAATATAGACGAAATCATGATTTAAGAAGTCATAACAAAAGACAAAGTGACTCCACACGACATATATATGTACATATACTTTGCAGATTACATTGATTTATTGAGGATCCTCACTTTACATTGATTAACATCCTTAATTTTTCGACACTTTACACATTAACATCCTCACACTTCGAATTCGAGATTTAATTGCTCTCATTACATCGCCATTTACATTAATTTCCAAAACTAATTATCCACATATACCCTCTCCAATAAAAATATTTATTTTCTTTTTCTAGACGCACAAGATGTGCTCTCTTGCAAGTGCAAAAGATAATGCCAACATCTGAAGAAAGGATGATGACCTTGCTGCAAGTCCTATGAGATTCAGTAGACGGACTTCGATTGAAAAATGCTGAGCATGAAGCTAGAATCAGTGTTCGACCAGGAAAGGTTTAGAAAAAAGATCCATCGAGAAACATCTTTGGTGAGGGTAAAGTGGAGCTCTTCCTTTTCCGCCATAGCGGGTGCAACCGCGCATCATGGAAAAATTCATCTTAAGGCCTTAATCACTAAGCCACAAATTAGTCACACTGCATGCGTATACAAATAATATGATATAAATTAAAGTTGGGCCTGATTCCCAGGTCTATTTAAGAGAAACTAGCCAATTCCAGGTTGATTCCTAAGAAAATTGACTTTGATGGGATACGTTTCGAATTCTCCATTTCAAACTTACCCACTCTAAAACCTACCACCCATGTTCTCACGGATCATCGTTTTACCATCGTAATAGTCATCCTTGCCACTGAGATTCAAAGAGATTGATAATTGTTTTACCATTGTAATAGATGAATTTTTAGAATGATCACCAGTCACCACTAGCCCGGGAACTCCGTGAGGTTGATTGACGTGTGGAGAAGTTGCCGAAGTAAAGCCGGTGATTGGACAGAACGGTGAGGAAATCAGGTGATGGTGAGTGGCCGAGGGAGAGAAGATCACCCTGAAAATGTTTGACAAAGGCGTATCCACCGCGGACCCGAATCACCTGACCGCGCGTCAGGGCGGTCAGGCGATCCCTGTCTGTTGGATGAGGGCGCCCCCTACAATGGGGTGACTTTTCTACCATTGAACAGATCCCTGAACACTGATCAGGTGACGTGCGGGTAGGGAATCCATTTCCACCCACCACAGGCATAAAAGTCCCAAGCAAGAATGTTAGTCCTAAGCTCCTGCACCCTGCATTCTCTTCTCTGGTAGTCAAGTTAACCACGTCAGCTGCAAGACTTTTTATATTTATTTTTTCTAATTAGCGACCGACCCCGTGCCACGTCACTTCCGCCCCAGCCCACCTAACTCGGCAACTAACCCCCCACCTTTAAAACCGTTCGCCGACGCTGCTGGCGGCGGCGGCGGTTCTGGAGGGGAAAATGGCGCCAACCGTGGAAATCGACGGCCTCAGTTTCACGTACCCGGGGATCGACGGCCATCCTCCGCCTGGGTCCAAGCCCCTCATCGACGGCTTCTCGCTCACCCTCGATGCCGGCGACCGCGTTCTCCTCGTCGGATCCAACGGCGCAGGTTCGTTTAGGCACAAACCTGTCTTCTTCTCCATTTGCCCAATTTTTGGTTCTGGGCGTCTCTGTCTTTAGCAATGGACGAGTGTATGCCGATCTCAGCTTGTGGAAGATGTGGATGTCGGTGTCCCTGTCGAATCGGCTCGTCAGCTGTTTTTTTCATACTGAATTTGAGTTTTGTGGTTGAAAGTTTTCGAATTTCGGTGGTGGAAGAGAGTGATTTGATTCAAGATGAAACGAGGGTTTATTTTTCAAGAGAGGGGGTTGGGGGGGGGGGGTGTGGGACGAAGGAATTCTCACTCAAAATGATTTATTTGTTCTGATCACATCATGTTCGATATGCGATGGGACATTGGAAGATTGGGGCATGGTTTTTGAAATGGTAATTGGGAGAGAGTATATAATTTGGCAAAATCAATGATGGGCAGGTGCAGTATCTTGTTCGAGAATAGTAATGTAAGAATCCAAGAACGACATTACATTCTCATTTTGACGCAGTACTTGGAACCATGAATCAGGGGTATGCTTTTAGTCATTTATGTGAATTCTTACTGCGTGCTCGTCCTGGGTGATGTTTATAACAGGAAAGACTACCATATTGAAGATATTAGGAGGGAAGCATATGGTGGAACCTCACATGGTCCGCTTGCTGGGGAGATCGGCATTCCATGACACAGCCTTGACGTCTTCTGGGGATCTCTGTTACCTTGGAGGAGAGGTGAGTTCTCTTTTCTCCTGATCTTCTTGTTGGACCGGGCGCTTGGTTGTGATACTGCATTTGCGCCAATGGAGACTCTGAAAATTTGTTGCTTTCGATTGTAATATCTGTTGCCTTGTGCTTTTAATGATAAGTTGTATGCTGCAGCTTCACATTCTGTGATTGGTGTTTGGAGGGACAGATTAATTGTGATGTGATTATTTTCCTTCTCTGGTAAACTATACAATAACTGACATGATAATTTATTGTTTCTTTTTTCCTTTTTCATTCTGCAGTGGAGGCGAGAAGTTGCTTTTGCGGGTTTTGAAGTTCCTATACAGATGGATATCTCTGCTGAGAAGATGATATTCGGGGTGGCAGGTATAGATCCACAAAGAAGAGTTGAGCTAATCAAGGTAAAAACATAACTTTCAGGACAGATGATTTTAAAAACAGATTCTTTTTTAAAAAAAATGCTGAATTTTAATGTATATACCAAATGTATATGTTGGACATTGATAGATCTTATGCAAAAAGTATGTATTCTATGATTTCTATTATTTAAGAGAGTAGATGACTTGGTCATTTTATTGTTTAGGTGCTAGACATCGATTTATCCTGGAGAATGCATAAGGTTTCTGATGGACAGAGAAGGCGAGTGCAAATCTGTATGGGACTCCTCAAGCCATTCAAGGTGCCTGCATCTTTTAATTCATGCAAGCGTGGAGCCCGTATAGTCCTTTATGTTTCAAGATGATTCCCTGTTATTACAGTAATGTCTTTAGAAAGTTTTTATTGTTTACTTTTGTAATCTTTGGCCTTTTGGGTACTTATGGATTACATCCTTCTAAAACTAGGTGCTTCTTCTTGATGAGATAACAGTGGACCTCGATGTGTTAGCAAGGGCTGATCTTTTGAAGTTTCTCAGAAAGGAATGTGAACAGAGAGGTTCGACAATTATCTATGCCACCCATATTTTTGATGGCCTAGATGATTGGCCCACACACCTTGTATGTGCTTATCTACTTCTTCTCTTAATTTCATCATTTCGATTTCTCTACATCGGTTTTGCTGGGATAAACTATAAAAGTTTGTATGGCATATTTCATGTCAAAGTAGATTTATTGCTCCTTTTACTCAGGTGTACGTGGCTCATGGAAAGTTGCAGTTAGCAATGCCGATTGACAAGGTTAAGGAGATTAGCAAACTGTCTCTGATGGTAACTTTCCTTGGAAAGCTGTTCGTGTTTTTATGATAACTTTACTCGGTCAATATAGATGTTTGATTTATCATGACAACTATCTTTGCAGAGGACGGTTGAGAGTTGGCTGAGGAGAGAAAGAGATGAGGAACGGCAGAGAAGGAAAGAGAGGAGGGCAAAAGGTCTCCCTGAGTACGAACAGCAAATTGATGGAAGCCGGGTGACTGGTGATCCGGCTCTGGTTGCTGCACGGCCATTGAATAATGGTTGGGCTGGTGGAAGGTTGCACTCTACCATTGCTGGTGAAGAAAGTCACTTCTTCAGCACAAACAGAGTTCTCAGACAGTAGTCGAACACACATATCCTCAAAACCTTTTAAAGCATAATAATTACCTCATTGATGGAAGTTTAGCCTCGGAGGTTTTGTTGTTCTTGCCTCTAGTTTATCTGCAGATTTGATAGTCTAGGAAAGACCATCCCAAAGGGGGAAGTATTCATCACTGTTTTTCCATTTTTGCTGAAGAAAGTATTCAGAAGCATGTTGCTCTTTTATTTGGAGATACTTCGGTTTCTTATTCTTTTCATTCGTTAACTATCTTTTTCAATATGATGGGCTTTGCAAGTTGTATCAAACTTTTTCCTATTGACTCCTAATTTGGCACCTGGGGGATAAATTGTATCATCTTGTCTTTTTTTTTTTTGGTAAATGTAAGAATTTGTATTATTTTGCCAAATGGAATATACGATAAAGAGGCAACCCGACACCACAAAACTTGTAATCATGGTGACATTAGACAATGTTGGTTAGGAGTGAAAGGGCGCCGTGATTTCTACTTTAATATAAAATATAAAAGAGGTTATCTTTACGTAGACCGACTCTCAATTGCAAAGATAAAAAGGTCCAAATCCCAGCTTCGCTGTATTAGTTTAATTCTGGAGTTATCTGAAACTTGCTTAAAGGTCAAGGTTTTATCTCTGACAATTTTCTCCAAATGCAACTTTTGTCAAGGTTTTATCTCTGACAATTTTCTCCAAATGCAACTTTATTGCATGCACAAAAAAACCTCTGATTGCGGACAATAGCATTGTTTCTAACTTTCCATATCAAGTGGCATAACGCCTCTAAAGCAAATTGAGAAAGACTTCACTTCCTGGACATGCAACTAACTGCCTAGTTGATTGTTTCCATCCATTGGAATTGTATCATCTTGTCTATTGCTGAAAATTAAAGAAAAAGTTCTAGAGAGAGAGAGAGATGCAACACTTGGATGCATGCATGGGAAAAGGATTGCCGTTGTAATTTAATAAAAGTTATTGTCTCTTTCAGTTATAATTTCCTTCGTCAGATTAATGCTCAGTATCGTGAAAATTTAATGTATGCATGGGAAAAGGACTGCCATTGTAACCTAGTAAAAGTTATTATCTGTTTCAGTTATAATTTCTTTCGTCATATTGACACTTAGTATTGTGGAAATTTAATGTATTAAGACATATGGTCAAATGTAATTAAACCTCTAAACAAGTTGACCATAAATAATAAATATTTGTTGAATCGCATTATATCCTTAATACAGTCCATCACATCATTTAATATGTATCAAGTTTATTAATCAGCATCAGCGCGCTGGTTCTCTTTCCATCTTTCGACGTCTTTCTCATTCTCTTTCTCTCGTTCCGACTCCTCACATTTTCAAGCCTTCAAGCAACACCAAACAAAGCTCGAGTGCGTAGCAAGGTATGGCATAAAACGAGGAGAGACCCCCAAAATTTTGCTTTTCCTCTTGCCGTTTCCATGCACGCATATTGCACATAGCTTAGATAGGTTAGATGATAAGAATCTTTTCTATTCATGAAAGGTCGAGGGTCTGTGGTGATCTCTCTCGGAGTAAAATTCATGTGAACCGGCCATTCATGTCGTTTGCTGCAAATGCTAGACCCGTGTTAGAATGTATAATTTCATTTATGTGAAGGAATACAATTAGTGGTTATCCATCTTTGAATTGCACTAAGTTTTATGATGACATAATTATGGTTGCCGGCCATTAATATTTTTTACTTTTTTATTATATTTATTCACTTTCTTTTCTTTCTTTCTTTTTTCTCCTTCTTCCTCCGCCGATGACCTATTCAATAGCAATGGCAAATGACAGACTAGAGGCTATGGCTGACGAGGGTTAGCCTCGCCAGGATCTAGTAAGTGGTGAACTAGGGTAAGGCTTAGCCTCACCCAAGGCTAGCAAGGGTCAGCCTCGTTAGCCGTGGATAGGGCTCCCTCTCACCAAATGCAATGAGGCCCTCGCTTATCTATGCTGAGGGCAACCCTTGCCAGCTTTTAGGAAGGCTCGATCTCGGAGACAATTGCCAATTTGGTCCTCAACCTTTTACTATTTGGCCAAATAAGTCATAAACTTTTTTTTTTGTGCCAAATAAGTCCTAAACCTTTTTTTGTCCCTCGCAAGCTGCAGCGAGGGAGTCCCTCGCTGCTTCTCTGCCAGCAGCGAGGGAGAGCTCCCTCGCTGCAGCTTGCGAGGGACCTCCCTCGCTGCTGCAGATCTACAATGAGGGACCTCTTCCTTGCTGCAGATCTGGGCGAGGGAGGAACTCCCTCGCCGGCCCGGCCATTGGAGTGGCCGGCGAAGGTTTTTTTTTTTTTTTTTTTTTTTTTTTTTGAATTTTTCGATTTTTTTTTGGAATTTTTTAATTTTTTTATGCCACATCGCCGCCACGTCGTCGCCGGCGAGTCTCCGGCGAGGTCCCGTCCGCCACATTGTCGCCACGTCAGCATTTTCCGGTCAAAATCCGCCGGAAGGACTTATTCGGCAAAGTTGCAAAAGATTTAGGACTTATTTGGCACAAAAAAAAGGTTTAGGACTTATTTGGCCAAGTAATAAAAGGTTGAGGACCAAATTGATAATTGTCCCCTCGATCTCGCCAAATTTTCTATTTTGGATCTGTATTTGAATCATTTTCTATCTTGAAAGTTATTGTTTCATCTTGATTAGCTCAAGTCTTCTTTGTGGATCTATACCTGCCACCCCGAATATCATTTTCTTATGGAAGATTTCCATCTGTACAGGAACTTCGAAGCCGCAAAAGTAACATCCATCTACATAAGGTACAAATTTTTTTCATCATTCATACATTTGATTGAAGTTTTCTATATAGGTCAAACACATTTTAAGCAAAAAATTGATTTATTTAAATGATGTGCCAAACTCATTTTGTATAGCAACACAAAAAGGAAGACAACATAATGGTCGCCTTATGTACCAAGATTTTGTCGTCGTAGGCTCGACCAAAAGCCACAAATTGTTGAGTTTGTGCCCGATGGTTGACCAAACGTGCCAAACTTAGGATTGACCGAAGTAGCTGATTGGGCCGCCAAAGCCCAACGTTTGAAGACTTTACCGAGTTCTTGGGTGAAATACCCCCCTCCTTGCCTAATGAATTTGCTTTGTACTGAAATTAGTAATCTGTACTCCAGTACTATTTCGGACATGAATCTATGAATTGAAGCTTTATTGACCCCAAAAAAAAAAAGACATCAAATGATTTTTTCTTAGGTCATACCCTAAGGTGACCATATCAGAGTTTCATCGCCTTAGTTTTGTACATACGGGGACAGACATGAAATTTTGTTCTTATACGTGAGAACTCTAAAGCGATAAGTTCATTTGTTTTTTGTCAACTTGGGATATGACCCGAGGCATGCAACAAAATTAGTGTTTTGTTGCTTTTGTTGCATCTGGGTGTGAGCTAAGTCTACAAACTTGTGATTTCGTCACATTTGGTCGACCATAATAAGGCTTAGCATGCGATTGCCCTTGGTCGACCAAAGGCAACAATGATTTGTGGCTTCATTGGTCGACCATAAATCATTTTTCCGTCGCCTTTTGGTGTGCCTAAGGTGACAAAAGTAAGATTTGTTGCCGTCGACTTCAATCCAAGGCAACAAACCGTTCAATTTGCGACACAAATAATATCATAAGTCAGTCGTTGGTATACCCTATGACCATGAAAATTTTCTTTGACCAGGACAGGAAATAGTATCAAATGTTTGATATGCAGTCAAGGTAAGCAGTAAGGAATTGTGCTCTATCACACAGGAAAACAATTTGGTGATACTCCGTAGGTTGCAAATGAAAATTGACGAGACAATGCGAATAATTAAGGTTATTGCCTTAGGTCATATCTTAAGGAGACAAATCAGGGTTTCGCTACCTTAAGTCTAAAGCCTATGGCAATAAACATTAGAATTCGTCCCTTAGGTGAGACCTAAAGTACCCAAATCATTTTCGTCCACCGCACTTAGTTTTTTGCGACAAAAAGTTATTGAGTTTTGGGGGTCCGGTTCGTCAAAGTCACTTAGGTAGCTCCAATTTATGAAAAGCGATAAGGAACTAAAATTTGGATAATCGTGTTCAATGTCTTGTTAAAAGCTAGACGTGTAATCTACTTAGAGAGGATTAAGATGATTCATTCAATAAGATGCCTAAAACATGTATGATAGCATACACCAGCTATTCAGGAGCTAAGACAAGAAATTTAAAGGCCACATAACATGGCAATACACAAATGCTTGGAGAAAAGATCTATATCTCTATATCTTGTTTCACATCTATCTATATTTGGCATCTTATTTAGGAGATCTAGATGTCACCATGATAAATTCATCGTTACTTCCCCACTTTCCGATTCATAATTGGAAGTTACACTTGGATTTGCTGTAAACAGGATGGCAGATATAGATATCTAGAACAAGATATGGATCTCTTCTCCATGTGTTTCTGCATTGTCATAGCCAGTGGCCTTCACAGTTGTCATCTTCGTGCTCGCATACCTAAAACATAATTTTCATGCATGATTTAGCCATCTTAACAAATGGAGCCAGCTTACCAAATAGAGCCACCCTGTTCTAACTCATATGGTTTGATCCTCCGCGCCTCGGTGTTCATATTTCAGAAGAAAGACGAGGTTGCAAATATGAACGCATCCATTAGACTTTGTGTGGTATTCGTGATCATTGCTGCTGTCCTACAAGCATGCTCCGGAGAAACCCATGTCGAAATCTACAACATCTTACCCGGAGGAGTATCGCTGAGCGTGCATTGCACATCCCAGGACAAAGATCTCGGTGTTCAGCAAATCCCTCCTAATGGCATGTGGGCATTTCACTTCAGGCCCCGTAATCCGAGACCCGCCCTCTACACTTGCAGCTTCCAGTGGCCCGGTCAATTTCACTATTATGATATATATGTTGAGGAAAGAGATGACGAGCGATGTTTCGACAAGTGCCAATGGTATATACAGCCTGCTGGTCCATGTTTTGAGAGGACAGTGTGTGAAAAATGGAAGTCCTAAGATTTCCTAGGGAAAGTCGTGCTTATTTCAATTCGTGACAATATGATATTAATTTGGCTGTGAATAAGATGCGGTGAGCCCTCCCCTGGGTAAAACTAAAGGAGTTGGTGGATATCTTTTCATGGTATCGATGTGTGAAGATGTTCTCTTGTGCTTTCATTTGTTAAACGCTTAACGAGTATATATGGACAATTGACGACACTTAACAAGTGTTAACACTTAACACTCGTTATATTCTGTTGGGACTTGGTCTCTAGAGTAAAGTGAATGAGAAGTGTGGAAAGTAGTGTAGTCCCACATAGGACAAGTGTAGGGGAGAGTGAGGGTACATTAGTGGGAGCCTCCCAAATGAGTTTGGACCCCAAGGGGTACCCCACTTTTGTGGAGGAGAGAGGACCTACGCAAGCCGGTGACCACCGTGCGCGCCGCTCGTCCGGTTGGCTCAGATTGGGCCGGGCCCAGGTCAAAATATTATATTATTTTTTTTCTCTCCCTTCAGTTTATTTCTTTTGCTTCAGAAGCATTAGTGACTCTTCGGACTTGGTGGCCATTTACCAAGAGGCGCCATTTCATTTCGCATCACTTCATACGACACACATATTCATGAAGAGGCGCCACTTCTTGAGATATATATATATATATATATATATATATATGGAAAAACCGACCCGACAAAATATTCGGTCATTACATTCATTCATTTCATTTTGGGCGATCAAATTCTGAATCAAGTTGCGTTCGACGGTCTCTCCTTGTTGTACCGCGAGAGAGAGGCTGCGATTCGTTCTATCCTAGGAGGCAATTGTCCGGCGGCTTAGGTACGTGTATAGGCGGGCAAATTTGTCTTAAGGACACGGCATTAAATTGTCGGGCTCGAATCAATTCTTTCCCTTCCGGTGTTTAGTGAAATTCAAAATTGTTCAGGTTCCATTCTCTTCTTCTCTTATTGATTGTGCGGATTGTTTATTGATCTTCTCTTTAAGTGTAAGTTATTACTCTTGCTGTCCATTGTTGTTCATACATAATTACTGTTTCCAGACACCGTCCTTAGCCTATAAGCAAGGTCAACAATCTTAAGACAAATTTGGTTTTCTTTTGTGTGTCTCTGGATTGTGTTCAGTAATTGATTGAACAATTTCTTTTAAACCGCTTGTTAAGCATTTTAAGTGTACTGTTTGCTTGGTTTCTAATTTTCATAAAACTATTAAGTCTGCTGTTTTGATTTCTAAATTTGTTCAGTCATGGCTACAAGTGCTACATCATCGGTGACGCCCTTGGTTGCGTCGGCTCCGACTCATGGAGAGAAGCCCGAAAAATTCAATGGAACAGATTTTAAGAGGTGGTAATAGAAGATGCTATTCTACCTCACAACATTGAATTTGACGAAGTTCTTCATGGAGGATGCTCCAAAATTGGACGAAGGAGAGACAAACAAAGAAAGGTTTGCTGCGGTAGATGCTTGGAAGCATTCTGATTTCTTGTGCCGCAATTACATTCTGAATGGTCTGGATAACTCCCTGTACAACGTGTATAACCCGTTGAAGACGGCTAAAGAGTTGTGGGAAAGTCTTGAAAAGAAATATAAGACGGAGGATGCCGGATTGAAGAAATTTATCGTCGGAAAATTTTTAGACTTCAAGATGGTGGACCACAGATCTGTCCTAAGCCAAGTCCAAGAACTCCAAGTGATTGTCCATGATATTCATGCTGAGGGGATGATTATAAGCGAATCTTTCCAAGTGGCTGCATTCATTGAGATGCTACCGCCCTTGTGGAAAGAATTCAAGAATTATCTTAAGCATAAGAGAAAGGAGTTGTCATTGGAGGATTTGATTGTTTGACTAAGGATAGAGGAAGATAACATAAATGCTGAAAAGAAGATGAGCAAGAATGTTGTGTTTTCTAAAGCCAATGTAATTGAGGCGCAAGGAACAAAAATCAACAATAAGAGGAAGAGATAAGGTGAGGGTTTTACTCAAGGTCAGAAGAAGTTTACTGGTAAGTGTTATAATTGTGGGAAAGCTGGACATCGAGCTAAAGAGTGTAGAGCCAAGAAGAAGCAGAAATCTCAAGCTCACGTGGTGGACCAATATCAATTGGCGTTGATGACATCAATCTTACTTCCATGATATCGCAATGCAACATGGTGGGAAACACCAAGGAGTGCTGGGTGGATACCGGAGCTACTCGTCACATTTGTGCGAGCAGAAATATGTTTTCCTCATACACGCCCATGGCAAGAGATGAAGTACTATATATGGGCAACTCCTCCACCTCAAAGGTTGAAGGCATTGGAAGGATTATTCTAAAGATGACCTTCGGAAAAACCGTGACATTGGTTGATGTTCTACATGTGTCGGACATCCGCAAGAACTTAATGTCCGGATCTCTCCTCATCAAGAATGGTTTTAAGCTAGTGTTTGTAGCTGATAAGTTTGTGCTCTCGAAGAATGATAGGTATGTTGGCAAGGGTTATCTTAATGATGACCTCTTTAAGCTAAATGTAATGACTGTTGTGCCTACTAAGGCTTCTAATAAAAATTCTGTTGCTTATGTTCTTGAGTCTCCTCATATTTGACATGCTAGATTATGACATGTTAATTACAATTCATTAAAAAAATTGATGAAAATGGGACTTGTACCGACGCTTGATTGCCCGAGTGAGAAATGTAAAATATGTTTTGAATCTAAATTTTCTAGGCTACCTTTTAATTCCGTAGATACAATAATCACAGAACCTTTAGATTTAATTTATACAGACATTTGCGATTTGAAAACAATACCGTCTAGAGGTGGGAAGCAATACTTTATCACTTTCATAGATAATAGCTCTAGGTATTGTTACATCTTTTTACTTAGTAGCAAAGACTAAGCAATTGATGCTTTTAAAGCTTATAAGGCCGAAGTAGAAAATCAATTGCAAAAGAAAATTAAAGCAATTAGAAGTGATCGAGGAGGTGAATATGAATTTTCTTTTGGAGGAAATTTGAGTAGAGTCTGGAATTATTCATCAAGTTACTCCTTCTTATGCACCACAAGCTAATGGAGTGGCGGAAAGGAAGAATCGGTCTTTAAAAGAAACGATGAACGCATTGTTAATTAGTTCCGGTTTACCACAGAATTTGTGGAGGAAGCTGTTTTAACAGCAAATTTTATAACTCCCTATGAGAAATTGAAAGGCAGAATGCCTAATTTGAAATATTTCAAAGTGTGGAGGTGTTTAGCTAAGGTCGCGAATCCTAAACCTAAAAAGGTTAAGATAGGACCTAAAACTGTTGATTGTGTCTTCATTGGATATGCTCTCAACAGTAGTTCATATCGGCTTCTGATTCACAAATCTGTGGTCTCAGATATACATGTTGGTACAATCATTGAATCGAAAGACGCCACGTTTTTTGAAGATATATTCCCATACAACATTGGACATGATTCAATTGAAAGTAATAAAAGACCTCGAGATACTATGTCTACAAATGATCCTGTGGAAGATCAACCAAGATGTAGCAAAAGACAAAGGACCTCAGTGTCTTTTGGTCCTGATTTTCTGACATATATGTTAGAAAATGAGCCTCGGACTTTTCAAGAGGCTGTGACATCTCCAGAAGCCCCATTCTGGAAGGAAGTTATCAATTGTGAAGTTGAATCGATTTTGTCCAACCATACGTGGAAATTGGTTGACCTTTCTCCTGGCAGTAAACCACTACAATATAAGTGGATTTTCAAGAGAAAAATGAAAGCAGATAATATTGTTGATAAATATAAGGCAAGACTTGTGGTCAAGGAATATAAGCAACGAGAAGTCCTTGATTATTTTGACACGTATTCACCTGTCACTAGAATTACATCTATAAGGATGTTAATTGCATTAGCTACAGTGTATAGGTTTGAAATCCATCAAATGGATGTAAAAACGGCTTTCTTAAATGGGGACCTTGAGGAAGAAATTTACTTGGAACAACCTGAAGGGTTCATTGTTCCTGGTCAAGAAAGAAAAGTATGTCGCCTGATTAAGTCAATATATGGCTTGAAACAAGCACCGAAGCAATGGCATGCTAAATTCGACCAAGTAATGTTGTCGAATGGTTTTAAAATAAATGAGTGTGATAAATGTGTATATTTTAAGAAAACTCGAGATGGTACCACAATCCTTTGCTTGTATGTGGACGACATGCTGATAATGGGCAGCAATATTGAGGTTGTTAATTCGACCAACCGCATGCTCAAAAGACAGTTTGACATGAAAGACATGGGAGTCGCAGATGTCATTCTGGGAATCAAAATTCTCACAACAGATGAAGGATTAGCCCTGTCTCAATCTCATTATATTGAGAAAATTCTTGAAAAGGGCAAGAATTTGAACATTGTACCTAAGAAGACTCCGATAGATGTGAGTTTACATCTTTCCAAGAATGCGGGCGCAAGTGAATCTCAGAATGAGTATGCTAGTTTACTAGGCAGTTTAATGTATATCATGAACTGCACTAGGCCAGACATAGCTTGTGCTGTGAGCAAGCTGAGTTGTTTTACAGCAAATCCAGATAGATGTCATTGGAAAGCAATGAAACGTCTACTAGGCTACTTGAAGCATACTCAAAATTATGCTTTGCACTATACAAGGTATCCTGCTGTACTAGAAGGATACTGTGATGCAAATTGGATAACTGGCATGAAAGACACTAAATCAACAAGTGTGTATGTATTTACACTTGGAGGAGGAACAGTGTCCTGGAAATCATCCAAGCAAACTTGCATAGCAAGATCCACAATGGAAGTGGAATTTATAGCTTTGGATAAGGCCGGTGAAGAAGCAGAATGGCTTCGTAATTTCTTGGAAGACATCCCTAATTGGCCCAAACCTATGCCAGCTGTGTATATTCGCTGTGATAGTTAAGCAGCGATTGGAAAGGCAAATAACGTTATGTACAATGGGAAGTCTCGACATATTCGTCGAAGACACGACTCTGTGAGACAACTACTCTCTAGTGGAATTATCATAATTGACTATGTGAAGTCTAAAGATAATATTGCGGATCAACTTACAAAAGGCCTAACTGGAGAGTTAGTTAACAAAACATCCAACGGAATGGGTCTAAGGCCTGTAAATTAAGTCTTCATAGCGGACACTCTATCTAAATGACTGGAGATCCCAAGAACTAGGTTCAAAGGGACAACTAAGTTATGTAGACGGTCTAGTGTACTGTCAACTAATACCCACTCCCATGGAAGACAGTACTAACAAGATGAGGCTAAGCGTAAGCTTTTAATGAATCTGAATTGGATATATGATATATCACGGAATTCAAAATTCACCTATGTGAGTACGAAGTGAAGGGCCGCTTCTATGAGAATTCGAAAGGCCGGTTCTCTAAAACACTCATGAGACCAGGCGGTGTTCATGGCCAAAACGGACACAACAGTGAGAACCAACTGTATAGGAGAGAAAGTTGTGTGTTTTCTATTGTCTAGGCTTGCATTAAAGGTTGGCGGTTCAAAGACATCAAGTCTACTGACTGACTGAGCAAGTCCGATAGATCTCACTAGGGAAGATTCAAAGTCTCAGACTACCTATCTTGATGCAACAATCTCTCATTAAGTAATCGCACATTGCATTTCATTTCATTCATTCATGCATCTACGAAGAGTCATGTGAGCTGAACTTCTCATTCATGTGGGGGATTGTTGGGACTTGGTCCCTAGAGTAAAGTGAATGAGAAGTGTGGAAAGTAGTGTAGTCCAACATAGGACAAGTGTGGGGAGAGTGAGGATATATTAGTGGGAGTCTCCCAAATGAGTTTGGACCCCAAAGGGTACCTCACTTTTGTGGAGGAGAGAGGACCTACGCAAGCCGGTGACCACCACACGCGCGCCGCCCGCCCGCCCGTCCGGCCGGCTTGGCTCGGATTGGGCCGGGCCCAGGTCCGAATATTATATTATTTTTTTCTCTCCCTTCAGTTTATTTCTTTTGCTTCAGAAGCATTAGTGACTCTTCAGACTTGGACTTGGTGGCCATTTACCAAGAGGCGCCATTTCATTTCGCATCACTTCATACGACACACATATTCACGAAGAGACGCCACTTCTTGAGATATATATATATATATTCGGGAAAACCGACCCGATAAAATATTCGGTCATTACATTCATTCATTTCATTTTGGGCGATCAAATTCTGAATACAAGTTGCGTTCGACGGGTCTCTCCTTGCTATACCGCAAGAGAGAGGCTGCGATTTGATCTATCCTGGGAGGCAATTGTCCGGCGGCCTAAGTATGTGTATAGGCGGGCAAACTTGTCTTAAGGACACAGCATTAAATTATCGGGCTCGAATCAATTCTTTCCCTTCCGGTGTTTAGTGAAATTCCAAATTGTTCAGGTTCCATTCTCTTCTTCTCTTATTGATTGTGCGGATTGTTTATTGATATTCTCTTTAAGTGCATGTTATTACTCTTGTTGTCCATTGTTGTTCATACAGAATTACTGTTTCTAGACACCATCCTTAGCCTATAAGCAGGGTCAACATATTCTATCCCCGTTACATATTCCTAACTCTTGCCCCGATCTTCGCATGTCCCCACGAAATCCGAGAACGTTCGCAGTTCACTGGTTCGTCCCAACACCAGCACGATGAGAAGAGATGAATCATTTTACATGAGAACTTGTTCGTTCATATGAATCCTATTTCCGTCTCATAACAAACTACATAGATTCAACACTTTAATCGCCAAATTCATATTCGATTTGATCAAGCAGCCTTACCGACGAGCCAATTCAACAGGGACACAGAGGTCAACTTCTTCCACGAGTTGAGATTGGCATTTACTTGTCCAGTACTAAGAGACACCCAAAATAAAAAAGGACAGTTGCAGAAAACGAGTTTGAGCTTAAACGAACCTGCGCCGTGGGATCCAACGAGGATACAGCAGTGACCAGAATCGAGGGGGATAGAGAAGTCGTCAATTAGAGGTTTGGAGCCAGGCCAAAAATCACCATCCATCCCCGGGTTCATGAAACTGAGGCCGTTGATTCCCAAGTTCGGCGTGCCATTTTCTCCTACACAACTGCCGCCGCCGCCGGAGTTGGCAAACGGTTCTAATGGGGGGTGTTGCTGAGTTAGGTGAGTCAGAGCGGAGGTGACGCGGCACATGATTGCTGAGTTAGGTGAGAACTAGCAAATTTTGCATGAACTTCGTAGCTGGGAGCAATAACATACACAGACAAGACAAGCTGCTGTCCGAAGTCTTTGGCGGCCTACGTGGTTAACTTGACTCTTTTGCTGACCCAAAAAGTGTTGGATGTTGGCATCTCCATCTTATATTGAGTAATTAGATGGAACTACCCCCTTCGAAGTAATAATGGGCAGGTCAACCTTCCCGTTACTTCATACACGGGAAAGTGCATCTTCATGGGCCATTTTAGCTTGTGTATATGGACGGTTGGATGTTGTGCCTCGTTAGATGTCAGATCAAATGTTCGTCATCATGCAGACTATTTCTATTGAAGGCAATAGAGCTCGCGAGTCCTACCGAAAGCAAATTAAAGTCGTTGGTGCAACAAATTACGGTGAGAGAGACCAGGGTTATAGACCGATCTTGATTCGTAAGGTTTGAAAGATTGCACACAGGGGAAAAGAACCCTAAGAAATCGAACTGATTGATGCCCGACTTATAATCTCGTACTTTTTTTTCCCTTTTCGGTACACTTAAAAGCTTAATTTTCTTATCTAACCAGTATCTTCGTATGTATAGCTTATTTTTCTTATCAAGCCTCGTCCTCATTTTCGCTTCACCTAAGCCTCTATTATGGTTAGGGGTGTGCATGGTCTAGGGTGGTCACCGGAAACTGAATCAATTAGACCAATCCCTGATCTCTAGGATCGGGGATTGGACTGCCTAGTCCTGGACCGAACTAAACCGAATCCATCGGTCTGGTTCGGTTCCTAGGAAATCTAATGGGACTAGTTGGGAATCGAGAAAGTTCTAAAAAATAATTGAGTTTCTTTACTTTACTTTTTTTAAAAATTATTTTAATAAAGTTGGGTAAAGATTGTAACTTTAGAAATTTAAGTTGATTTTTTTTTAATTTTTTACATCTTTATTTTTATAAAATATAAAAAAATTATTGATCTAGTCTGATGCTCCTTGGAACTTGAAACCGGACCGCCCGAACACCAGTTCCATTTTTGGGATCGAGGACCGATCCATGCGATTCTCGATTCCCCGGTTCGGGCGATTCAAGTCACTCATCCCTAATTATGGTCTCGGAAGAAAGAATAGTTGGGCACCATCTCCAATTAACTTTTAGATATGTACATAATCTCTTATAATTTTGAAATTGGAATAATACAATGAATATTATTGGACTTGTAAAACAACTTAGTGTTGGAACAAAAATAATATATGCTTATAAAAGGGGTTCAAGCTTAATAAGGCGCAGATTTTTTTTTTCAAAAGGGCAAAAGTAATGGTCGTGAATCGCTCCTATCTTTGAAAATGCGTCAGCAAGTCCTGATACCTCAAATCAAGCAATCAAGTCACTTAGAATTATCATTTGAGGAGAACCATTGACTTTCTTCATCAGTAGCATCTTTATAATCGTCTATTGATGGATTTTCTTCACTGGTTCATTGCCACACAACTACTGAGCAGCCTCGTCCCTCCGGTTGTCATGATCGCCTCCCTACACAGACAATTTCTGGTCATGGCTCCCAAGTGGAGTCCTCCGAGAGCTCCATCTCGCTGGCACTGAAAACCCGGGGCGAGCCCGACCCTCCGAGGTTAGGCGAATTGTAGGACGTTCCGAAACGGGATCTCATGTCCAGGGACCGCGAAGAGCGAGGTAATGCAAAACCCAGCAGGGAATATATCGATTCGATCCCGAAATTGGGTGAAGTACTCGGGCTTGCCAACTCAGGATTGAGAGGGACTGAGTGCCAGGGGAGGAACTTGGATCTTGAGGTTTGATCCGAAAACGACAGACAGGCCACGTCTCGGGTTTGGGTTACTTCGGGTGAAAGCTCTCACCCCTCGGAGCATCAACAATGCTCTGGATCAGTTCCTAGAGCAGTCATCAGGGGTCCTATACTAAAAAGTGACATGTTCGATTTTTTACAGACTTTTACCTGATTCTATTCTATTACGAGCTTGATGACTTAATTGCGAGCTCAACCCTGATTGCCTAATTTCGGCTGCCTTGGACAAGCATTTTGCTTGCTTAGGCTCGAGCCCGCACATTTAGGCCTGCCGGCCTGGTCAGACTAATTCATGTTGCAAACCAAGTGCAATACAATTTCATGTGATCCTTAGGGCCAACTAATAATGCAAAGAGATGGGTCTCAAATGTGTCTTCAAGTCAATGACTTTCCATGAAGGACTGCTCCCCAGTTATGCCAGGATTTCTAATTCTTGAGGTGCCAAACATGCACAACCGAATGCAATCTGGGGGAATAGCACGATTCAAGAAGTCGAATCGGACTGGATTATTATTGAAGAAACTCATGAACATCAGTTTGGATCCTGCCGACTTTCGCCGTTTGCATGGGGATGAAGATGCAACTCCAAGTGTCCTCTCCCGCAGTACTTGCCGGCTGCTTCCGTCTCGTCAGTGATTCTCGCTTGCTCTGCTTCCTTGTCCTTGCCCCACAGAACGGCGTAGAGCCCGACGATGATGAACACGGCCCCTATCAATCTGAAATTCGAGAGGAAACAAAGAAACTCAGTGAATGCATAATTACCAATTTGTACAGAGTCCTAAAAAGTTGTACAACTTCACATTTCATGTATCTTAGCCATGACATGGATACTTACGTTCCGACATATAGTTTCTCGCGAAGGAATGCCCAACTCAGGAGGGTCGACATGATGAGCAGCAGAGGACTGAAAACGGAGGTATAGAGCGGACCTTTTTTGTGAACACACCATGACATAATGCAGAACGCGAGTGCAGAACTCACAATACCCTGAAATTGAAAATCCATCGGCATTACCTTTGTAGAAAACATTTCCCATACTATTGATGCACGAAGAGCCATAATATGGCCACTCTACGATTTCTTGAAGTTCATTCCATTTCTAGGACGCGTACCGCATAAAAAACTGTGATGAGCCGGATTTTGGATCTTAAAGACCAGGCAGCAACATTACGTTCAGTAGCAACACCAACTATCGAACACTCGATGCTAGCCATGAGACACATTAAGGTTGTGGTAGAGTAAGGAGCTGGAAATTTAGGGCTCAATTTCGCCTGAATTTATCACGAAACAAACATCAGGAAATTTAAGTGGAACTTCGGACTTCCTTCTGAGATAAGTTTGTTCCCCCCAACAAGAAGAGAGATATAGTAAATAATCATAGAAGCAAGAAAAGGAAATGCTTCATTCACTTACTTGGATGATGAACCAAAGAGCCCAGCTAGAAGAACTACAAAAGAGAAGGCAAGGTCCCAAGATGGAGTGGCTTTTGTGGGTTGAGCGCTTATCTGTCATTTTCTCTGCATAGTTCCAATGAATGCCAGAGTTACCACCTGCAATGGTGTGCCCATGGTAAAACGAGAGCAGCATCGCTCCACCCACGCACAGCACTGTTCCAATCACTTTCGCCTGCCCTGCCCTTGTCTTGATAACGAACGATTCTTGTCTATTCAATGACGGTCATTGCTTAGTAGTTTCGAACGGGTTCAAACAAATAGATTGAGGATGAAAATATACAGTACTTGAAGATTAGGGCGAACACAAACGTCACGGCTGGAAGGGTATTGGTCATTGCTCCTGCGATCATGGGACTCGTATTGTTCAGGCCCATGAAAAACAAAACTTGGTTCATGAAAGCCCTGCACAATTTGGTCGAACTTTCAATTCCATAAAAATCTTTCTTTTTTACCTTTCGATTCTTAAGGTCCGTAGAAGAACATAATTTGTACATGCGTCAAAACATTCTGGTTTTTACATTCGTGCTTATGATGAGATAAGCATTAGCAGATGAGGTCGAATTAGTAACTCCTAGCACACGACTGAGAATAGGATGGCAACAACATAATTAGTTTCCAATCGATGCAAGATCAAGAGATGGAAGCCGACTTGCCCAGTTAAGGAACTTAAAAAAATAAGGAACAGGATTGGCACTGTAATCTTCGGTCTCGTCTTCCTGCAATGGACAATAATTAACTATAGTAAATAACCTCGAAGTCAAAATTTGACCATGGCATGAGAATTAGTATGAGGGTACTCATGTATTCAATTTGCCAAAGAAGAGAAACTTCTTGTGCATTGGAAAAAAACCTGAATAGGCATCTCCTGATAGCACTACTTCTACGGCTAAGAGACGTGCTGCTTTCATAACTCTTATGCTAAGGAAAGAGCCTGAAATATACACATGCATCTGATCCAGGAGAAATTCTTCGATTTTTCTATTTTCAGATATTCTCTTCATTAGCGCATTTTTCGTCAAATACACACACCCTTAATTTCAATTTTTAATGATGTCACATAATACATTCAAACTTGGAACTCAAGGAATTGAACACCATTTTTTTTAAAAACCCTTTTTTTTGAAAAATAGATAGATTGCCTAAGCCAAAAAAAAATTAGAAGAAAGGAGAAAAAGTTAGAGCTTTGGTTTGGGTGAGTTTGTCCAGTTGGATGCACCATCACCAAGATGAACTACTTATGCAAAAGTGGTGAACCAAATGTCTTGAAGGTTTCAATTGTTTTATTAGTTGCAAAATCCATGAAATCTTTAATCATTTCAATTTTAATTTATTTTTTTTCATTAAAAGTCATAAATCTATTAAAATTATATCACTTCCAGTTTAAACAATTTTTTCTTTATTGAGTTCTAAACATATTGCATTCGTGTCAATTCGGTTTATCTAGTTAATTTTGATCGAAAATTGCTAACATATAACTAATTGTCCTATGTGATACCGACGATGATAATGTGGATTTTTAAATAAAATTTCAATTTATTTAAAAATAATAATTTTTTTGTTTATTTTCTTTCTCTTCATTTTTTTCTTCATTTTTTTCTTCATTTTTTTTCTTTTACTGGCAAGGTCTTGCATTGCCTAGCCCCTGATGAGGCTCAAGTCCATGTCACCTAGGCTAGTGAGGCTCTCCCACACTGGCCATGGGTGAGGCTCAAGCCTAGCTAGATCTGGCAAGTTAAGCCTCACCCAATGATGGCAGTGTCAAGCCTCCCCATCCTAACCGCTAGTGAGGTTCGCCAACCTAGCTGTTAAGTCAAGTCTCACCCACTAGCCATAATGAAAAAAGAAAAGAGAAAAAAACAAAAAGCATCACAAAAATTTACTAAAAATATTCATGTTAGTGTCAATGGCCCACATAGAATGGCCGGCATCCGTGCCAAAATTAACAAATTGAGTGCATTGACAAATGATCTAAAGGCTTAAGACTTAATTGGCAATAACAAAAAATTCGAACAAAATTAACATAGTTGCAATAAATTTATGACTTTTTTTAGTAATATTCCTAAAAGAAATGTACAATTACAATTACAAAAAAGACATAATAAAGCAATTTGTATTTTTGCATCATCATCGTCGTTATTGTTTTGTCCCACGTTATTTAGAATGCGAGTCCCCAGCAGCTTCTCCCCTAAAGTGCGGAGTGGCGTGGCACCCATGCATGGCCACCTTAATTAGCCGTTTCAAAACCAAAAACGAGCCAAGAACTTCTTCACCACTCCTTAAATGACCTCGTCCTAGAGCCTCTTCGCTTCGCTTTGCTAAGGGTTTTGACCTCACTCAAAGCTCTCATCTACGCTTTGATCAAGTTTGAGTAGAAGTTAAAACACAATCCAGAGAGCATGCCTAGTCTCACATCACATGATAACTCTTGTGAACCAAGAAACGTGCATGACGAATGAACGCTAACCGTGATCCCCAACCAAAGTCGACTCACCATCATCACCCGAAAAGTAATGCAGCACGCAGTCGTGTATAAAGGAATAAAAAAAACATCAATTTTCAGATGAACCCGAGTGCCTTTTCTTCCCCGTAGAGAAGCCACTTGCGTTAAGGATGATCAAAATGGAGTAACTTGCTAGTTTTGATTGTATACCTCTCCAAGAAAAGAGCGAAAGGGGTGATGGCAACGGTGGCGATGATCTGACGATAGGTAACGAGCACAAAAGGGTTGAGTCCATCGTCCATGGCCAGCTTCGATATGAAGCTCATTCCGGCATATCCCACTTGCACAGTCACCATGGCCAAGAATGGCATCAGATCAAAATTTGCCATTTCTCTTATATTCTCTCTCTGTCTCTCTCGCGAGCTATATTGATCTTCACTGGACTGATTCCAAAGATCACAGAGAGAGAGAGAGAGAGAGAGAGAGAGAGAGAGAGAGAGAGACGTGCAAAATGCAACAGAAAGGTAGCTCCTACAGTTTCGTGAGCAACTACAGAGATGGTTCCACAGTAAATGAACGTTACACAGAGAGAGACAGGAAGAGGGATGTATTGCAACACTTGTTGGCATGCATGGGACAGGGATTGCCAGATTGTGAAAATCAAGTGATATTATAGCTTTCAGTTATGACCTTTTCTTTGGTTTTGGCTTCTTCTTCTCGTTCTCTGTGACCTGCATCTGCCTTTAGAAACAGCTTTTCTAAACTGGCCAAAGGGGAGAGACCCAGAATTGCATTCGAAATGAATGCGTCACTTGGAAGATGTCCCACACTGCCCAGGCCGCAGATAGCAAAGAGAGGGGAAGGTCCCAAGAAGATGCTTCTGTTGGTGGTGGTGTGTTTGTCTGTCATTTTCTATGCATCCGTCCAATGAATGCTTGAGTTACCTATTCCAATGTTGGGTCCATGGTAAATTGAGAGTGGCTTGCTCCACTAACATAAACGAGTGTCCCGATCACTTTCGCCATCAACTTGATTCCACGCGTTTCGTGTCTATCCCAGACAAGTCATGCAAAATGTGAATAGATTTTTTAAGGTCTGATTGCGTAATAACTGGTAGTGTACTTATTAAGCTTGTGCATAATGCCGAATGACTAATTTGATAAGTTGAGGATTAAATTGAATGAATTTAAAATTTAGGAACCAAGTATAACATTGAGGAATCATTCAAATACTATATTGAATGAATAAAAGTTCAAGGATGACATTATAAATTGGCATATAGCTTAGGGGTTATTAGTATCATTTTCCTTCTAATTGATTCCCTTCCCTAATTTCCATGAAGATAATATCTCTAGTCCCGTTTGGTTTTAAAAAAAGAAGAAGAAGAAAGGAAGCAATGAGAATGAATTTGGATGAACATGACTAACGAAAAAGAATGGGGATTCATTCCAAGCTTACTGTTTTTGGTGTTACTTTGAAATTGAATGTATATTGGGAATTTTCATTTGTAAATTATTATAAAACCTAGCAAATTACATACTTCAAAAATGCGTTTACCATTTCAAGTTTTCTTCTGATAAAGAGCTGCCAATAGGTGCATTGCTACATGTTAATGGAAACGAGGTAATTATAATATGATTCTCATTCAAGATTTCGTCTTACACACTTTGATTTCAGGCTATCAAAGACCATTGCGAAATAAAGGAAGGATCTCATTTCTAATTGACTAGTTATATTCTCAGGAGCCAAACCGGGCCTTAGGATTACTAGGTCTAAATAATAGAAGAATTATGTCACCATAAAGCTAGGCAATTTACTTATGCAGATACTACCTGCAAATAAACCCATTTACAATTTTTAAACTCGGATGGTACCCTAAACTTTCCTTCTTACCCATGACATTACAATAAGCGGTCGTAATAATAGTAATTTATCCACACAAGAAGTACTTCATATTTCAAGATCAAGCTTAATTTTCTTTCATCTCGTCACCAACCAAATTTATTTTCAAAACTCATTCTCCAAACATGTTATTTGTCCAAATAAAACATTTCTTTTCATTTTCCAAGTGATTATGTTGTTATATGTTCATATTGAAAATCATGGTTCAATTGTTGCTAGGTACAAAGTATTTTTTTTTATTAAAAGAGAAGACTTTAGAATTGGTTCAATTCAAGAACTGAACTAGTTGAATCAGTAATTGAGTAGAATTGGTGGTTTCGTCCTTAGAACTGGAACCGGACCGATTATAGGAACCGATTCTTCCTATAATCGGTCTTATACTAGTCAATTCAGGCCAGTTTTATTAGGTTTCTAAATTTGAATAAACATAATGTTCACCTCCAATGTGAACATCTGAAGAATGGAAGATGACTACTTCTCAATGAAATCCCATTAGATTAAACAGATGGGCTTCAAATGGAACTAAAATCATTGTTCAATTAGGAAAGGATGAAAAAATCCATTGAGCAACGCCTTTGGAGTAGACCTATCAAATGGTAGATTAGGTCAGGTCGAGTTGGGTCAATTTGGATTAAGCCGAAATTGGCCCGATCCAAATTGATCTATCCATTCATTTTGATTCATTTTCGTATAGTAAAAATCTAGTTATCTATGCGCGACCCCGACCCATCTTTCATATCTAACTCAAGTATGGAAATATGTCTAAACTGAGGTAAGAATGCGAATCGACCAAGCGCAAGATTAAGTAAGGGCGAGAGAGAGTGAAGAGAGAATTGAGGTGGTACGCTTATAAGTAAGTTGTGAACTTATTTAACACTCATTTTATTTTAGATTTTATCATTCTAAATTATTTACGATTTGTTTATTGAATATAACTAACCCGTATAATAATTTAGTCCATCAAATATGGGTCAAAAAAATAAATGTATGGCCTCTTTTGACAGTTCTACTTTGGTTAGGGTAAAGTTAACTCTTCTTGTTTCCCATTGTACGTCTAAATAATCGATCTCTCTCTCTCTCTGCGCACACGTGTGTGTTAGGCCATTGCTCTAGATGACTATTTTATATCTAATGTGGGTTGGTCTTGCAGACCACAATGATAACTACCATTGGGTTTACTCTTAAAAGTTGTTTATCCAATTTTGGAATAAGTATATTGAAAATCCTAAAAACTTATTACAAAAGTGAAATTGAGTACTAAAATTATCAAAAATTTACATCAAGTCCTCTATGATGACAAAAAAGAGGTATGAAAGACAAATGGATATGTTTTTTTCTTCGAGGAAATATTTATTTGAGGTATAAGAGATGGATGGTTTTTAGGGATAAGTTTCCAGTTGTATTTTGTGGTTTCTAGTAGGGGTGTGCAACTGGACCGGGTAAACCCGATTCCCTGTTTGACCCATCCTGAAAATAGGGTCGGGAACAGGGTCCAATGCAAACAGGGTCGGGTACATGATCTAAAAAAGGGGAATCGATTATAACAAGGTTGGGTACAGGGTCTAGGTTTGGAACCTACCCTGAACCATGAACCCTGAACCCGATTATTAAAAAAATAAACTCCATTTAGTTTCTTATTTTGTAAGTAAATATACTTTATTAAATCATAATTTTTGCATATGTCTTTAGATCATGATTTCTTTTTTATTTCTTTTTATATATGAATTTTAGGTTTTTTTATAAAGATTTTGTACCACATGGATTGACTTTCATGAGTTATGTTGATTTCACTTTTGGAGAAGTGCTTGCACCAAAGATTTGTTAACCATTTTAGACAAATGAAAAGTTTCATGTAGTATTGTGTGAATGAGACTAATATTAGATCCATGTCTGTTACTACAAATGAAAAGTCATATAAGATGAGCGGTTGCAAAACAGGTTCCAATATAAACAAGGTTAACCCTAGAACCAGACCGAAAAAACAGGATGGGTCGCGTATAGGGTCAAATGTAAACAACATAGGGTACATGGTCCAAAAAAGGGGAACCGGTTATAACAGGGTTTGATACAGGGTCCAGATCTGGAACCTACCCACCCTGTTTTTGCCCACCCCTAGTTTTTAGGGTGAGAAAAGCTCCAAAGTTGTATTTTGGGATATGTTCCCATCACTGATTTTTTTGCCAAAATTGGTCGGATTAACTTAATTGAAAAAAGAAAAAGGTTTAGGACTCCATTAATGAAATTTAAAAATTTGAAATTAAATTAGTAAATATATATTATGTTTGTAATTTTTCAGACAATTTTTCGGTCGTGGTGGCACGGACAAGTAGGCAGCCACCGCCTTGGTAGTTTTGGTTGACCAGTGAGACTATTGCAACGATAAAGATTCCTGTCTGGTCAATTCTTGTGTACATTAGTCATGCCCGACATCGGCGACGAAGAGGACACGCGTTTTCGTTTCCTGGAAAAGGATTATCCGTGTCCCGAGCCAAGTGGCCCTTGCACTTGTAGCCAAACACCCCCGCCTGAAACTCCCAACTACATAGCATTGCAGCTCGATCGCATCATGTGTCCGTCATTCTGACCATGCCCGCTTCACGCGCCTCTCTCCTCATCCTCCTCCTTGTCTTCTTCTTCTTCCTCTTTCCACTCTATTCACTACGCTCCGCTGCCTCCTCCGACTGCAATGGGAACCGCCCGGTCATCTTCAACTTCGGCGACTCCAACTCCGACACCGGCGGGCTCGCCGCCGGCCTGGGCTTTCCGGTCAATCCTCCCAACGGCCGCTTGTTCTTCGGCCGATCGACCGGCAGGTTGTGCGACGGACGCCTGGTGATCGACTTCCTCTGTAAGCGTCCCCGCATTTCTACGTCCTCCTTCGGGCTTCACTGAGTAGTCACTTGCCCGTACCGTTTCCCTCCGTGTGTTGGTGGTTTTGAGCTACACAATGTTTGTTTTAGCTGGAATTTCGCTGGTGATTGGAAGCTCTTCAGGCTGTGCAGTATGTCAAAAAATTATTTCAGCTTAAGCGTGTGTTCTGGATTAGAAGTAGGGACTACAGTATTTGCCTCCGTGATCGCGAATCTGCCGAATATTGTATTGATATTGATCGGGAGTCGCGCATAAGAGTGTCGGTTGGGAAAGACGAACATGTGAATCTGCTGATGTTGTAGAATATTAATCGAAGAAGTTGTCATTTTCTTTATCCGATGAGGATTTGAGAGGAAGGTTGTCGGCATTATACTATTTTACTAGTCAGACGATGGCGACGGGAAAAAGAGGGGACCCACTATTGCAATGCTGATGACGGTAACTGTTTTGGTCGTGAGTAGAACCTTCTAATTACTGCGTGTTATACAATAATAGGGACGATTAGTTGGTAAAAACATCAGAGCTACAGACTAGTCTGGGTAAGTAACAAATCTAATCTAAATCTCTTGGTCCTATTTATGAACTTCAATTTGTAAAAGCAAATTGTACAGGTGTGTGATTGTTTATCAATAACACCACGTAAAAGGTATCATGTGGGTAATGGTACCGGGGATTAATGTATAATTTTTGTATTGACCTAATAGTTTCTGTTTCTCTTTTGGCCATTGTTTTTATTTCAATTAGATATCTAGACCTCTGAGATTTCAAAATTTCAAATACTGACACTGCTTTAAATTTCCTTAGGGTTGTTTTTAACATTTTAAATGAGAATCACCTCCAAGATGGCTAATGAACCAGAGTACCCTGTGCATTAGCAGTCCATATCATTTCAATTTTGACGAATGGGGCTCCTCAGGTCTCATTTTTAATGTACTTAAATATCTCAGGCTTTAAACAGAAATGAATATAATTGCTCTTGTCGTCGATTCTTGCAGCATGGAGGTCACATGATATGCATTTCCATTAGATATGGTTTGGAGATAGTCTTGACGAAAAGGGGTTAGGGAATAGAGAAGAAAGTGTGTTCGGAGATTGACATAGTAAGAGTTTGCCCAGCATGGTTCCTAGCTTGCCATTTAAGTTCAGCTTTCCAAACATTGAATTTATTTGTGTTTGAGGGAAGCAGGAAAACATTTGGTTGGGCGATGACTTGATTAGAAATGACTGGTACATTTTAATTGGTTGTATAAGCTAATTTATTAGGATGAAAGTTATAAGGGACAAAGTCATTTGCAATTTCTTTTTATTCTAGTTGTATTCAATCAAGTAGGAATTGAAAATTATTTTGTTGGCCAATATGTCTAATCTTGCAGGCCAAAGTTTGAATACTAGTTTTCTCATTCCTTACCTTGACTCTCTGGCGCGGTCCAAGTTCACAAATGGTGCAAACTTCGCGGTTGTAGGCTCATCAACACTCCCTAAATATGTTCCTTTTTCGCTGAACATTCAGGTCATGCAGTTTCTCCATTTCAAGAGACGCATCACTGAACTGGCATCTGCAGGTGTGATTATATGAAGTCACTCATTGATTCAATGGTTCCCTTGATAGATTAGCTCAACTTTGCCGATGGAAGCGTTATTCTTTTTGGCCATCAGTAACTCTGCTGCTCCCTCCCTCACTAAACAAAAGTTCATAAAAGAAAATTAAAGAATATTTGTTCAAAAACAATGCTAACAATGTATGATTAAATCATCTGTAGGCTCAGAAGTTCCTGTGAGCAATGACGAATTTAGCAAAGCACTTTACATGATTGACATTGGGCAGAACGACCTAGCAGATTCATTTTCCAAAAATCTCACCTATTCAGAGGTGATAGAAAGGGTTCCATCTATCATTGCAGAAATTAAGGCAGCTATTAAGGTGAGTTCATAATCTTAAGTGGATAGACAATCTTGAGAGCTTTTTGAATAATATATCTAAGTTTCTTATCTCAAATTGTTAGTTTGTATTCAATTGGCTAAGCCCAGCAATTGCTGCCTAAAATTTTGATCCGCAAGTCTGGTGTGGCTTATGCCGGCATCGGTATTATCCTGCTACCTGCACATTTCCTTTTAAGGGAATGGCGACCTGTGATCTATGGACTTCTTATTATAAAAAGCAGAAGTTTTCCCCTATTTTTGCTAAATGATGCCCAGAGTGCTTTCATCAGCATCTATGTTCAACATTTATGCAGACTCTGTATGACCAAGGTGCGAGAAACTTTTGGGTACATAATACTGGACCATTGGGTTGTCTTCCTCAAAAGCTTTCATTAGTTCAGAAAAAGGATCTGGATGAAAATGGGTGTCTTTCAAGTTATAATTCTGCTGCCAGAATTTTCAATGAAGGACTACTCAAGTTATGTCAAGAGATGAGGTCTGAGCTGGCTGATGCTACTATCACACACATTGACATCTATGCCATCAAATATGATCTTATCGCTAGCGCCTCTCAATATGGTAAGCTTGTTAGTGTCATGCATCTCTTTTCCATTACATCATTTGAAAGGCTACTGAGAGTTTGCCAATATTTCAGAAGGCAGAATGTTAGCGTAATGACAGTAACTGCTTATCTGAGCAATGTGCATAGCTGGTTCTACCTAATCCTTCTTTAAGTTTAAATCTAATAAGATTCCACAATCAGCAAGGCATTTTGAATGTGCCTCGGGTAGTCATTTTCATGAAGCAATGACCACTTATATCACTCTGCAGGTTTTTTGAGTCCGCTAATGACTTGCTGTGGTAATGGAGGACCTCCATATAACTACAATATCAAGGTCACTTGTGGTACACCTGGTTGTGAGGCCTGCAGTAATGGATCTCAATATATCAGTTGGGATGGCATTCACTACACAGAAGCTGCTAACTCCATTGTAGCCTCGAAAATATTGTCCACAGCTCATTCAACGCCGCCAACTCCGTTAAATTTTTTTTGCCGAGGATGATATGTTCGGGTGAAGCACATATGAGTGCACACCACGCTTCCACTTGCTTCATTGTGGCATTTCTTCACCTTATAACTGTGAGAAGATGGTAACCTCGCGTTGCCGTAACAACAGTGAACGGAGGAACTAAGATGATCTCATTGCTGATCAGTGATGAGACATATTTATTTCCTCGCTGAAGCTAAACCGGGTGGCAAACCGGAAGTAGTCAGAGCATGGGAGAGCATATGGACGGTTAAGCTCACTTGAAGTCATCTATTTCAATTGCTCATGGATGGATAGGATTCGTGGCCCAAGGATTATGTCAGTGGAGAGTCCGCTATTCTCCTGCCGCTGCTGTGCTCGTCTATGGTTCCTTGCTGTTGCTGTCTTAGAACTGGGTGTTGTAACTCTGTACCGTCTCGAATCGAGTGTCTCTTCTCCGGTTAAGGATAGTATGTAAGGTTGTTCCCAATACAATGGGGTGCAAATGTAATCTGATTCGTGTTTGTTCAATGGCACACGTACATAATGTTGGGGGAAGCCGCATGCCTCGACGTCAAGAATCATAGGCTTCGCAGGTATGACTGAACATCAAGGAGAGCCATTGCATTCAACATGCGCAGGTCGAGATGTGTCAGTTTCTCACTTATCCGATTAGCTAATTGCGATTTAGCTCCCCGATAGGGACATATGGTCTCACCGTTCATTTCTGTTGGCATAATCTTTTTGGAGACTTGCGTCGGGAGGGGATAAGGGACACCTCGAAGTGTTATAAATTACCCTTTATTTAGGTACCGTAACCTCTTTTTTTCTGATTAATCAAGGGACATGACTTCTAAATCAACAACATTTTCTTGAACGTCATGAATTACAAAAAAAAAAAAAAACGATCATTTGAGTATCATGACTTTCAATAAATCATTTGAGTGTCGTGATTTTTTTAAAACGTTCACTACAAGTGTCATGTCAAGTTTCGGCATTGTACTGAATGTTCTTTAAAAGTTGTGACACAAAGGTGAAATATATATATAGTGAGTGTGTACAAAAATTATGATATTGAGATTTCATTTATCTCGTCAAAAAATGAGTAATTTAGAAAATGTATTTATAAAGATGATCATTTACATTATTTGATACAATTATTAGATGATGAAAAATAACTTTCTTTAGTGATAATAATTTGTATCTAAATATTTTAGTTGGCAATATAAACAATACTAATGATCATTAAAAATATATATATCTTTCAACTTAGCGAAACAAATCGCATTGCCTTTTTCCCGTTGCTGAGGAAGTAAATAATTCTACTAGTAGAGCGTTCAAGATGAAAGAAAGTTCATCAAGCAAAAACGCCTCTTCGTGCCTAATCAACCCCCAAAAGTCCTCTCCGTCAAAAGATTGGGCCACGTTCTGTTTTTTCTTCCTAGTCTGGACGGAGCTTTATGTACAAACTCATGGAGCTCGTATTGATTAGGAGACTTGCAATTGCGCGACTTGAAGATAGTGTGTCGTCGTCGCGTCTGTTCGACCGTTCAGGCAATCTCATCTCGGTGGCGAGCTTAACTATCTCGGACCAAGACCTGAAATTTCGAGTTATTTGATGCTTGGGTAAGTGGGAAAACCCACGCACCAGCCGAAAGAGTGAAAAGGGCTTCCAATTTTTTACAGTCTCGGGACTTCGTCTTGCAGATTCACATGCGGACGAAGCTCGTAACGGTTCCACGTCGTGCTTTCTGTACTCGTGCGGCTATCTCCGTCACTTCCCACATCGCCCGCCTCGGGTCTCTGGGACAAATCGATAATGCGCGACGGGTGTTCGACCAAATGCTTCACAAGCCCATTGCATCGTGGAACGCGGTTATTGCCGGGTATTTCCAGAACAGCAGGCCCCATGAAGCGCGGAATCTGTTTGATAGAATGCCTGAGAGGAACACGGTTTCGTGGAATGGGTTGGTTTCTGGTTACGTTAAGAATGGGATGATCGATGAAGCAAGGAAAGCATTTGATGTGATGCCCGAGCGGAATGTTGTCTCATGGACGGCAATGGTGAGGGGGTATGTGCAGGAGGGGATGATATCTGCGGCAGAATTGCTTTTTTGGCAAATGCCTGAGAAGAATGTCGTATCATGGACAGTGATGTTGGGGGGCTTGATTCAAGATGGTAGGATAGATGAGGCCCGTCGGCTCTTTGATATGATGCCTGTCAAGGATGTAGTTGCTAGGACTAATATGATTGGTGGGTACTGTAAGGGAGGACGACTTGATGAGGCGAGGGAAATTTTTGATGAGATGCCGCATAGGAATGTAATCTGCTGGACAGCCATGATCACTGGGTATGCACAGAATAATCGGGTGGACATTGCTAGGAAGCTTTTCGAAGTGATGCCAGAAAAGAATGAGGTGTCCTGGACAGCAATGCTGATGGGCTATACCCAGTGTGGGCGGATAGAGGAGGCCTCAGAAATTTTTGACGTTATGTCAGTGAAGTCAGTCGTTGCCTGTAATGCAATGATCCTTGGATTTGGCCAGAGTGGGGAGGTAGTTAAAGCAAGGCTGGTATTTGATACGATGAGAGAGAAGGATGATGGAACATGGAGTGCAATGATTAAGGTTTATGAGAGGAAGGGGTTTGAGTTGGAAGCGCTGGACTTGTTTGCTATGATGCAGACAGAGGGATTCAGAGCAAGCTTTCCTTCTTTGATTAGTATCCTATCTGTTTGTGCCAGCTTGGCATGTCTTGATCAAGGCAGACAGGTTCATGCCCAGTTGATCAGGTCCCACTTTGACTTTGACGTGTATGTTACCTCAGTTCTCATCACAATGTATATTAAGTGTGGAAACCTTGTAAGAGCAAAACTGGTGTTTGATCGGTTTGGTGTTAAGGATGTGGTTATGTGGAATTCTATCATTACAGGTTATGCACAACATGGTTTAGGAGAAGAGGCCTTGAGAGTATTTCAAGAGATGTGCTCTTCAATGACTCCACCAGATGAAGTTACCTTTGTGGGAGTTCTCTCAGCATGTAGCTACACTGGGAAGGTAAATGAAGGGTTAGAGATTTTTTATTCAATGAAGAGCAAATATCTAGTGGAGCCCCAGACTGAACATTATGCTTGCATGGTTGATTTGTTTGGCCGGGCTGGCAGGTTAAATGAGGCCATGAATCTAATAAGGGGGATGGAAGTGGAAGCTGATGCTGTAGTTTGGGGTGCTTTGCTAGGTGCATGCAGGACATACATGAACTTGGATTTGGCAGAAGTTGCAGCGAAGAAACTTTTAGAACTGGAGCCTGAGAATGCTGGACCTTACATCTTGTTATCAAATCTTTATGCATCAAAAGGTAAGTGGGCTGATGTTGCAGATTTAAGGAGAAAAATGAGGTCAAGGAGTGTAAGCAAGTCACCTGGCTGTAGCTGGATTGAAGTAGAAAAGAAAGTACATACGTTTACTGGAGGCAACTGCAGGAGCCATCCCGAGCACATTGGTATCTTGAGAATGCTGGAGAAATTGGGTGTGTTGTTGAGACAAGCAGGTTATTCTCCAGATGGTAGCTTTGTGCTTCATGACATTGATGAGGAAGAAAAAGTGCATTGCTTAAGGTATCACAGTGAAAAACTTGCTGTAGCTTTTGGGCTTTTAAAGATACCAGAAGGCATGCCTATCCGAGTAATGAAGAATCTTCGAGTTTGTGGTGACTGTCATTCTGCAATCAAATTGATTGCAAAAGTCACCAGAAGAGAGATAATCTTGCGGGATGCTAACAGATTCCACCATTTCAAGGATGGCTCCTGTTCCTGCAGGGACTATTGGTGATGACTCTTAATGTTGATGTTTATAGGAGAGAATCATACCCAAGCTAAAGTTTATCACGTATCCTGGCTCATTCAACTGAAGATGAGAAGAGGCAATCCTTTTTTGCTCTGAAATTTATGCATGCCAGGTGCCAAACTTCTAGGTACGTGTGTCTATACCCTATCGGCAGAATCATAAGACGTGGATTAATACGAAATTGAACTTTATTTATGGACTCTTTGAAAAAGCATATGGAAATATAAATTGATTACATGTACCATCTTATATTTTCACACAATATCTAAGGCAGGTTTTTTGTGGATGGGAAATCTTGCCTAATGTGTACAAATTTTTATTTCAAATCTTACTTAGACATGCTCGAATCAATGCATATAATTATGCTTCATGATTCATATACAGTGGAAGTTATACCACCTATATATCCTCTGTTCGCTGAGAACTGCTCTGTTGCAGTGACGTGAAAAATTTGAAGATGAACTGGCTAGATGCAAGAATTGATTGGAGAACTATACCAGCCTCAATCAACTGAAGGAAAAAGGTGAACGATCGCGGAATCAAGGTCTCATATTCGATGTGTAAGCTTTAAGCAAATAAACTTTACCGCCAGCAAAGGGTATTCAAATTGGGAAAGCTAGAGTTTGCACCGTCTGCTCTGGTTCTACCTTGGCATGGTGGTTTTACCTCAGAAACCTAACATGACACTCCCCACATCTGTCTAGTCTTTAGGTCTTACTACTCTCAAGTTATTGTTGATGCACCAGCCTCAGGGGTGCTGTGGAAGTATCAATTGCAACAATTTTCGAAATATCAGAGTAGCTGATCAAAAGTCCGGTTGGTTTGCCTCATGGAATCTTGGAGATTGGGTGGTGTTCATGCTGCGTCATTTGGTATTATGCGTTTGTTCTAACATGTGCAACCGGTCAACTTCATTTGTTTTCCATTTTCACTAAAAGTGACTTTTCTCCTTTTCTAGATTATGCTACTGGTCCAACCTTGGTATTCTTGAAAGATGCCAGATTTTCTGCAGCTGCAGTGAGTAGACTCTGACCTTCCTGATCTTTGTTTCAGTCTCACTTGGAGTGATCAAAGTACAGAAGAATTACATGTCAGAGTTGTTGAGTTTTTTCTATTAGTTGGCTAGAACTTTCACCTTATTTGCAATAAAACTATGTGTACGATGATGGTACTTTGAAGGCAATGCAAAACGTTGGATGCTTTGGAAAATTCCAGTAGGCACAAATTCATGATTGACCTTAATCTAGGGTTTTTTTTTAATGCGTCATTGATTGTTAAATCTTGAACTACAGGTTAAAGAAATGTTCACATCTTCTATTTCATTCAGGATATCTGAGAAACAGACATGATGGACTCTGCTTGTTTTAGTGTGTTGAAACTTATCTCATTGTTTATAGTGCCTTCTGTTGCCTGATCCTCCGTCTTTTATGTCAGATATTTTATCGCATTGTCCCGAACACATGGGAGGATATTGCATAGACTCATGTCATGGACTGGGCTAATTATACCCTACAAACATAATTGATTCCCCACAAGACTCCAGATATGAAGTTACATTCTTCGCCTACTTCGTGCAATGCGATTGGCTCTATCTACACGTCAGTGATAGAACAAGTCTGTATAATGATTTCTCCCTCCCTCTACAGAAGCCAATGTGTCTCCAACCACATTCAGAGTTCAAAATATCTAAGTGGAACCCTCGTTCTGGGGGTCATATCCTCTTAGACGTGTCCCAGACGATGTTTCATGAAATCAATCAACGTGGCGTTTGTTCTACAATTATCAAAGGTGGTTGGCCCTTTTGATGTCATGATGTTTATGTCATTAAGACGGGGCGCTTTTGTATTTAGCTCACTTGGTTCTTCTTAGCTATCGTCCTGTTGACCGATGTGGCCTTTCCGTGAACCTCTCCATTACCATAATCATTAACGAGATATTTTGATGTGTAAACACTGTGCAAGGTTTGATAAAAGCAATGGCCTACACTCAACTATGACTTTTGTATCACATGCAGTAGGTAAGGATTAGTAGGGAAGAGAGGTGGGTTCTGAAAGCACGACCACATCTGGAAGTTGGGAAACAGAAGGAGAGATATGATTGGAGATGATTCCGAAAGATCAGGAAGGCATTCGTTAATTGTAATTACACCACAAATCTCTATAGAGGGAGATGCATGTATTACTTCACAAATCCTTCTTCCTCACTTAATACTTTTATTTTACATCTATTTATGAATTCATATAAGATGCTTATGTTATATTGCATTCTTATCCTTTCTTTTCCCTCGTTGGTATCCGAATAATGCCCTTCAAAATGTTGTTTTTTTCTCTTCTATTATAACTGCTAAATTTCTTCTTCTGCTTCCTAATCACTTCATCTAAACTGAATATGATGCAGTATGTGGGCGTAGTGGAGTCTGAAGAGTCTGTTTGGAATGTCTATTACTTCGACAACGATTATTATTATTATTATTATTATTATTTAATGACACGGCTTTGACTGTATATTTTTGGTTAAATAAAATACACCCGATAGCTTTCAAAAGGTACTCCATTGACATGAGTTTTATTAAGAAAATAATTAGTAGAAGTAAAAAATCTGCCTAAAAAAAAAGCTCTAAGTTTTTGCATGAGCAGTATAGACCTTTCGTGCTCTCTATACTTCAGCGCTTCAGGAACAAGAGAAAGTATAGCGAATTGTTGCATCTGTACCTTGTACGCATCCAAATCCACCTCGGTCGATGTAATTTATAAGGGTAATTGTCGAAAAAGTCATGAATCTCTTACAATTTTGCCGATTCAGTATTAAATCTTTTTTTTTCCAATTTAGTTTTAACTCCTTTTTTTTGTCACTTTAGTTCTAAACTTTTTGAAATCTTACCAATTTAGTCATAAACCTTTTGAAATCTTGCCAATTCGACCTTGAAAATTGTTTAGGACCAAATTAGCAAAGTTGCAAAGGTTTATGACTGAATTGACAAAAAAAAAATAAAATTGAATCGACAGTTATCCCTATTTATAAGCCTCATATGGGGTCCATCAGAATTTTGATCAATATTATTGACAAGATCTATTTACTTTTTCTTTCGGGAAAGATTTACATGGTGAGAATCAAGCAACTAAGATATTATTTGGATGTGATATAAATAGATTTTTACATTACATCAAAGATTGTGCCAACAGTGTCTAACTTAACACGATAGGTTGGATAAGTCATGAAGGGATAAAGATTTGGTCCCTCAAGAGGTTGAAGTACACAATTTTCAGATTCTCCTTATCTTCTAATCTTGACTGGACAACTTTTCTTCCAATATAATAGTTACATGAAAACTAATCAAACATTATCCGATTGTCGATACGTTACATTTCCATTTTTAAGAGGAAAATTTGTTAAGAAATGGAGATCCAATCAGTTGGATTTGCGTCGTGTCTAGATTCGTATAGATCGCTAAAATTATTTTACATATCAATTAGATCAATATCACTCGTATTGGAGAATATGATTTGAACCAATTTTCGTCACATTCAAATTCGACCCCACCTATTTGACAAGTCAAATCACAGCAACTTAATCAAAGAAAATGCCTTGGATTCTCCATGGACCCAAAATTTGCCTAATATAGAGAGGCCAAATTGAAATATAGCTCTTGCGCAGCCTGATAACCTAGAAAGAATCATGTTGTTACCTCTTCCTTTTCTCTTTGCCCTACGCCTCGTTTAGATTTCTCTTCTTAGTAGGACTAGTGTCGCTGTATCACCATCTTCATCATCGTTACTATAATCGACATGGCTTCCATGGAAAAAAAATGCGCAAACCGAACATAGGAACAAGAACAAGAGCTTAAAGAAATCGAGTCATGCGACCAACACAAGATATTTACCGACTATACTCGTTTAAATTACATCAAATCGATTAACAAACACAAATACTGCGGTTGAATGAGCAAAGATTTGATCTTGTTCAATTATTAATTGTGCTCCCAAAGTAGTCTCACTGAATTGACTAGAGAGAAAGCTTGAGATCTAAGTCATTGTCTTCTTTTTGCTTCTCTCGTTCTGCTTTCTCATCTTCTTCTGCTTTGGTGTCGGAAGGGCCAGGTTGAACTCCAGAAAAACTACTCCTCAGAGACTTGTAGTCTTCCTTGAAATCCTCTGGCCGGAACGTTGGAGTCCAGACTGCCGCTGCCTTCCTCGCCCGCTCTTCCTCGTCCAGCCTCGCTCTCTCCCGGGACTCTCTCCCGACACTCTGAAGCACGGCCTTCGTGCTCTGTATCAGAGCGAAGAATCTTTCTATCTTCTCCTCTTCATCTGCACCATCATCATCCCCTTCTCGACCCCCCTCTTCGCTCCCAATCTTCCTTCTCTTTCTCTCCGCATCATCCATTGATTCTTGCTTTCACTGTAATGTGGCTTTAAAATGTGGAGTGAGAGCTTGACTCCTTTATATAGGGCCGTGAGGCCATGCAGGTGTTGTTTAAGAATGTGAAAACACGAAGAGGACCATGGCAAGGTCGATCGTTGACTCGTGGAAAACGAGGGTTTCATGGTAAATTCAGGACCTCCCTTAGCAATAGCAAGAAAATACCAACTTTCCTTCATTGCCCGCGACGTAAGCACCCCTGCGATAAAGTGACGTCGCCACGTGACGCGCGCAGTCGTACCGTCGACCGGCATCTTCGTCCTGCAGGCTGACTTCAATTCATCTGTTTACGTTCGGTCAAACCAGCATCATTTCATCGTACCTACACAAGCGTGGGTTACTTTCTTATTTTACTGAAGCTACAGCTTACGCGGAGTACACATCTGACGTCACCTTGGGTATGTTTCTCTTACTTTCTCTATGGGTCGACCAGTACCGTCTGCTATGGTTGTTGAATATTGAAATAGCATCACCCCATCAAGTAAATGAGGGTCCAAAATTTTTTTCACATGGTCGAGATATTACTAAACTCATCCACCATTCCAACTTATTTGCCTTCATCCCACTGTTCAAACATTGTCTTACAATTACAGCTCACATACATCAACACGAGCATCTTGATTTTGGTTTTATCCTTGACTGTTGTTGGGCACTTCTGGGATGGATGTGCTCGCTAGTTGTCAGCCCACCGGACCCCGTGTTTGGCCCAAAGATAGTAAGCTCCGGTTGGGCCTCGGCCGCCCAATTCATACGCCTCCGGCACAATATTCCTCTTGTCTATCTCTTGTAGAACTGGATTTAGTATATTCCATGCGGCTGCAAGCTCGTCGCTCCTCATGAACAGATGACTGTCTCCATCAATGACGTCGAGGAGAAGATGCTCGTATGAATCGGGCACCTCCGCGTTATACCTAGCACGATCCATGCCAAAACGATCACGTCATGAAGTAAATTAAAATGGTATCAATGTGAAGAGATCTCGTATTCGGGAATTAACTTGTCCTTGTACAACAAATTGAGTTCAGATGCATCTAAGTGCAACCCCAGCCCAGGCTTCTTATTGTTCACTTTGAGTAGGATGGCTTCGTCCGGCAAGTCACGTAGAATCAGCTCATTAGTAGCGAGGTCTACATTATGCCCCAGACATTCTCGATAGATGTTTCCAGGAACAGGATGGAATTGTATGCGTATCTCCACCCTGCATAACATGGATCGTTGGAGCAAATACATCACTGAGGTGTAGAATGATGGGCTTACATTACAGAAATATGAAATAAGCAAAGTGCACAAACCTTGAAGTAACAAAGGGTCATATCTAACTTTACAGCTTAGAAAGAAATGTCAATCTCTATCAAGCAATTATGAATGAGTCGGACCTGTGCTTGATCATTCCCATGCCAGTCCTAACCATGAAGGGCACACCATCCCATCTTGAATTGTCAATAAAAAGTGCGGTAGCAAAGAACGTTGGCGTCAAATCACTCAGATATAGATCAGCATCATTCCCCAAAGTAGCTTTATATTGACCAAGAATAACATCATTAGGCTCTAAGCTCCGTATTGATCGCAGAACCTTCACCTGGACCAGAAAATTCCAAATCAGCATGTACAGATGCCTCTTATTGGGTGGATAGCATGTGAATCTGCCAATGTACCTTTTCATTTCGAATATCCTCACCATCAAGACTTACTGGGGGTTCCATGGCAAGCAATGCTATCGTCTGAAGGATATGACTGTGTACAATGTCACGGATGATCCCATAACCCTCAAAGTACCTGCATAAGGGTGATAGTTATTAGGGAACTACAAATCCAAGTCTAACTAACCAAGTCTAACTTACAATGAGCATTACATACTTTCCTCCCGCCACAACTGAATCTTCAGCTAGGATGACCTGCAATGTCATTCAATGGCATATGACCACTTCTAGTGCAAGGCCACATCCCAAAAAATTGCAACGTATGAAGTGAATGGAGAAAACTATACATGACCTGTACATGACGTATGTATTTTCGGCTCCAGAGCGGCTCAAAAACTAGATTGGAGAACCTTAAAACTGTAAGATTCTCAATTAAATTCCTTCCTAAGAGATGATCAATCCTAAAACAGCATACACAGATTAAAGTTCATAATAGTAAATCTTTTTCTTGCATTCTCACCTAAGGAATACATGCACATATATGTGCAATAAAAGATGAATGTAACCAGTACCTGTATATTTGATTCTCCTCAAACTTGGAAAGAAGAAACTGTGACAGCTGATTAGAAGATGGTGAATCGAAACCAAATGGTTTCTCAATGATTATGCGATTCCAGCCTTTCTGAGTTTGGGCATAGTTTGCAAGGGTTGACGTGACATCTAGAAGTGCTTCTTGTGGCACAGATAGATAAAATATCCTGTTTGCTTCAGAGTTCCCCTGAGGTAGATAAGCTGTTAAATGAATGTCAAAGAGACTGAATTTATATAACCAAAGTAGAATAAGGTCTATAAGAACACGAAGAAGTCCAAATGAGTGCGCTGTCCAATTTTACCTCAAGCAGCTCCATCCTGGCATCAAGTTTTGACATCCCTTTTTTGTTGTCATATCCCCCATAGAGGTAAAATGTTTTTCTAAGGAAACTTTCCATCTTCTCTGCACAGTTTTGCCTACAATAGTATGCATACAGTTAATGCCGGTTAGTGAAGGATTTGGACCACGATAGCTTACAATAGAAAACTGAAACATAACAACCACAGTAAGAGAAAACTAATTTCTTTAAGATATTACTGGATTTGCAGCCCTGTTTGAGATTAAAAAAAACAACAAAGTATCCTGTATCTCTTTAAAAAAAAAGTCGAATCTTCTTTAGCATCAAAGGGATTCTGATCGTGGCTCAAGAAACTAACAGAACAGTTTGAAACCTGTGAACAATGAGCCTACTAAGTGATTTTTAGCAAGTTCTCTAATCAAGTGATCAGCTCACAGAAAATTAAATCTTCTTAACTAGATTTTTGTTGGGAATGTCATCACATAAATATACTTTCTTAACAGGAATAAGAAGTGAAAATTTGATGTGTGCAATGTATTAGAGTTCCATACTGATGATCAATTCGGCAAGTCAAAGTTGAAGATATCATCAATCTCAGGTCTTCATCTGTCAAATTCTTTCTCGAATAACCAACAATATAGACATTCTGCATGCACAAAAACAAAAGAACTGTAGAGTTACAAATTCATCCAATTCTGCTCACAAAAGATTCTTAAGATCCCCTACCATTTGACAAGGTGGCCTAGTTAAAGCAGGCAACGATCTATTTGAGTTGTTACTTATGAATTAACAAAGATTGAGTTGTTACTGACACAAAAAAATGAACAGACAAAGAGGACAAAAGCCAAGCTCTTCCCACAAAGAAGAGTTGACAGGACATAAATATCAGACTATCTCCAACAAAAGCCATATGGATTTTTACCCTGATAGATACCGATTTAAGGGCACCAATCTCTCAAACAGTGGTTTACCTCAGGAAGGAAGCCACTATAGTATAGAGCGAACAGAGCTGGGAAAATCTTTCTCTTTGCCAGCTCACCCGTAGCTCCTATAACTGCAATGCAGAGTGAGGATTCTCTATTACCCTTTACAGAAAAACTGCAGGAAGGTGCTTGTTGCAAGGATGAAATGGATTTTGTCAAAGCAGCCACGCTCTTGTCAGGAGGAGACTGGACATATTGTAAAGAGGTTCTCCCGGGCTGTGAGCTGTCCTGAGCTGCTTCTCCGGTGAAATCTGTGAGATGCATACTCAATAACATCTTAAAAGGCAACACAAGAATTCCGACTACAATGCAGCAGTTCAAATCATGAAAAGAGAACAATTGCTGAGTGTAGTTCTGCTCATAATTCATCCAATCAATCAATATGCCAGAAAAAGAATTTACAGCACTACAGCTTACCAGCATGCAATTTTAATTTTGATGCTTCTTCAGGTGTTAAGGCTGATTGAGAAGGATCCGCACCTTGATCTTTCTCTTGATTTTTTATGCCTCCAAATTTGTTCACTTTACCAATTTTTGCAGGTCCTCGCTGAACGTTCAACCTCTGGAGTATCCACAGTTTCAGACCACAAAATCTTTTGGGGAGACTTGTAGCACCTCCATATATGATACGATGCCGATAGAAATTGCATGCAGGAAAATTTTTTGGAACCTAAAAGCACCATGAATAGATACTCAGTTCACATGTTCAAGAATATTCCTCAGCTATATATTTCCAATATCTTCACGGATTAACTTCTAGTGACAACCGTACAAACTTGCTAGCCAAGGGTAAATCCATTTCTTTAGAAGCATCTTCTTATTTAGTAAAACAGTATGTTCTCTGTCCTAAGCAAGTTCATTAGGTTCATCAGCTTCTTACAGCCTAGAGTTCCACCAATGGCGATGACAACATAGAATTAGTTGTCTATTTGATGACACCTACAGAGTAAGGCTATCAAATGCCAACATTAACTCAATTGATCCTGTCTGGTTTAATCCATTGTTAGCGCCCAGTAACACACAACTCTGTCTTTTATCGAAATCTGGAGAGTTTTCATGGCAGACCAAAGCATATGAAATAATACATTCACTAGCACTACTTGAGACCGAAATGCTTATCTCAAATTGCTCAGCATCTCTACATGTAGTGGCAAGCTCATGCCTAATTTTCGATTTGCTTATGTGGGTACTTCTCTGAAACCACCCAAAAGTGCCAAAAGCTGAACTACAAACACATCTTCTTCCAGCAAGATTTACTCGTTCACAAGTCACTTGTTTTTTTATCGCAAAGCACACCCATTTGAGCATTATAAGAAGACGCAACACGACTTGCAAAATTTTCCATCTTCAGAGTAGAGCTACGGTTGCACAAAGCAGACATCGCGAAACGTCCATCCGAGACAAAGAACTCACGGTCGGGCGTGGAACGATCGGTCCCGCGATTGACGATCCCGAGTGGAGTGAAAATGACATCGACATCAGATGGTCTGGATTAAAGATCGCGCCTTTCTGTCAAGTATGCATTTCGTACAAAGAGAAGTCGATAAGCTTTTCCAAGAACAAAAGCTTCGGCATCCCTTTTTTCGCCGTTGGTGCTTGAGAGCTCGCAGATTGCCCAACCCCCGAAGCGAAAGAAGGAAGAATCTATGGGTCGTTCCTGCCTTGGATCCTGCGGGTCGTGGCCATGGTTTATGAAAGGACTTGGCTATTGGGGGTGTTGTATACCTTTTTCGTTTGTCGTCATATATCGGTTCAAGTTATGAACTTTTGTTAATCACACTTTACCTTCTAAAAGTGAGACTTATCCTACTCTCCCTTTTACTTAGGTTCACATATAAGTTCAACAAAATCACTTGAGATTTATCCCAACCATAACAAGATTGCAAAACACCGATTGCCAAAATTTTGCATTCTTGAAAAGTCGGCTCGTGTTTTCCTTACACTTTCATTAGGCTTGTGGCTCAATGCTAATCTAAGAATTAATTGTCAAGAATCAGTCGAAATAATTTTTTTTGAAATGGATAAGTCTCATATCAAGACTTTGAACCTAAATTGAATTTTAAGAGAAATAATCTAGAATTGAATCCATAAATTTTAAGAATCAATATTATTTCAAGAGACGAAGTGATTTAGGACGTCATCTTGTTTTGACTTTAGCAAATGTACATCTCAAGCCAGATTTCTCTGCGGTATGGAAATTCCAAGTTTGGCCCTTCTTGGGCAAGTGTGTGTTGAGTTCTCATAAGGCTTGATGTTAACATTCAATGGAGCTTCTGCCAAATAATTACTTAATATCTGAAAATTATTGAAAGAAAACCTTTATAAATAAAATAAAATAAAAGCAACAATACACCTAACAATAAATCGGTTCATTAATAAAAAGCTAACAAGGAGAAATAAAAAGAAGTGGCTTAATGGATTTTCTCACAATCACCTAACAACAGTTGGTTCATCAATCATCAATAATTATGTTTGGTGGCCTCATAAATCTTATTGAAAGCCTCAGCTCCTTAAAAGGAGAAAAGAGGGAGGAAAAGTTGAGGGCTGTTTCAATTTCCATTGCTAATATTTATCGAAATGATTGCACGCCAACCACACAGCACAAAACTTCTTCCAGCCTGCATGATTGCCACATTAAAGTTCGCAACTTTTTTAAGTTCAGCGATAGAGATAAGGATCCGAGACTGCCTATAGGACTGATTTTCAAAGCGGATTCCTTTAGAAACGAGTTGTCTTTAGTTGCTCGAAGATAATTTATTCACTTAAACGCTCGCGTGTTCTCTCAGTGTTCGTTGATAAGAACGACAATTTATAATGAAAAAACAGAGTTGTGAGAGAACCCATGTACTATTACGGTCGCCGATGAACAAATGTTTGATCGATTCACCCACTGGAACCAGCATTCCATACGAAAACAAATACAAAGACAAGACACTCTCCTTTGTCCTTTTGACAGCGACCCCCCACTAGCACGTTCCTTGTATTAAGATAATATCCATCCCCGAGTCTTCCTTTTATATCCTGTGCTGAATCGTCTCGCTCTCTCGCTCTCTCCATCGGCTTCCAGAGTTGAACACCAGCTTCGCTCTCTGATAAGATAGAGACCCGCCTTCTCAATTCAATCATTCTCTTCGTTCCCTGAAGGTTACAGGTTCTCGTTTTTCTTGTCTTTGCTGCTTAACTTCTCAATCCATAGGATAGGCGTCTCAAGTCTTGATATTTTTGAGGTGGGTGTCGCGATTTGAGCTTGCCTGATCATTTGGGTCATCAGAGAAGGCTAACTCAGTCAAATTCGATCTGTCAGGGCTCTGATTTGACCGATATGTTTGGTGTTCATGTTGGTTGGAAGAAAGATAGCTTTTTTATGGTTTATCCTCTGTTTCTGACGTGGTCCTTCAATTTAACCAATCGTTGCTACAAATAGGTCTTCTCTTTCTATTGTCTTGAGGTGATGCTTGGGCTTGTTGCTCACATACGTTTCCTGGGTTTCCTGCTGATTGCGATTGCTAAATTTGTGTACCAACAGCTCTTTTAGTAGACTTTATTGTGCTAGTGCTAGATTGAACACCATCATTGACTTTGCCCGTTAATGGATAGATTTTGCAGCGGGACTTAGAGTCGGCATGTCATGTCTTGCAGCTATGCTGTAATCTCATGGTGTGGGAGTTTTAGACAAATTATTGTGAGATCTTTGTGTCGCTTGAATTTGCAATCAGCTACTTTTCAAAGAAGTGCTTGACTGGTGCTTCATTGTAGTCTAAACAAATTAGGCAAAAGTTTAGGATGGGACGCGTATGTAGCATCATTTGAAATATGAGATTGTATGGTGCTGTAGGGATAGTCTACTGATCGTATCTTACATTTCAACCATACAAAACAGGTGCTTGAAGGTGAGCTTCCATCTCGACTCAATAACGAATTCTTAATTTATAATTCAGTTGCGAGAAAATGGGGTCGGAAGGGCCTCCAGCTGTGACAATTCATATAACCGGTTTTAAGAAGTTCCATGGAGTTCCTGAGAACCCAACAGAGACAATTGTGAGCAATCTAAGAGAATATATGAATAAAAGGGGTTTCCCAAAAGGATTGACTCTTGGAAGTTGCAGCATTCTCGAGACAGCCGGAGAGGGGGCAGTGGCTTCACTCTATAAGACTTTACAATCGGCCATAGAGGAAAATGAAACCGAATTAACAAATTCGAGACGAGTTATCTGGGTGAGTTGCTTCACCAATGAAATATCTAGTCTGTTATAGTTTCTCTTTGGTCTTCCCCGATCATTCATCAGCAACACCATTTCACAGCATATCCTGTTCCAGAGTTATTTTTTGCTGAGTTGCATTAGTGGAATCTGCAGAACTAAAGTGACCGTGTATTGCCAACATGGATTCTTTGATATCAATCTTCAGGTACATTTTGGGGTCAATAGTGGTGCCACAAAATTTGCTATCGAGCATCAAGCTGTCAATGAAGCTACTTTTCGCTGTCCAGATGAGATGGGATGGAAGCCTCAGGTAATTATATTCACCAACCTTCCTGCTTTTGTTCCTACATTTTGTTTAATCAGTTCATCCTTCATAAGTTATACTGTTTGTTCAATGCTGTTTAATTCTTTATAATTTGCAGAAAGTCCCCATCATACCTGCAGACGGGGAGATTTCTCGAACACGTCAGGTAGAGCTTTTTGTTTTTTGGTTCCCTCTTCTTTATGTTTATGTTGGACTGGCATTAGTAACAGTTGCAATTTTGGTACTTATAGTGTTGATGCATGTTCTTAGTTCTTCCCTTGTGTATGTTAATCCTATGATAAGTGTCCATCTAAACAGAGAAGATGCATGTAACTAGGGCACAGTAGCTGAATGTGTTTTTGTTATTGAAACAAATGGAGCATATATCGCATACTTTTCATTGCCAATTCTATGATATTTGCCTGAAGTACCTCATTGGATCATTTTGATTTTCTTTGATGGAATTAAACATTTGAGTCCTTACGTGCATATGTCGTCATATCCCCACATAGATGTAATGTCCTTCCAGCAATCAACTAATCTTGTCAATTTTGTACTTAGGTAGTCCATTACAGGTTTTTGTACTCCTCTATGTTTTCCTAATTACGAATCATCCATACTAGATTTCATCTTAAAGAAACCTATGGAAAGTTTGGCGGGGTGGTATGTTCTTCCTTGGGAGCTTGCCTGATTTTCCATGATATCTTCATTATACTCTAGCATGATGGAGGAATAATACAAAAGAAACAAAAATTTTTAGGGGTCTCGCATTCCTATTTATCTTGCTTTAGATTATTTCTTGTTCAAGAGTTTCCCAAGCTTTTTCCAGATGGGATCCCTTTACGCTGTCATTTACTAAGCATAGCGTGAGCTGGTTGCTGAAGCAACTCCATTGGACTGTATCTTTCCAAACATTTGTTCAGACTAACATTTTGAAGAAGTCTTACACTAGTGATCTTGCTTAGCCATTAAGAAGATAACATCGTAGCTCTTCCTTTTTCTTCTGGGTTTGTTACTCTGCAGTTAGTAACTGAAGAATCAAGTCAATATATGTTAACTTTTTGCTGGTTTAAAATGTATGGACATTCAAAGTTAATGGACACAAAATCACTAAATATTGAGTTCTAATAATAAGATATTGCGATTACTAAAAATTTAAAAAGCAATTTGGTGAACATTCAGTTTGGTTAGTCCAGCATGAAGTATGAATTAACAAAAAAGTTCAGGAAATAGCTTCTTCATAGAAAAAAAATGCAAACGAGGATAGCAAATAGTGTATGGTTGACTAATGGCTATTGGTGCTCTTGGATTCACCTTCATGTTAATCATCCAGCTAGCTTTGCTATTAAGTTAAGCAAGAAATTGAAAGTTCCCTGGCATATGGTTATTCTCAAGCGAATTACAACAGTAACAACAAGTGTTTTCCTGCTGAGTAGGTCCACTAAATAGAATTTCTTGCACAGTTGCTCTCTATTCAGATAGATTGTCGTGAATAAGAACCAAACACCGAAGATCTTCCCTTGAGTTCTTTGGCTGTGTGCTTTATATTTTCCTTTACCTAACCCATGTCCTTGTCATAAGGTTGCATCTTCCAGGAGCATCTGAAGGTCATCTTGTATCCAAAACTACCTAACAAATGTCCTCAGCTAGTGTGATGCCAACTTCTTCTTGGTTATTTTTATTTCTAGTTCTATTTTCTTTTTCCTGGTGGCAGATATGGAGTGAAGCATTCTTGTTTGCAATAAACTAGTTGTTTGTACATATCATACATAACTTCTTTAGTTCAACAGAACTTGCTCTCAAGTTTGAATGGCAGCTCTCCATTGAATGGATAACAATTCTTCTTCTCAGATGGATTACTGACATTGCGGATCATTTGGACCTTGTGACGATTCTTTTCTATTATTGCTTTTCATTTTTCTATCACACTGCTACAGCAGCTAATCTCTAAAGCTGAGGCTATGATATTAATTTTGCTTCATAGATCCTGCTGTGCGAATACCTGGGTCATTTATTGTCATGTATTTGACATGGGATGCTTTTGTGTTGTTCTACTTCAAGCAGACCTCGCTACCCATTCAGGAGATAGCAAAGGCCTTGTCGAAGAAGGGCCATGACGTCATGATTTCTGATGATGCTGGTAGATTTGTGTGCAACTACGTCTATTATCATTCCCTTCGCTTTGCAGAGGAAAATGGGATCAAATCCCTCTTTGTCCATGTGCCTCTCTTCTTCACTGTAGATGAGGAGACCCAAATGCAATTTGCTGCCTCCTTGCTAGATGCTCTTGCTGCTTTTGGGTAGCAGTTGCTTTAGAACATCAACCCATTTTATTTTGGGTTGCCATTAATGTGCAGGTCGATGGGTGTAAAGAAGGGATTATTTTGCATAGTAAGCTCATGCAGAATGGAAAAAAAAAAAGTTATTGTGGGATGCTGTTCTCGTTAATTTGCTTCATGATTGTCAGAAGGGTTTTGATTGCTTCCGGATGGAAGTGATCTTTGTGTGTGGAGATGTCAATAAAGGCCTGATTTGCTTGCATCTGAATATATTTGCTCAACTAATGTCATCGTGTCCTGATTTTCCTTAATATTAGGTCAATAATATTTTCATAGCAGAATATGTTGTCAAGACTCCTGGAATAGCGAGTTGTTCCTGCATACATGCTACCATCAATCGTGCTTGAACTATGAAGTGTTATTGCATTTGAGGTGTGGAAGTGACTGGAAAGAGCGAATGCTGTTTAATTACCACGTTTTATATTTGCTCCCCTTCTGTGATAGCTAAAGGATGTATGATGGAACTCTGCATGGTTTCATGTAATGGTAACCCCTTCTTTGATAGCTAAGGGATCTGTGATCGAAGTCTGCTTGGTCTTGTGTAACGGTTTGTTCAGGTGTAGTTTAACCGGTAAAGGTTCTGGCTCATTCTTGATATCATCTGAAGGTAAAGTGCTGTCATGTAGGCTGCGTCTCAGTTTCATAAGTCAAGTTTCTGGCGTAGTATGAATGATTGAAGGCAATTTTGAAAAGCTTCTGTTTATCCGTGACGGCGAAGTAAGCTGATCTTGTGATGGGAATGGTGGTGAGAAGACCGTGGGGTCGCTGCATTCCCAATGGAAGCAGGTTATAGTAATCGATGCGTTCAACAGGGATATATCGGTTTGCTTCGAAGCTGTGACTCTCCTTCTGGTCGAAAACAGTTGAGCATGTAAGGGAAGCGCATTTTCCACAAGGATAGTACTTCTGTATCTTCATTATTACTGTTGCAGGGAAAAAAAAAGACTACATTGCTTCTAGTTAAGGTCGACTGAACCTCAAGAATTCCACAAGTTTTGAAACCGTCCCAAGCTCGGCTCGGGTTATTTTCAAAGCGTGGGGGCCCGTCATAGACCTGCCAAAATTCGTCGGCTCGAGTTGCCTCAACAAAAACTTAAGAATAGATTGTTGAATACGCAGAGAGGAACACGGATTCTCACTCGTAGCTTACATGAAAAGTGCACAGATAATCTTACTTTCACAAAATGGAATATGAAAATCAGGGTGCTTAAATAAAAGGGCAGAGAGGTCGAGGTACTCAACGGCGTGGAAGCTTGTAGTACAATTCATTAATACTCCTTCAAAAAGCATCCACAAGAAAACACTGGGATCAGCGCGAAAAGGAGCGTGATCAGGATCATTCATCGGGTGTGATATCTGGTGTGGAGATTATTCTGACAAAGTCGCGCACTTTTAGAGATCTTTGTCCTAACTATGGTGAGGGTGACGTCCTGTCCTGCTTTATCCCCTTGCTCTCGAACTCTTTTATTAAACCTAGTTAGTACCAAGATGAGATGTAATCCCTTGAACATGCCTGAATGTAGGCCTAGTTGAAGCTAAAATAAGTGAGATGTCTTGTGGATGGACGGCCGTCGCTGTGAGTGGGCTGTTGGTTTTGATATAAACTAAGCTCGCTTTCGTGCACCGACCGACCCTTTTCTTGGCCTCAAGTCATCGCTACGGCAGAATGCGCATGCATGATTTTGTTTTTGCTTTGCTTTTCGTTTGTAGGCTTGAGAGAGAGAGTCTCAGCCTCAAATTCTGATAGACCCCCACAAAAGCACAAGCCGCCCTTCTGCACTTCGACTTCCTCCATGCCTCAAATCTCATGAGTGGACTGACTGGAGCGTCTCTTTTGATTACATACGACATCTCTCCCACCTTTTAACCTCCTCTCATTTCATCTTCATATACATACATTTCCTCTAGCTATATAGACCAGGACCTGTCTCTCGCTTTTCAGATTATTCCCACTCCTGTTATGGGTCATCACTTCTCATAGTTAAATCTGTATGGTCTACACAACATCTTGAGTACCAATGATAAGTGAAAACTCACTCCAATTCGAACAGAAACCGAGCAAAAGGTAGCTGCTTCAGACGCCCTCATCTCACCAAATTTAAAATAACCCGGGGACCGTCGTTCATGTCGAGACATGATTTAGTAGTTACAGTATCGAGACCATCATTGCTGCTGAGACACAACATATTAACAGGTTTATTGCTGCTGGGGAATACTTCCTGTGAGGAGCGAGTGCTACTGGAGCCTTTGTCCGAAATCGACAACGGCTAGCGGTTTGCTGGGCATATCAAATAATTGGGAGTCGCATACCGAATTACCTCCCCAGGACAGTTCTGGTCGCCTCATTTTTGGTGTAGCAATTGCAGACAAACTGAAGTGGACTTCACATGCTGAAGCTTGTCACCTCTGGAATGGCAAGAACCCAGAGTCTCTCTTTTTACCTTTTTATCTTCATTTGTTTACACGATTTTTCTTTCCCCAATTGGCCATTCACTACTCCTCAACAGCTAAAATTAGGGTCGTGGCATCATCTGACATGGCTCTACGGCCAACTGCTATCACGAACAAATTCAATTTAATGTTCTTCTCGATTCCAAAAGGTGGCTGTTTATGGTCCCCAAATTCAAGATTTTTCCAAATACGAGCCCGCATTGGTCCATTCTTCATTTTGTTTTTTTGTCAACGTATAAAGTTTTTTTCTTTTGCACTTAGCCCCCGATCAAATATGCCCCACCACCCCTTCAACATATAGAGCCAACCCGCATGCTTGCTATTAATCTCCTAGCACACTTTCTTTCGTAGTGGTCGATCCACGTCTCTATCCTCTTTTTCTGCATGTTTAAGCATTTCTCTAGTCAAGTGTGAATATGATTCACCCGACAAGTACTTCGGTTAAGGTCGATTAGATAAATATAAGTTGAAAATATCGTATTGCGGTTGTTCTCATCCATTTGGATACATCAAACAAGTAGTTATAGGCAGCACATAAAATTATTCAACTGCAAATATCGGAACCTCACGGAGTTATGTCACTTAAGAGACTGATTTATTAAAATATCACTATACAAGCGGTTTACTGTTGAAACATGATCAAATCGCGTATCGGTTTACAATGTAATTTGGTCACGTAAATCTTTGAAATTCAATCAAGTTAGTAAATTAGACCAAGTATAAACTAAGCTTTACATTTTCGCTTGGACCCAACTACTATAGCCATTTGGTATACGCTGAATTTTGCCCACAGGATCATGGGAAGTTTCTCTTTCAGCATGGGACAGTTGCATGCTAATGTTGCAATGTCATTTTCCTATAGATATCTGACCCTAGACGTCGTCGTAGGACGCATGTGAAAACATATCCCTTAAAAATCCTCCCACATTGCACCGTTCAATGCGTGCCTTGACAATTGACCCAAGCAATAAGCATGCGAGTTATACTTGAGTCAAAATCTTTCGATGCGCTTGCTATATGATTTGCAAATTTAATTAAGAGTAAACTATCACTAAAAACTATTATCATTCTTAATTGATATCCAAATAGAACCCTACATATTTCTTGGGTAGAAGAGTATAGTCTAAACAATAATATATAGTAACCCCACATGGATCAACAATGATCAACATCAGTCTGTATTATCTTCTCCGGCATTCCCTCCACCAAGCACATAGCTGGTGGGATTGTGAGCGTCGCCATAGTCCCATAAGCATTCCAGCAGAAGGGGTCCAAGACATATTGCCCTTGCGCCGGAAGCAGCTCGATCTCTGAGAGCGTCAAGTTGGTGCATGGGATAGCATCGCTGCATCCGAAATGCATTGGCGGGCTTCGGACGTCGTACGTGCCCTTGATATTGGAGTATAAGATGTCGGAAACGTAGACCGCCGAGGTTTGGTTGGCGCAGCTCTTGGTGAGGCAGTAGTATTGGTCGATGATGATGGGGTTCCGAACCGTGTCCATGTGAATGTTGTTGAAGGTCACATGAGAGACAGCGCCCGAACCGCCCTGCCACGTCTTGATCCGGATCCCATTGTCTGAATGTTTGATCACGGAATCTGTCACGGTGATGTTCGAGACGCAGGCGTGGGAGTTGCGAACGCCAAGGCTGCCGATGCTGCACGAGTGAAAAGGAAATTGATCATTGGAGGAAAGCAAGTTCAAAAGCAGTAAGACATCCATACATTGAAGCCCACAAGTCGCAGGTTATATGAATTTATGTTCAACAGACGATCCGGGTCCAATAGTGGCTAGGAGTCAGATGGAGGGAGAGAATTAAACTATGCTGTAAAGGAAAAGGGCTGTTCAAAATTTTAAATCACCACTAATCAGTACCTTTTTGTCGTCTATAATTTACACCTTTTAAGTGTTAATTCTTTCTTTTTCCATAAAGTTCGAAGCATTATTCAGATCAGCATTTGCTCTACCTTATTCCATGACTAGGACCGCAAGTTATGTTTCTTATATCGACATCATAGCAACCCGCTCCAATGGATACGCAGTCGTCACCTGCAAAGAACGGTCAATTAATAGAAACGGCTTGTATTAAATTAACGCTGTGATCATGTGGCCGGATAAGCCAGTTTGTTCTGAAACTTATGATTGGGCATGTTACCATTAGAGATCACCGAATTGTATATTCCCACATTATTCGTGTTCTCTATATGAATTCCATCCGTGTTTGGACTCTGAGAAGGTGCCTTGATGGAGAGTGATTTTATGAGGACGTTGCGACAGCCGTCGAATCGGAAATGGAATTGAGGGCTGTTCTTGATTTTAAGTCCCTGAACTGTCAAGTTGGAGCTCATGAAGAACCTTATGGCCTGCATTACAAAAAGTTCAATCATAACTTTATAAATTTGCCTTGACAAGGTGATGAATCCTGTCCAGAAAAGTAGCAGTGATTCTGACTTACAACTGGGCTGTCACAAGGACCAGGCATGGTTGTTCCATTTATTCCCTGTTCCATTATGTATATAATAAGAGTATAAGTACTAGTAAATTGATTTATAAATACAAGAAAATAGAGATTCTGCTAGCTTCTAAAGGCACTGCCTAGTGTAGTAGCTCACTTTGTGTGGCTTGCACGGAAGATTCCACCATTTCTCTCCTCTCCCGTCTATCAGCCCGCCTCCTTGCATTGACATTCCACTGATCCTGTAAAAGACCAGCCACTGCCTCTTGCTGATGCGCTGTGGCCACGAGTCAGGCCCGTCTGGTGGCATTATAGTTCCATCAATCTGTGAAGTGCGAATGCAAATAAGTGGCCGATGTTACGTAACTTATATTCATATTTCCAAATGCAACATCCATCTCTTGACAGAGGACATCATCAAAAATTACCTGGAAAACAAGGTTGGCTTTGCAAGGCCCTGTGAAAATGGTAGACTGTATCACGAAAGAATGTTCACGAGGAACGAGCAGAGTGGCTGACTCAACATTGCAAGCTGCATCCCAGGCCATCTTGAATGCATCCGTATCATCGGTGACTCCGTCACCTTTGGCACCAAATTTTCGCACATCGGAAGCAGAAACAGAATCTGCATCGTCACCATTGTAACTGGGGCTAGAAGCATTGGCGGGCTCGGGAGCTGGAGAGGGCGTCACCGAGATATGAGACGCAGCAGGCAAATGATTCTTTTTGGTTTGATGACCGTGAGTCCTCCCATCAGTTGGAGGAAGCCACAAGAAGAGTGACAAGAAAGTGAACCCAGCAAGAGAAGCTAGCGAGTGTGTCATGGTGAAGAGGTTAGCAAACTTGGGCAAAGATGAGTGACTAAGGTGATGGGAGAAATGTGTAGATATTTAAAGAAGTCGCAAAATTATCACTATCCTAGAATAGGCTCTATGTTCCACTAGGGCTTAGCACGTGGCTGTAATTCGTGTTCACGCTCAATTATTCCTGGAATTCAAGGAACCTGACTCAGATTATGACAGGGTTGTGCTTTTCTAGAGTGAACAAAGAGGCATAAGAAGATGAACCCACGTTTCGGGAAGTCCTAAACCAAGTTGTATGGAGCTATTCCGAGGCTGTGAAAGCGATGACCACTTTGTGATGAGACACTAGAACAAGTTGCGAGGTTGTTCTTTCACACACACACACACACAGTGGCTAGTTTCGAGAGTTGGAGGATGATGGTTCAGAGACTGCTGGGAGTTTAAAGCTGGTTTTATAGTAGGAAAAGATTTGGTTAGTGGGAGGTTACTTTTCTGGAAGGTCGGTCCTTGTGCGAGGATTATAATAATGGCACAGGGCCGACCAATTCCATTAGAGGATTGGCTTTCGTTGGTGGCTGAGAATAGTGGAGTGTGCACATAGCATTTGGGCATGCGAGAGGAGAGAGAGAGTAAAGCTTGGCGGAGAATATTTGAAGGATGTCAGTTGTGGGCTGTGTGGGAATTGCAATGGGAAGGCCAAGCTTCTGCAGAGTTCGTTCTGGCTTCATTCTCTTCTGTTGGGCCAAAGAAAGGACAAAAAGTAGTCGCGAAGCATTTCCAGAAATCCAGAGGTTCCAAAAGCAGGCCCCAAAAAGGAGGATGTTCTTTTTATCCCTAAGTGAGGACCAATGAGCACCTGCAATTCTTTTCGGTTGTACCATCATGATTCACCCACTTCCAAAATGCTTTGGAATGCTTGCATGGCAGTAGTTCCTAACTGAGAGTGGCCTTACATGGAAGGTTCATAGTAGTTTTTGCATTCTCATCATTACACGATATTAAATTAGACGAGCTATGTTAAACATGTTAAGAAGGTATAATAATAACTCACATGATAACAAAGGATGTGATTTGGCCATTAATTTTGAGACGGAGTGCTCTCTACACAAAAAACGACGGCCTTTTCTACGTGCGGCATCGGAAAAATACTAAAAATAAATATATGTTTAAAAAGTTAAAAGCAAAAGTTAAACCTTAAAGTCTCCAAGCGTTGCAATGTCCATGTTGTAGCTTAGTGGATTGAGAACAAACGTAAGATCAATGGACTCGAGTCATATAAATTCTTTCTCAGCAACTTTACTCTGGCTTGCCTTCATTGATAGTAACGTAGAATTCTATGCCTATTTGACGGTCTTCTTGAGGGCTCTCGCCGGCCTGGATCTCTCGTACTTCGAGTAAAGTTTCTCTGCGAAATACGAGTTGCATAAACTTCAAGGAGATGATGGAAAGGTTTGCCGTTAGTCTCTGATAGATAGACAGACTAAGTTGGTCTTAGTTTGAAATTTTTATGGGGTTGCCTGTAACTTGAGGGGAAAAATGTTGAAAAATTCTAAACTTATTACATGTGCGACAATTTAATTTCAAATTTTTTGACTAAGAATAGATTTCATTCTTTTGATTAATTTTGACTGGATATTATTGACGTAAATTTCAGCCACCTATGTGACACGGCAAATGCAAACATTGACTTCTTTTATTAATATCTTAATAAATTTTGAATTTTTTTCCTTTTGATTTTTTCTGTCTTTTTTTACTTCCTCTTTCCAATGGCTGGCATAGCCATGGTCAAAGAGGGCTAGCTTCAACTAAGCGAAGATGTCCCTCACTACTATAGGCAAGTGTCGACCTCATCGGGGCAAGGGCACTAGCAAAGCCACTCTTGCCAAATTAGTGAGGCCAGGAGTCACCCAAGTAAGGGTGACCTTGTCGAGTGTCGCCTAGGCAAGGGTTGGACTCAAAGAGCCTCACCCTAGCTTGAGTTTACTTTGGTTTGGGCGAGGCTGACTCTCACCTAGGAGATGCCTGGCCTTGCCAAAACTAGCGAGGGCCGCCTCACCCTGGGGAGTTCAATGCTCACCTGTGACAATGAGGGACACCCTTACTCAGGCGAGGCCAACTTGCTAGCCATGGTTGTGCCAACCACCGAAAAGAGGATGAGAGAGAGGAGGGCAAGAAAGAATTTTTTTTTTTAAAAAAAAAAGAAACAAGTCAAATATTATCTTAAAAAAATATCAGTATAAGTGCCAGCGTCAGCCAACTAACATGCTGCTTAGGCCGGCCGGCGTCCACATTAGTTATATTCGATAAATTAGTTGGAATGATTGAATAGACTCTAGATAAAAAAAAAAATTAAATTAAATTGGTACAAATACAAAAGGTTTGTGGCTTTTCTTTAACACTTTTCACCACAACTTCTATCTTTATACGCTGCTTATACTAGTGATGGTTTTAAATATAGACTCAATTCTCAAGCTTGACTTTGCATCAACCAATGAAACTCAACTCAATCTTCATCGCATTTTAGACAAGTTTGTATAGCCCAATTATCAAACTAAGGCAACTTGTGTCGACGCCAACCGTGTGCGTTGCTGCAGAGGCGGATCTTGCGGAACTCGGGGTCCATCACAGCACCGCAGACGGCGGAGATTGTTTCCGAGGAAGTCGCATTGGAAGAAGGAGGCAAAAGAGAAGATGATGAAAGTCGATGAGAGAATAGTAACAAAAGATGAATTTGAGGCCATTTTTAGTTGTAGTCAAGCAAGTGATCTTACGGTCCATGCTGAAAGATAAATTTCAATTCAGCAGCATAAGCAAGTGTCACAGTCCCAATCAAGATAAGGATGAGGATAAGGATTAGTCCTTCCTAAATGACGTCATATGTAGTTTCAGGATATGGAATTACACCCCTCATTATACACCTACCTAATAAATTTCCATATCTTCTACATATGTAAACCAAAATCACCCGAGCCACTAACACTTGTCGTTTCCTCAAGTCATCCGTTTTGCGCACAGAGAAAAGAAATGAAGAATCAAAGCAAGACGAATCAACAACGAAGTTTTATTCTTTCGAACGGCTCTACATTATCATCCCTACCCACTACATGTATCATCCTCCATAATGATTTTGCACGTAAACCGCAACTCTAGTCACCATATCGAGTGCGTCGGGCATGTCCTCCGCGATCGCTGAGAAGCTAGGATCGAGAGCGTCATTGCAATCGAGCACATCTGCGACCTTGGGTTTTGCCTGGATTATTTCCTTGTAATGTCTCTCCGTCGAGTACTGATGACACCTGCTCAGCTCGTCCTTGATCCGCTGGTACACGGAAAGGCAGACTTCGCACCCTTTTCGCACCGACGGGTCCGCGGTTCCGTCGTGGATTTGAGCATAGTCGTCGTAAATGAGATCCGTCGCGTCCATGGTCAGTTCGATCGAGATGAGGGAAAGTTAGGGAATATCCGCCGAATTGGTGCGCGGGTCGCTCGCTAAGAACTTGGTGCAAAAGTCGGGATCTTTGGCTGGGAGGCAGATGAGATTGATCGTGTCTTGGGAGATCGCAATGGAAGAAGGTGTAGAGAAGAAGATGGGGAGTGATGATGCGAGGATGGCTGCAAGGGGTGCACAACAAGATGAGGCCATTTCGGCTGTTGATCGGATCGTATTAATGTCTACTTATATGAATCAAGTACGTTTATTAAGACATGTCTTAGCCTAAAAAAATGAAAAGTAAGCCCAAAAAGAAGGAAAGAAAATCTTTGATACATGATTATGCTGCATTGAGAGATAATGACCAAAGCTTCAGAAACGGTGTATATTTCCGAGAAGATTGTAAACCAGCTTATGATGCCTACTCTATCTTTTATTTCCATTCGGATTTTAGGTTATATTTAATTGATCAATGAGCATTTCAAGTGGCACAATGATTTGAAGATCTTAGCTTACTCGAGCTGAATCTCGAATAACAAATCTCGACTATAAATGGATTCGATTCAGTTAGATTCTTTTTTGGATAAAGAAATCAATTGAATTACTATATATGGTGCTTCGGTTTGATCTGATTGACCAATTATGGTGGACAAACACATACTTTTTGTCAAATGCGAATAAATCTAACAAGATGTCTAATGGCGGATGTTTATTGGTCGATTGGAACATTTCATTTACTAAATGATATGAAAGATTGTTGTTGGCCATTGAATATGACACAACCACTTGTCATCTATCACATCAATCATCCATCAGTATGTTAATTCAACGAAATTTCTTATGTGACCGTCTAACTCACATTAGATTCATCGAAACTCCACCACAGAGGAGTTCTAGTATTACATTTTTGCCCCCGAATGAATCCAAACTATTTGCATTTTTTTTCACTTCTAAGTTATAAATGTTACCTTTGACTCCTCTTAATCTACTTCTTCCCTCTCAAATGACAAAAATCGAAAGCAATTCTTGTCACATATGACCATCTTTGAATGCTGTGAATAGACAATTGGGACAATGGGCCAAATGTTGTCTTTAGTTGGCCCAAGGAAAAGAGAATGAGCCCAACAATTAAATGACAAAAATTGTGTCATCTTACTGACCAATTCAGAAGTAGATGAGGAACATATCACACGTGGGAATCGATTAGAGGGCACTCAGATTCTATCTTGCACTTGCAGCACTATTAAATAGTGACTAAAAACCGCCGTCGGTTTCACCTTTTTGTCCCAATTCATTCTCCATCTTCCACTTGGCGACTCATTAACTCGGGAGTTTACTTTTTCTTCCTCCCTGTCTCAATAGCTCAACAGGGACAACTTAGCAACTTTAATATAGTGCACAAAATAAAGCAAGTTTTAATAGTTTATGTTCCAACATGACTATAGTTTAAGGCACATTTGAGGTTTTCTAGTGTCATTTAAAGACCATCTCTTCTCTGCTTGTCAAGGGTGTTTTGAAATCACTCGATCTTTCTGTAGCGAAATAAAATGGCAAACAATTCTCCGGCGAGTCCATCATCAAACATGATGTGGTGGCTGCAAGAGGACGGCGATGCGAACGAGATTGATGAGCGGAGGCCGTCCTTCCTCAGCGAGCACACTGTGAGAAGTGACGCTAGTGTGATCACTTTACCAATCGCCGAGAGCGCAACCCCCATGACGCCTCACGGGACACACGGGCTGGCAAGATTCTCGGGTGGGACGTCCCCAGAAGTGCGGGGGAAAATAGAGAGCGCGTCGCCGGAGACAGCGAGGAACGTGGCGTTGAGGATGTACGAGAGCTTGAAGAGGCACGGACTGAGGAGCGAAGCTGGACGAGCCTTCGCCAGAGAAGGAGAAGGTGACATAGCAGAGATCAAGAGCGAAGGAGACGAGGGTGCAAGGAACAAGTCAGTAGAGCTTATGGGAATGGAGTACTTGCTGAAGGATGGTTTCGTGAGTTATTTGCGAGACATGGCCAAGATCACACCCCCTATCCCTCAGCAGGTAATATGCAACGTGACTCTATCTTTATATTCTTTATGCGCCATATAAACCATGCAATGACATGCATTGCAGTCTCATATGAACAATCTACATGACGGTTCATACTACTAGAATAAGGGCTTGCATAATAGCCACTGATTTCGATTTCAAGATGAGTTTTTCTATTTCAGAACTCATTTTGAAACAGAAATCAATTTGGTAGAAAATTTTATATCTTATATTAATTTTATTCTAGAAATAGGTTTTTTAAAGAAATCAGAAATAAAAAATGTGTAGTTTCTCTTTCAGAATAAGAAATCAAGAAATTGTTTATCTCTCGCCCAACTCCCCTAAAGTCTGCCACTGGTGGTCACCACCCGCAATTGCCATTGCCGTTGTCGGTACCGTCAATCAACCGCCAGTCACCAGTCGGCCGGCCACAACCACCGGTCACCACCACCGCCTCCGACTGGTCGTCGGGCTGCCCATCACCACCAGCGATACCCACCACCCTCACCATCTCTATTGTTGCCGCCGATCATCAGCCAGCACCTCTTCCGATCGCTGGCCGGCAGGTCACCACCGCCCTCGCCATAGGCAGTCACCATAGCAACCAGTCGGTCACCACTAACACCACCGTCTGGCCAATCACTGCCGTCGCCACCGGTCATCATTACCGTCTAAAAGGAAAAATCTATTTTAAGAAATATAAATATTTTAATTTCAATTTCTGAAATAAAAATTATTTGTCCTTATCAAACATAATTTTGTCCTGAGAAATCAACTTCTTGCTAGAAATTGAATCATGCAAGCTCTAAGAATGTCGACAACATATAGATTAACAAGAATCAAGAATGGATCGACCGCCAAGAATCAAGAATGGATCGACCGCCATCTTTCGAAATGAAACAGCATATATTTCCTTCATATCACATGATAAGAACGTCATCGAAAAGCGCCATACTTTCTCATCACCTACTTAAGGAATGTTTAGTTTCAGAGCATGAAGTTTTGACCATAGCATGGTTATCGGGGGAATCTTAGTTGTTGTTTGGGCGGAGCTCCTCTTTTTGTCCTTTTCTCTTCCTGATTGTGACAGATTTTTCCTTGTCAGGCCCCAAGCTTTCACACAAGTTTTTAAATCCTTTAAATCTAGCAATATCAAATATAAGAAGAGATTGAAGTTCGAGTTGACCCTGGATTAAGACCTTTACCTATCCTTTTCAGTTGACCGTCCACACATTCATATGTTATCAATGAAAAAGTAACACTGTCTATTGATGGCCATGTAATTTTTTGTTTATAATCTGCATGGTAAGCTGATGATCGTTCTTGATTATGCAAGAGATATACCCAAAATGAGAATGCGATTACAATACAGAGCTAATCGCCAGAAACAGAACATGAACATGAAGTAAACATGAATCTTTCCAACAGTTCATCACCATATACAGAATCTTACCGTTTTAGAAAAAATCGAACTGTCTTGCAGGTGGTTCGGTTCTCCGGCATTAAGTATTCCAGAAAATGTGAAATCTCGTCAGGAGGATATGAAACCTTCGGGAATAAATTGATGGGATGTTTCCTTGGGCCGATCAAGACTGTACTTAAAAGAAAAAGCTCGATTCGGGTGCATATCCTCAAGGGAGTGGATGGATACATCATGCCAGGCTCGATGACTCTATTACTAGGACCTCCCGGTAGATGAAAGTTTTCTCTAATACTGCAATGATACCTGTCGAATTATAAATCTAAAGAGGCCACCTCTCAATCAATATGTCGAGTAATGTTAATAGTAGATAACTCTTCTGCCAAGTGACGATCCCTTGGATATACAATTTTGCAGGAAGCGGGAAGAGTACCCTCCTAGAAATCCTGGCAGGCAGAGCTAAAGTAACTACTAACTCGAGCTTGGAAGGCTCGGTGGTGTACAACGACAAATCTGTCACTGATATATGCCTTGGCAGATTCATTGCATACGTTAATGGCCAACACAACAAGTGAGTCCTCTATTGCCTGAACATCGTCAATCTGTTCTGATTAGAAGGGGCTTACGATTGGAATTTTTTCTAATCTTAGATAAGCTCATGGTCACGTCCCGGTTTAATAATCAGAAGTTTCTCTCACTGTAAGCCTTAACACCTTTTCTGGCAAATCTACAGACACATCCCATTTTTAACGGTAAGAGAGACGCTTGAGTTTGCAAGGGACTGTACCCAGGGTCTGCGGCCAGAGAACTTCACTCCTCAGATGAGGAAATTCTTTGCTCATGCACTTGTGGAAGGACAAGATCCATTCTTGGAGTATGTTTTAGCAATTTTAAGTCTGAAGGAAGTCGAGAACAAACTCACTGGAGAAGGCTTCTCCGATTTTGATCGCCAGAAGCTCACAACAGCTGAATTGGCACTTGGAACGTACTCCATCATGATTTATGACCAACCATTTTCAAGTTCTGATCTCGCAGCCACCTACGACCTAGTGGACACCCTACGCACCATCAGCAGAATTCAGCATTCGTCTGCAATCATGTCGTTGACCCAACTCTCCCAAGAAATATTCGATCTTTTTGACCGAGTTATACTGCTCAGCGATGGCCATGTTCTCTTCCAAGGCACTCGCCATGATGCCATCCCATACTTCACAAAACTCGGGTTAGTATGCATCTGAATTTGGGGTGTACGGTTAAAGGGTGTACGTCGAGCCAACATTATGTCGTTGACATCATGCAGGTACGTAAAACCATTGCATGTAGAATCAATCGAGTTTCTTGAAGACATAGCAGCTGGAGATGGATCCAAGTATATGGCACCAGGAGCGACATCCTTGACTGTAGAGGAGCTTATTGAGTGCTACAACGCTTCAGATCACTACAAAGACATACTGAGGATTGTGCATGGAGATGAGGTAAAGCATACCTATTGGGTAGAAAGCGAGCCGGGACTAGGGTTGACTCTGAAGACACCAGCCAAGTACCATTGTGTAGTTGATGCACAGCCAAGAAAAGAGACAGGTAAGCAGCTCTGAATGTTGAAAAACGAAACTATTAGCCTGTTCATGACAATAGAAATCCATGTCAGCCAATTTAAGCGACCAAAGTCGAATATTGAAATTTGACGAACCCTAATATGTGGGTGACTATTTTTACTTTGCTGCAGAATTGGTGGTTGCCAAGCTATCAAGCAAAGTAGGGCATTCAGGGGGAATTGAAAGCACTGGTAGAGTTCAGGTTGGAGATGTGGTGACTGCAATATCCATAAACAATGAGGAAATGCAATATCTTGCAGTTGGTGCCCAAAAGATACAACATGAGCGAGCCTCCCACGTATACTCCATGCTAAAGCAGGCGAAAGGCCATATCCATCTCCAAGTTGAGCGTTACAAAGAAGAGGCATGAGAAACATCTTTTGCAGCTACAGCTTTGTTGTCTTCTTTCCCAAGAGCATCGGGAGAAAATAACATAAATTTGCTAAGTAAAGAGTGTCATGGATGGGATGCAGAGAGATGCTTGAGAAAGTTGAGCATGACATAAAGAAAGAAAATGACTAGCCTAGTTACAACCGCTAATAATTTCTCATTGTGTAGGAAGATGAGTACCAAGCTCAATTGAAGCAATATCAGAGGCCGTTCGTCCAGACATGGTGGAAATCTACTCAAACACTCATCAAGAGGCAACTTAAGATCACGAAGAGGCTTTACGCTTTAATCAAATTGAGGCTTTTCCAGGTCGCAAACTTGTGCTATCGGAAGATCCTTGTTTGACTACCTTAAGGAAAATGTTTAAGTGCACGCATCCTCAACAAAACTAGAAAGCCAACTTCACAGAATGATACAAATTATATAAAATCCACTTCATGTGTGAAGTTTGCTGCATCAAAGAAATGAGTGGCAAATGTGTTAATTGTGCAGGCAATTGTGCTGGGCTTATTTGCGGGAACGCTATTTTACAAGCTTGGCGGCAATTACAACCAACGGCACATGAACTCAGTGAGGGCCCTCGGATTTGTATCCACCATGAGCATTATGCTCTTAAATTTGGTGCAGCTTCCTCTCTATATGCTCCAGAGGCCAATCTTCTACAAGCACAAGGCTCAGAGATTTTACAGGGTCTCCTCATATGTCGTTGCCCATTGCATAGTCAACCTACCACAGACCCTAATAGAAGTACCCCACCTAGTTTGTCTACTTGTTAAATTATATATAGTTGAGTATCAAGATAAATATCCAACATATCTATTACTTTGTGCAGGCAATAGCATATACGCTAAGTGTCTATTTTCTGGCTGGGCTATCATCAGCAGGAGCACCATTTTTCCAGTATTTGCTACTCCTATTCCTGGTCGCGTACTTTGGATCCTCAGTATTTTTCTTTCTCAGTGCAATTTCTGCAATCCCAGAAGTTGGGAATGCCTTGGCAGGTATAATCATCTTCTTCAAGGATCAAGATCACAAGGTTTTTCCATTCAAAATTAGATGGAAAGTATACAAAATGATGAGGTCATTTTGCATTATTTAACCTAATCCTGCATCAAGTGAATTGCTGACAAAATTGCATCTTTTTGGCAGGCCTACTAGTTTCAATCTTCCTGTTGTTTAGTGGCTTTGTGATTTACCCATCCAATGTTCCCGTGTATTGGAAATGGCTAGTCCACGCGAACCCAATCCACTGGGCCAACGTCTTATATTGCAAAGTTCAATTTGAAAGTGGCTATCAAGATCCTTGCTCCAGCTATCAAAGCCAATTTGCCTTCTGCCATCAATTCCCTAACATGACGGTTGGAAAAGCGTATCTCGCATTCTATCAGCTGTCTGAAGATGCTAAAAGGCCCTGGCTACCTTATGTTGTTCTTATTGGGTCGACTTTCGTTGCCAACTTCCTCGGATTACTAGGACTAAAGAAGATGGAATTCACAGGAACCAGCCAATCACTACCCTCTATCAGATCGTCCCCAACAATCAGAAACTATAAAGCAGACATGGAACGTGAGTCTCAGTCACTTGAATTTCACAATGAACAAATCAATAGTTTCAAAGCTTCTCAATATTCTAGACAACAAAGACACGAAAAAATAATGGACGATGGTGGAGTTGAAAAATGGATAGAGGAGTTCAGGGTCGATATGGAGAGGAATGGACTAGGCATTCCAGTAGAGCCAATAACTCTCCTTTTTGAGGATCTATCATTCATAAGGTACATCTCTCCCCATGGAATTTTTCTTTTATATATTCCCTAGAAGTGTTGACTATATGAGTTTATATTTGCTTGCTTTACCCATGTGCACGCTATCTAACACCCAGCGCTCCCTAAATAAGGTACAATGAGGACGTGAAAGAAAGTACTTCAATTTTCAGCAACGTCACGGGTTACGCTAGGCCTAGAAACATGCTTGCTTTGATGGGTGGCTTAAAAGGAAGTCAAGCTACTCTTCTGAAGTGCCTGGCTGGGAGGGCACCTTCAACGGGCAGCCTCAAGGGCACTTTCCAGGCGAAATGTTTGGAAAAGGGTCCTGCCTATTCTAGACTTATTGGCTACGTAGAGAAGCTCGATGCACACCAACCTTATCTCTCAGTGCGTGAGACCCTTCATTTCAGTGCCGCTCTCCGTCTTGGTCAAACAATAAGTTCTGCGAATCGTCATATCCATGTGGAGCTAGTCCTTGACCAACTCGATCTATTGCCTTACTCAAATCAACTGGTTGGTTCCCTTCGTGATGCTACTGGAAAAACATTTGAGATAGCCAAAAAGATAACCATTGCGGTTGAACTAGCTGCTAATCCAAGTATTCTCTTTCTTGAAGAACCAGTATCAGGACTCGACAGCAGAGGTACCTCGAGTATCTTCAATATTCTATCTCAAGTTTCTAATTCAGGGCGTGTTGTCATTGCCACTCTAGCACACCCTAATGCTCGCACACTTGATTTCTTTGACTTGGCCCTAATTTTGACACATGAAGGGCAGCAAGCATACTTTGGCCCGATAGGACCTGACTGCAGTGATCTGCTAGATTATTTCTTGTCGGTTCCAAAAGTTCCCTTCTATTATAAAAGAGGAAGTCCAGTTAATTTTGTCATGGCAACTCTCGGATTGGGCATAAAAAAGAGAGCGACACCAACAATAAATTTTGCGGAGGCCTACAAAGCTAGTTCCCTGCATGAAATGAACAGCAGAGAAATTGACAGTATAAAAAGTTTATCTGAGGATAGGAATTACGCAGTTTCATCTTCTGTTTATCCTGCTCCGTACTCTCTGCAAGCCATGATGGTACTACTCAGAACTCAAAGATTCCTATGGAGAAATGTACAGTACACTTATGGTAGACTTACGGGATGCATCATGATTGGTTTTCTCATGGGTTCCCTCTATTTTAAGATTGAATATAAGGACTTATATGGCCTGACTTCACGCTCGCTCTATATCTATATGCAAGCAATTCTCATAGGAGTCATATCAGCAAATAATATCATTCCTCAGATTGGCACAGACAGGTTAGTGTACTTCAGAGAGAGGAGAGCAGGGATGTACCATCCTATCTTTTATCCTCTTTCATGGGCACTGGGAGAAATTCCATACTTCTCCATTGCCACACTCGCAGTAGTGGGAATCGGGAATGGTATGGCAGGAATTGGAACTGGTTCCATCCATGAGTTCATGATGTACTGGACTTTGCTCTTTGTGTTTACAATTTGCGTGACATACTTCGGAATGATGATCACTTTCCTAGCACCAGTGCCTACACTAGCTGCATTTGCTGTGTCGATCGTGACATCACTGTGGGTTTCGGCTTCTGGAGTAGTCGTCCTGCTACCAGACATAAGGTCCTACCGGTGGATGTACTGGAGCAATCCTTTCCAATATGTTATGAACGCAATGACTTCACTCAGTTTCTACTGCAATACTAGTAAGTGTGTATCAGATTGCAGTTGCCCAAAATTGCCAGACGGTACTTACGTCTGGGATAGGTTGGCCTCAACGAGGAGTTTGAACCATGACAGCATAGGAACCAACGTGGGCATCTTATCTGCCATGTCCCTCCTATTTGCTTGCCTGGCCTTCCTCTTCTTTGTCGTTCTGAAGCACAACTCGCCCCCTCAAATGTAGCTATAGCTGTTGCACGTCATCTGGACATCATAAGAATGCTTGCCAAGAGTATGGCTGGGGACAGAGCATCTAGATGTTCTGCTTGATTTTCTTTTTGTCCTTGATATATAAAGTACAATGTATCTAAATAAGGTGTACTGGAAGAAGTGCTAGGCAAAGTTTCACAATGCTATTACGCCATGGTCATAATCACATCTATATGATACAAACAACTAGGTTACACACTTTTGGTGAACTCAACTAAGCTAACACTACAAACCTACTGAAGCTCGCCACCTCAGCCAATCTTACAGTTTTACTGCTGGGAGACTAGGAATGTATGTGGCTTGATAGATCAAGGCTGCATATCCATGCCTCAACACACACTGAATCTCCTATTATCGATGCTCAAACTGGGAACACCCAACAAACATCGAGCTAAAGGAGCTGTTTTCATTGTATGACAGATTGGCTTGCCAAGCCAACAGAACCGTGCATTTTTCCCATAGTACTTCTGGAATGTACACTTCCATTCCGATCGACAGTACTGTGCTCTAGAGGAAAAATTGCACTTTTATTCATCAGCTCTTGTGAGACATCTTCAACTCTACTAACCAGAGATTCCCTTTTTTAAAAACAAATAAAAATTTCTCCAGTCTCAACCATCTCCCAACAATAAAAGAACAAATGAAAAGAGACTTCAATTTACCATTACCACGATATGACAATTTCATCATGGACATGGCAAACTCAAGACAACTTTGGTCCTGTTTGAACGAAGTGATACAGTAAAACAGGTATCTAACAACAAAAGCTGCACATTAAAAAGAACTACAATAAGAGGAAGACACACAAGACATCAGAAATCATAACTTAAAATATAGAAACACCAGTTGTTATTAATACAATTCACATTTGATTACAACCCTACATAGGGACACTGCTTCCTAGCATGCTCGGATCAACTTCAACAACACCTCAACTGGCACTCCTTTTAGTTCTGATTAGAAGCAGGAAAAGCACTCGATGAGAATATCGCACCATATTAACAAAAAAAGTCAAGATTGATTGAAGGAAAATCCTTCAAACCATTAGATTTAAAGTTGAACAGTGGCGGAAGAAATCGTCCATCTGGCAAGTGGGCATTGGGATCACGTAATTCATCAAAGAAAGGATGGATTAGGGCATCCAGCTGCATGTAAAGAGATTCTTGTCACTAGGATCTTTCCTCGACAACAAAAAGACAAGCCAGCCTCATGGAATAGTAATACCCTGAAAGATTTTTATTTTTTATTTTGATAACACCGAGGACTCCGCTACTGGCCCTTTGTGCCCAAATAGCACCGAAGGACTGGGCCCCTATATCTCGGGGGAGACTAACACAGACCCCAACACCTTAGCCCTCCACTTACAACGCTAGCAGCTGCGGGTTTCGAACTTCTAACCTCGGCAATGAGGGACAGACTCCCAACCAGCACAATTACCCACGATTAGGTTAATACCTTGAAAGATTAATACATAGACAATCCACGATCTAATATTACCAGACTCAAGCTCCTTTAAAGAATAGAAGCAATTTAATAATGTATAAATGCAACTAAGGCAGAAATATGCACTTAGATTAAAGGCATCTAATTGGACAATAAGAGGCTTGAGGTACATGTCGCTGACCAAACGAAATGTGTATTAATACCGCATAGCATGAGATACCATTCTACTTCTATCTCAGGAACAACCACTATTACTGCATGCTCTGAGACATCATTCTATTTCTATCCAAGGACTATGCCAAACTATTGACCAGGTGCAGAACAGGAGTTTACTAATGCCACTCATCCATGGACATGGGGTTACTAATCACTGGAATACTTGATGTAAAATACACATCTTCAGAAAGAGCAAGCTACTGCAATCAACTAAGAGTGAAGCTCTATCCATCTCCTTCTAATTGGGTCATAACTAGTCCATTTGTGCTTGCTAATACTTTTCCATTCTGTTCTATTTGTTATCAGAAAGTTTTCCCCTTAAAAAATTTCTAGGGACACCGACGTGTAAATTGATTCTAGTTCTTATCCCAAGCCCCGAAAAACAAAAAAGGAGCTAAGCAAACAGATACTGTGATACTCACAGCTGTGCACCGTAGGTTCGGAGAATACTGGAGTAATCTTGAAACCAAATCAACAGCTTCAGGAGGCATGCATTTGTGGAATATGTGACAAACGAAGGAAAAGTAAAGGTCGTATATATATGAACAATATGGAAGATTACAAACTACAATCAAGTCTATATACCTTGTGCCATGGGTGAGCTTTTATTTGGGGGAATTTGAACTCTGTATAATTAGGATTCATGCACTTGATTTCTTCTCTAGTTGGGGTGCCTAGAACCTGCAAAACAATTCCCAAAAACACACAGGAAAAACTGATGCTTCAACCAATGGCAGACCAAAGTACTCTAGGGTTCTTCAAATGTTTGTGAAGTTTGACCACTGAAATTGAAGAAGACTCCATCACCTTGATAATTTCAACCAGCTGATCCACTCCACTCTCACCGGGAAACGGAGGCTGCATCCAAATTAGTGATACAAATAAAATTCCCAGCAATTCGAATTGCATAGAGAAACAGAAGTGGAACGTGAAAAGCATCTACTTGTCCCAGTAGTAGCTCAGCCAGTACGCAACCGGCAGACCAGATGTCAATAGCTGTTGTATATTCAGTTGCTCCAAAAATAAGCTCAGGAGCCCTATAGTACCTTGAGCAGATGTATGATATATTTGGCTCCCCTTTTACCTATAAAAGATAACACAACAAAGAATTCTTTGTACCAAACAAAGAGGGGACATGCTAGTTGCATATTGAAGAGCAGGTACTTACCAATACTTTTGCACATCCAAAATCGCATAGCTTGATCTGGTGGGTATGAAGATTTACCTGCACGGGGAGTAAAGGAACTGCCTAATGTACGATAATGTCCTGAAGATCTTCCCACATTACAAGAACAGGAACACACATCAGCACCAGGGAAGATACAGTTTGGTCAGGAAAAGATAAATAACAGGACACATATCATAGGAATGCTCAAATTGAGAGAATCGAAATTCAGAAGACTAGTAAGAAGAGAAAGTCAAGGAAACACTATCTCCATAACTGGGACCCCAGAGAGTGCTTCTCCATATTAACTGGGTAATAATGTGAAAGGTAATATAAGAGCCAAAGCAAGAAGATCGATAGTACACCTGATATGCATAAAGTTTCACATAAATTAGAGGCATCCTTTGATTCAGCTTATTGTAGTGCTTGATCACACGGTGAACTGTTTCGGGTACATACTCCAGAACGGGGTTCAGATATAGCTCATCCTTTTCACTTGTTGAGAAGAAGCAATGCTTCAAGAACACAACATTTGGGTGGTCAAGGAGGCGCATTGTTTGCAATTCCCGATTCTTATACCTCTTATCTTAGAGAACCTTCTTAATGGCCACTGTTTCTCCTGTCTCTAAGCATTTTGCCTGCATAGAAGCAGTCTAAATATCAACAATCTTTCCTATAAAGTTAAATGTATCGGCAAGTTTTTTGTACTGATGAATTACAACACAAGCACTAACAACATACCTGAAACACCACTCCAAATGATCCCTGTCCAACCGCTAGCTCAGCCATATAGCTTATTGTCTGAAATTATTAACAAAAGAAAAGTTACGCAAAACAGGGACATATGATCAATGGAGATGAATATTGAAGCAGAAACAAGCATCTCACACATATTTCAATAATACATAGATAACAATGACAGTTTACTACATTTTTATCATTACTCCAGAGATCTAGTGACCAAAATGTGGCCAACTGAGATTATATGTGCCTCTCAGGCTGTAAAACAGACATTTCGAAGAACAAGTTCATGCTTGATTGTTTAAACTTAGCTAATAGATGTCTAAAGCATGATATTGATTGAACGTGTTCATTTTATACATATCTCATCCTCAGCAAATCGATTCTTAATATTGAGCCACGAATAAAACCCCAAACATAAAGAGATGCTGAAAAGAAGTCATCAGTTCATGGTTCATAGGAGAAAAGTTACAAATGGACCAAGAATCATGAGTTTGGAACTCCCAACTGCATAGAGGTGGAGACAGAAAAGACACCCAAACGTGAAAAGATGCCAATCCAACAAGATCAATACACAACTAACAGAATATGCAAAATGATTCAGAAGAATGATTCTTAGAAAAACATGAATACCTGCTTTGGCTGGCCATTTCTACCACCAATAGTTGTCACTATAATATGACCGGTCTCTGTCCCATTACCATCAATAACTGTGGCCATCTCCTAGAATTCATCAAGGTGTGAATTTCAGATGCTTAAGATCAGCAGAAACAAGAATAAGACATAAACAAGATAATTACTAGAAGTGGCATTAGACATACATAATAACTATCAAGGTAAAAAGAATATAATAATAAACAAAGGACATACCTTTTCATCCCTAACTTTCATGTCATTCATCTCTTTTGGCAACCTATCGGTGCCAAGAGCATATCCACTAGTATCTCTCAAAGACTCAAACCAGAAGCCAGTTGGACACTGGCGGAAGCCATTAGCTCCCACAAGCTTCCTCTTGAGCTTGTAGCTTTTCTACCTGTACAAAACGGCTTCGTTCATCAACCTGCTAAAATTGGAACAAAAAGGTCGACAAAGATCTCTAGTCTCATAGAGGAACTCAGAGAGAAAGAAAGCAACTAACACGCAACATCCCTTGACCCTCTTCATGCCCACTAAGTGACAGCATGCTTTTTCAGCTAAGCAATGAGAAACTATTTCCAGTGTCCAAATCCTTGGAATTTACAACCCAACCCAATGATCACTAGTAACAACAAGTGCATTTCCGTAGCATTCTAACCAAACAGGACTCGAGTCTGTGAACAAGGGAGAAATTACTACCAGGAAGCTAAAACTAACATGACGTGAATTAGAATAACTTCAAAATGAATTAAGCAACTTTACAATCTTTTATTCAGTAGGGAGAAAATATCTATCAAATTTGCCAATTCTTGGGACTTTTTGAGTTGTTGAGATCGGGGGGGGGGGGGGGGGGGGGGGGGGGGGGTTGTGTCATAGGTACTCCGGAACTACCTCGGCAGATCATAAGAACAGCACCACAAGATGACATGAAAAGCTGAAGCAACAAAATGAGACCCTATAATTTTGCGCTTCTTCCGAAGCTCAATATGGCCAGAGGAGGGGTGACACCCATTGCCACGAGAAGTATACTTAAAAGTACAGGGAACGAAAGCATACAACTTTCTACCAAGAACACCCCCGTACAAGCACGGCAAGACCGAGCATCGAAAGCAAAACCAAAATATGAACCTGCATCAGAGAAAAATGCCCCCATAATGTTTTTAAACAAGTGCTCAAAAGAAAGTCAGTCCCCATCACATCCAAGCTCAAAGCTTGAAGTCGCTTGAAAAGTTAATAATGGGCAAAAGGAATGGCAGCTACATCGAACGAACCAGCTACCTGTCGGTTGGCCGAGAACCAGTGCTCTAACGGAGGCTCTAATGGCGATCAAGACATAACACGTGGAGAGAGAGAGAGAGAGAGAGAGTGGCAGATCCATTTCTGTTCTCTTGTTCTCTGCTTCTGCGTTCACACCGACGACGCTTTTTCCTTTGTTTGTTTGTTCTTTGTGCCGTAATAATGCCGGCTTTGGTCGAAGAAGAAAATGAGAAAGAAACCCGTTAAGATACAGTTACACTATGTCTAATCAAGTTTGTGTTCCTACTTCCTAGGAAATATGCCAGCTTGGAATTTAATTTTCCTACATGCGTCATTCCTAATTTATTCTAAACTAGCAGAGAATCTCTTTGGATAAATAAGTGAATGTGAGAGATATACATCTATCCCATTAAGTTGACAGGTGAATCTAATATGTACAAAGGTTGAATATAGTTCATTTAGATGTTTCAGATAATAAAGAATCATTAATACATGGATTCTAAAATCATAGTTATTCTTTAATTTTCAGACCATCTGAATTCCTTACTAATTTTTATGATCAGGGTAATTGAGAATTTGAGTGATTAAAAAATGCATAAAATGGTATTCGATAAATCTAAAATCGCTTTAATAATGATAATTAAAATGTGTTTAGAAATGAATGAACTCATTAAGGGAAAATAAAACAAAAGGGAAAAGACTTTTCTTCCCAAAGGGATGTTCACCCTCGCCTGAGTAGCTCCATAAGAGACGAAGTGGTTTAGTTTGATATAGGTTACTCTAAACCAAAAATTTAGGTTATTCATTTTGGTTTCTTGACCAACAAGTTGTTCACTTTAATAAGAAAACAATGTTTTTGAGTACCTTTTGTTTTGGGGAGTTTAATTAAGTATTAAGCACATAATCGTGAAACTTGTAAATTTCGTACATTTATATTTTAGGACCTTTTTTGTTTCATCTACTATAGTTTCGATGCACTTTGAGTCCTTCCCTTCTCGACTTAACTAGATCAAAAGTTACAAATTATAGGGTTTAAATAAACGAAAACGAAGTTTCAAGACTTAAAAGGGACGAAGCTGACAAATTTTATGACTTACATTAGTTATTTTCTCTTGAATCGAATGGCTCTTTTGACTTATTATTTTGTTGGCAAGCTTCCGTCGAGCAAAAATAAATCGTCGACTCTTTATCAAAATGCCACGTGGCAAGGTGTGATGAAATGCACAAGAACTTCTTAATCACCATCTTGTACGAGATATATGGACAATTTGGTATCCTACACTTTATGCAGGCATAAAGTCAAAAGATGGACACATAAGATGCTCAATTGATAGTCATTAGGATTTATCTCCTTATACAGAAACAACAAAACGTATGTTGTTGCATTGCGAATATAGATGTCAATGAAAAATATAACGTCATGAAATTTCAGGTAATCAAATCTCTGTATTCGTACACGTATATTATTAAAAGAAAATGTCACGCTGATCTATCATTCTCGACAACCTAAGCATTTCACGACATTGGTATATCTTCTCAAACGACTATATCTCATAATCATATTTCTCAACTTGGGTGTCATTCCAGTATGCAAATGTCACTTTTTTAGGTAAATCTCCAATTTAAACGTGGAAGTGGAACAGCTCAGATGGGAAAAGATAAGGCCAACGAATGCATGTTGATCGTATTCAAGAGAACAAGATGGAACGTCGTCACGCTGTTTCGCCTTGGCCTCAAGAAGCATTTTCTCTTTCAAACAAAGGACTAATGAAGCATTTAATCAATTGATCCTTGGATGCTAATCATCTGTACACACACCCTCTAAGCTAAGGTTCTTCACGGTACTCCACTTCCACACATAGGCAACAATCATTCATCATCTACAGAAAAGGCCTGAAAACGAAAAAGAACAAGAAAAAACGAAAGAATGATCATGTCCCTTCCCAAGACCCATGCCTAACAATCACCATCTCATTGGAAATTGGGGAAGAGAAGTATCACGAATACTGCCCCGGCCCTGGGTTCCAACATGGAGAAATAGTCCACGTAGATCTGCTTCTTTCACGTTCGCTGATATGTTTTGCTTTCTGATCTCGAGCCTGGATTGTCGCTCCGGTCCGTGTCGGAGTTTTCCCTCTGGAATTCCATCTCCATGCTGCTACCTCCCTGAGTTCTACGGTGCCTTCTATCCTGAGGACACAGATATGATACTTCTTAGCAGGAACAAAAACTACAACATTGTCGAGATATTCGGTGAGATTCATGGATCGAAAAGGTACAACATTTGATGGAAGATCAGAGAGGAATGCTTTGCATGTGGTTTGTCACAGAATTAAGTACTATGATGCTCGAAGGTAAAAAATCAGCTTGAAGAAAAACTAGAGATTGAGGGACACTTCCTGCGATGTGCAATACAGAGGTCACACAGCTGATGATTTGGCGATTGGGTCGGTATAGTGTGGCCATAACCCTATTGACAGTATCTTTCTTCACTTGACAGTATCAATCTCTAGCTGAGATGGTGTGTGGCTGTGAGCTAGAGATTGAGGGACACTTCCTGTGATGTGCGATACAGAGGTCACACATTTGGTGATTGGGTCAGTATAGTGTGGCCGTAACCCTATTGACAGTATCTTTCTTCACTTGACAGTATCAATCTCTAGCTGAGATGGTGTGTAGCTGTGAGCTAGTATATCTCTTACTCTCTGCTCTAAGTACAATATGCGTGTTTAATCAATGACATCGATCACCAGTCAGGGAAGTTTGGACAATTAAAGACAACTGAGTGATGCTTCAAATGATAGGAATGCCATATGAAATGGAAAATTAGAGAAAAGGGTACTTGAAATGAGGCAGCCAAAATGATACGAGACAAGGGAAAGTCAAAGCAACTTTTACTATGCACTGCAGAAGGGAAATGCAGACCACGAAGGAAGCAGCAGGAAAATGGAGCAAATATCAACGAGAGGTCCATCCAAGTACAATGAAATTTGATCTACAAGATTGAATTGAATTGGAAAAAAAAAATTACACATAATCGGAAAAGCTACCTCTCTTGGTATTGGATACTCCTCAGATTCAAGCATTCGGACAACTTGGCCCATCTTGGGTCTTTTCTCATGATCTGGGTCAACGCACCTCAGAGCTGTCAGAAGGGCTCGTTTCAAGGCTCTAGTTGATGGCCTAACCTCAATGTTAGGATCAACCACCTCGTCTGACCGGCGGCTGCCAACCATCATTTTCAACCAATCAACCAGATTCACCTGAAAAATTATGAGATCAGACTTGTTAGGATGGAAGTGTTCATTAAGTAGTCCAACGAAGATGAAATGGGATCCCACTGAAAGCATAATAAAAGAAATGAAAATGCCGAATATAAAGACATCATTCCATGATTCAAGATGCTTTCGGAAGCAAATATCAGTAAGTCCATATTTTTGCAGTCGAAGTGAGAGCAGAGAACTTCAAAAATAGAATGCTGAACAGAAGACACTACAGATATAGTTCTACTAGGGATAGCCACATTTGTTAAATTCTTGGACCACATAAACTTTCTCGGAAAGAGAGTATTGCATGGGCCATGTGATAGCAAGTTGCATCCCATTATAGCTGATTAAATGCTACACAAAGGTAATAGCACATAATTTGTACAAATCAACCAGCACAAGCAAATGGATAAAAAAAACAACCTGGAACCGACTAAGTGAAAAATGAACGAAGTTTCGCAGATAGACTGGCACGAGGTCAGTCTACACAACTACTTTAAAAGAGAAAGTTTCCTCCAAGAGTTTCCCCCATGCAAACTTCAGAAAGCTCGAAAGAAACTAACTGAACTCTTAGATAGTGAGCACGAGGTCGATATTTATGAAAGGTTTTCAAATAGAAAGTGTGAACAAGGATAAGCAATTACTTCAAGGGTGACAAGGAAGCAGGAGACGGCTCTTATTTGCTATGCAAAAGCACCTAAAACTCTCAAGGGGGTTGTGGAGGACACTATTTTTTTTTTCTCAAAAGCATCGTGGGATCAAGAAATAAGTGGCTTCCTAAAGCGTTACGTTTGTTCTCCAATGAATTTCCACATGATCACTGGGTTAGCCAGTATAGTCGTAACTTTTGTATCATTATTGCAGCAAAGAGAGGGAGTTATCTAGAAAAACAATCTCTCACAACCAATAAACTAGAATTAGTCTGCCAGGAGAAGCTGATACAAGCATATTATGCATCTCAAATACTTGAGAAATTTAGAATAATTCAATATGCTAATCTGATGGCATAATTGTGCACCTCATTGGCTGGACGTCCATAGTCAACAGGATCTCTACCAGTGATTGCTTCAAGTAGAACCACGCCAAAGCTGTAGACATCACTCTTTTCATTCAAAAGGCCAGTATTTGCATACTCGGGAGCCACATACCTGAAAGAATTAGAAGAAGAGTCAATCGCAGAAATGGTTTTACCACTAAGTCCTGTTTTCTTGGGCAAAAAAGAAAGATCCTGTGTGGGAAGGAAGACTGATTGAACTGTTATAGAATAAAAGGAAAGAAGGAGACTAACCCAAAAGTTCCCATAACTCGAGTTGTGACATGACTTTTTCCCTCACCCAGCAACTTCGCCAAACCAAAATCAGACACCTTGGCATTGAATTCATCATCGATTAATATATTGCTCGACTTGATGTCTCGGTGAACAACTTTAGGCTCTATGGCTTCATGCAGGTAAGCTAGACTGCAAAATCATGACCTTTAGCCTAGTACTAGAACGGAACCACATGAAACTCGTAAAAGCCACACAGAATGAACCTACGCTTTAGCTGTGCCAAGCAGAACCTTTATTCGAGCTTCCCAAGTGAGATATCCCTGCTGGCGCATAGCTCCATGCAGCCACTGCTCCAGGTTTCCATTGTTGACATACTCATACACCAACATCCTACGAGTTTTCACACATGTACAGTTTAGCACCAAAGAAACCGCATTATGGTCGAAACAAAATCAAGCTACTGCACTAGTCAGATGTGCACATAGATTACATCTGATTTGGTGCTTGATTGGGACCTACATAATGGTGGGCACAAAAGTTAATTGTTCTTAGTATAAGCTACCAACTTTTCCAAAATTTATCATGCCTAAAGCTACATTATTTAGTTCAATCAAGTAATATTTCTACACTATTGATCTTACATGCAGCGCTTTTGCTATTTCCGTAAAAAAAAAATTCTTCACATTGCACAATGGGTAGCAGAGTGATCCCACACTTCAACTTATTATACACTGAAGAGATTGTGATCTACCAGAAGACTCGAACCACCATGAAGAGAAGCAGTACCTATGTATCCCTTCAATGCAGTACCCAAGAAGACGAACCAAGTTCTTATGGCGCACATGCCCAATGGCTTCAACTTCCACTCTGAATTCTTTCTCTGCTTGGCCACTATCATGAGTTTGAAAAGTACATTTCCTTAGGAATCCAAGTCTAAAGTGACCAAAAACAAATAGTGTCACAATATCCCATAAGTTGCAATGAAAACGTAGACTTACAGGTTGTTTAGAAGCTTCTTAACTGCCACGGGAGTCCCATTGATTAGACGGCCCCTATAAACAACTCCATAACCTCCCTCACCAAGGACATTTTCCTTGGAAAACCGGTTTGTTGCTTGCTCAAGATCCCTCAATGTAAACCAGTGACCCCAGCCCAAATGCGAAAATTCAGGCAAACCAGATAAAGGTGAAGGAGCGGTTATTGGGTGTGACGAAGAAGGTTTGTAAACAGTCACAATGCCAGAGTTTGATTCGTCTCCTGATTGGGATCCATAACCATCTCTGTCTACATGATGAAATGACCCAGATTGGCTGCTATTATCTCCTTTGTACAGTTTCTCCATTCCGAGATGTACAAGCACTTTATCCGACTCTTTATCACTGGATTTGTCCTGAATAGTGAGAAGTATGCCATCACGGGGAGCAAATGCACTGGTTGACACTTGCTCCACCCTAACTTCTTTGATTTCCTTCGAAACAGTTGGAATCTGGCTGAGGGGCAGTTTGTCTCGCGTTCTTCTTGATTTTTTCTTTGACATTAAACACAGCGATAATACTGAGAGAATAATTACGATAAACAAAGCCACGACGATTCCTATGACTTCCCAAACCTTAAGGCTGAAAATGGCAGTATCCTTGGATAAGTCAGCATTGAGATCTGTGGCCATATTTGCCTACAAAATGTGAAAAAGAACTTAGCAACTTCCTCAAAGCATAACCTTGTAATAGGATCATCAACTTTCATTTCCAGATTCAGGTCTAGTTTTGGCCACCCAGGAGAGTCAGAGAAGCTACACCTAGCCAAAGCGGCATCGTAAATAGACCCACATTTTCATTCCTAAATCACCGGAAAGTCTGCAAATGATTGGCTAATCAAGATCACAAAATCATAAAGCAAAAGCCTGCACAAGCTTTACCATGCCATCATTAGATCGAGACGCTGCGGATATAAGACCAAATAACATTCCTATCATTGTCTCTAATTTACCATCTGACAGCATACAAAAAGAAAACATAATTTTAACATTGAACCAGCACAAAATTTGACTGAACAGAGGCTAAAAAGAGGAAAGCTTACAATTCATCAATTTCTCACCTTTTTAGAGGGGCTTCACATCCAAACTTCTAGATCTCTGCCAAAAACTCAATATGGCGAGGAGAGCTTATACCCACAATCATAGATCTCTCCAAAAGGAGACCAAGCAGCTCATTTTTAGCTCGTAAGAGACATTTCAAGAAGTTTGAATCAGCCAAGATTTGTTCGAGAAAGACAATTATATATAGACAATGCGAAACCTGGTTTTTCCCATGAGCAAGCTTAATGTGAGTCTGAATCTAAGCTGAAATGTAGCTTTCTCTGTGACCCAGAAACGCAAGGGAAGGTAAAGAGGTTTGTTGCAAAGAGAAAAAGGGAAATGAAGGAGTATCAAAGATGAGTTGGTTTCGTTTGCGTCCTGGGGTTGAACAAAGAAGAGGGGATGGAGTTATCAGGAGTAGGTGCTCTTACAGCTTCACATTAATACAGTAAAATAGAAGGCAAATGAATTTGTGCATGTAAAAGAACTCCCATAACCTCTTTGAGATTTGATTCTCTATCACGATCTGTCATGGACATTGACTGTCTATCAGTAATTTAATCAGGAAGTTCTATTCTTTAATTTCACTTGTTCGGGCAAATGTAAAATCTGACCAGACTGCATTAAAGAAATGACAGGTTTTGTCGGTTTGTGCACAGGGGTCTTCACCATAATCCTTTTTCGGGGTTATCTTATCAGCAATAAACTATGCCTGCGATGTTCGGCCCAAAAACAAATGCTACGCATGTGATGGTCAAACACCCCAATTGACGATAAAGATGGTGATGAGGAAATCTTGTGATTTTGATGGTGGAGAGGATGAGCGAATGACTAGCAGCTCAGTCAGATTCAGCCAGATTGGTTTACGGGAAAAGCAAAAGGAAAGAAAAAGGTTTTATTTTCTGGTTTGACAGTCTTACCTCTCTCAAGGACAAACAAAGAAAACCTCTAAAGGACAAAAATGGCCGCTCGAGCTGTGCAAAGCTATCATATACGCCATCACAGCATGCCTCACCATGTTCATGCACTGTGGGGGTACTAACGGACAACATTCTCACTGCCCCCTGACAATGTATCATCAAAGCTAACTGTAAACTAATATTAATATGGTTCTCAAACTTTTTTGCAGTGTCTTGTAAAACACTGGAAATTAAATATATAAGCCGGATTCAGCAGCACCTGTAGCTCCTCAGAGAAATTGACACATTAATTGAGCAGAACCAGTACAAAATACAACAAAAAAGGGAGCTTTTTTGCACAACATCCGTGGAATCCATGGCCCCTGCCATTGGCTGAAGGTGAAAATGAGTGGCTATGTAACAGTGGATGTGGAGAACAGAAGGTGACCCTGATCAGTGGTCTTCACCTTTGTCAATTATAAATGCAAATCGTCCTCAAAAAGATGAGGACTGGGGTCCCCATGTAAATTCAATCCCTTCGGCTAATGGATGACAGGGTGAAGTACAGTGGACAGCCACTCTTGTTCAAGTGGGTGTCGCCTTTAGCAATCATAAATATAAAGTTGTCCTCAAAAGATTAGGATTGGGGTCCCCCTGAAAATTTAACGCCCGCAGCTAATAAATGATCTTTCGATTGGGCTTGTCACGAGCCCCATACTGAATCGAATTCAATAATCTTTCAATTTCTCGACCGATGAAACTCGAGCCTTTTCCAACATTCCCGATTATTAACTCTGGTTCCAAAATTGAGTATCCACTTTTTAAACACCCCCACAAGGAAAAAAAAAAAGACAGAAAAGGAAGACTAGTGCAAACCCTAATCAGCAAAATATAATGTTTCTCCTTCCTTTTTCCAGCTACTGATTTCCTCTTATTTATTATTATTAGGGTTGTGGCTAATGGGCCATTAGCTTTGGAGACCATGTTGCTGAGCTGTGTGCCAGGTCCGCCATTTTCATGGTGTGCACAGCTCCGATACATTTATGGAGTAGGCTGTTGATGTTTATCTTTCTTCCTGAGACAACGTACCATACACGAGCATCTTAGGAAGAGCCAGCTTTCTGCCTTATGTATAACAACGACGTGCACCTTCCAATTTTCCCTCGTTTCATAAACCCCATAATAAGAAAGAAAACCCTAATTGACCCCCACGGCGGCACAACATCTTTCACCAAAGAAGCCTATCTTCTTGATTAAGACTAATCCGCAGGGTCCCCCTTCACTTGGCAAAAGGGTCTGTACCCGTTTTGACCTCGAGCCGCGATGCACAATTTCCTGGTCTAAATCGATCTCTTTGTAGTGATCAGGTCCACGTCTTGCCAGCTAGTAGAAGAGTCGACACGGTTGTCGGCTTTAGGTCACCTTTTCCGTTTCATGAGTAAGAAAACCTCTAGACTTGTTGTCCGGGACCCCGTTTGGAAATGCTGCATGTAGTGAAAGAAACATGGGAGTCCTAGGGAGAACTAGGGTTATTAAGCTGTACATTTGTTGTCGGATTTGAATTTTAATGAACCCTTTGAGAATTCGCTAGCTCACGCTATTACACCGAAAAGCACGGGGCATGTGGAATGCCGTGCAAGCGAATTTTAGGGTCGATGATGATCATGTGAACGAAAAGATCAAGGATGTTGGGATTGTACAGACAAGATATACAAACAACTAAGCTCAATCCACTTGCACTCTTAATTATTTTTTCTTAATGCTAGATTATCTGTCTATGCCATAAATAATTAGTAATCTTCAATCTTTCTATGATCCTTTTAATGTCTAATAAATAGAGCAAGTGGAGGAGCCCCCTCCAACGGATCCTATGCATGCATGCTGTGCAGCGTGGCCTTTAACTTCATTTGGCATTTTCCTTTTGTTCCGGCGTACCCGGAATTATGAAGATTTGGCACAAAGAGCAAATTCTTTTCGCAAATCCGTACATGTTAGAAGACATTAATTGCGTGCATGTAATGCTTTACCTATCGTGCACATGTTCGACTTTAATATTTACTGCCTGAAATTAATTAAATTTAACTAAGGAGAGGTCCAAGCATTGAATAGTGGGAAAAATTACCCAAAAACTCTTAGATCTATCGAACTTGTATTAATTCGTTCCTAAACATTTTCATGTTTTGCCAATAGAGCACATCCAACTAATTTTTAACTAGAAATCACTAACATTGATGCATACTGTCCTCCATGGCACAATCAAAGTTGATATTAATATATTTTAATAAATTTTTTTGTTGTCTTTGTGCTTTTTATTTTTAATATATTGAAGGCTAGCAAATATCACCAGCCAATCCTCGCCAACCACAGGTGAGGACCAGAACACTCTCATCTAGTTTGGGTGTCGTGGCCTCTCCCAAATCAAGTAAAGGCATCATGGTCCTCGCTGCCAAGCCCTCACCAAGCACAACGGGGGCTTGTGAGCCCTTGCCTAGTGGCCGGCAAGGGTGTTGCGGCTCTAATCAAAGCTGACGGTGGTCGTGATGCCCTTGCCTAGTGTGAACAACCCCTGCAAGCACTTAGTCCCAAGAAAACAAATTCAAAATTCAAAATTCAAAATTCAAAATTCAAAATTCAAAATTTTGTAAAAATATCATTAAAATGTTTATGTCAACGCTTGCTATGCCACGTAGAACGTTTGGCATTCACGTCAATGACTTCTATCAAAATTGGTCAAATGGAGACAACCGAAAGGGTTTGAAAGAATTTTGGATTGATTGGACAATAATGAAAAGATTTAAAACTGAACTAGTATAAATATAATATGCTTAAGAGTTTTTTTGATGAATTATCTCTTGAACAGCGAGAGAGCCGTTAAATCAGGGCAAAACCTGAAATATATTGATTCCTCTATTTAATTAAAGCCAAGAAGTTTACTTGTGCTTTTCTCCGGTGCTCGCCCTTAAATGGAAGGCATTGATATCCAAGCAGACATTTATTCCGCGATTATTTGTGCCCTAATCCTCTCTCTCTCTCTCTCTCTCTCTCTCTCTCTCTCTCTCTCTCTCTCTCTCTCTCTCTCTCTCTCTCTCTCTCTCTCTCTCTCTCTCTCTCATACGTATATAACGTAAAGAATGACACTGCAACCCATGCCTACAACAGCTCATGATTGAAATCTTTCATTAGATAGAATCAAGGCCAAACAGTTATCACCATAACAAGGCATGAGATGTTAGTTTGCCTCACAAACAAGATCTGTTGCTATTCTTTCGAAAACTTGTTCACCGAACCCGGCTCCTTTTCGCCTCTCGCGATCCGGTCGTGGCCAAACGTGTGTTTATTAGGCGATAGCTACTAATATAACTGGGTCGCAAACAGCGGGATGGTGTTCGGTACAAGAATAAATGAGGCTAGCCAGAGCCATAGTGGGGTACCAAAGCATTTTAGGGAGCATATAGATGTTGATTGATTAGCAGAACAATATGTGACATTAGGACTAGCTTAGGTCTTGGACCATAGTTTGCCCTATGTCTTTCCGTGATTTCTCTCCATTGATTTGCAAGAATCACGGCCCTTCACGGGGCTTGATTTCCCCCGAATAAACAAAAGACATTGGCCTCGTGACTCCACATTAACATACCTATACATACATATCTAGTCATTTTCAGCCCCTGCCCGGACACGTGGCGTATACTCCGGTGGCTTCGAATGGCCCGCACGCAAAGCTTAAGCCGCCATCGTCCGCCATGGCGCCCATCCCCCTCCCTTGCATCTCCGCCACCCCCACCACCTCCGTGGAAGCATATATTAGAGTCATCTCTCTTCTTTGCCTCGCCACATTCTCTTCCTTTCCCCCATCCAACTTTCAAACTTCATCATCGGAGAGGCGGCGAGAGAGAGGGAGAGGGCACCGTCCCACGGTGGCAAAGCAGGGCCCCAGCTGCGGGGGTGCGCGGAGGTGGATTCACAGCGGCGGCCGCCGACCGGTGTTCCTAGAGAGTGATGTCGTCGGCCTAAAAAGAAAGTTTCATTTTATACGCAATGTATAGCATACACCCAAAATTAGCTATCCATCTATTTTACCGAATATGACTAGTGACAATTGCAGCCGCAAGGGAGAGTAAATATGGGCATGTGCAGGAGTATGGGCCGACTTAATGATTTGGCCCAAAGTGTATCTGCTCAAAACAAGTACTGTTTAGTGACTTTCGGTGCAATTCCTATCAAAGAAATGAGAAGAAACAGCAAATGGCTTACTGTTCATCGTGTCCACCATTAAAGCAAAGGGGCTACCACAAGCCCAGATGAAGGGTTCCAATGTCATGCATCCCCGGGCAGAGCGACGCTGGGTCACACGTCTAATTTGCCCGACCTTGAGCGATATAGATTTGGAGATGAAGGGTTGGGCGACCCTTTTAACCTTGGTGAGCCTCAACCTCGACGATGCTCGACACGACGACTATCAACCTCAGTGACCTTCAATATGGTGATTCTTGCTTGAGTCGCGAATTTTAGATCTCGCCTAATTGACTTGTGATCCTCAGCACTAGTCTGCAAGTCCTAGCTTCACTGGCAAACCCTGCAATGTGGAGTTACCTTCAAAATTATTTTGTGAGGACAATACTGGAATATGAAAATTAGCGACGGCAACTTTGAAAAGAAGAAATACTTCATTAATCTTGAAAGTCGCCTTCTGAAAATGTTGAAAGTTCAACGCAAGTTCCTATTGCTTTTGACTTTCGGCATTGGCCAATGCTGGCTTTCCAACAAATGTTTACCAAACGCCCCAACTTTCACTCCTAGGGTTTTCTAGAGGTCCAAATTCCCGTGAAAAGCCAAATCAAAAGCAGTGGTTGCATAAATTAATATTTTTCGTGACTTAAATTGCATAATTAACCTTAGTTAGAGGACTAAAAATGGAAGTTCCGTAGTACATATGTCTCTTCCAAAGTCCTAGGTACGCAAAATATTAAGAAACTCGGGTCGCTGCATACATTGAACATGCAGAATCAGGAATGAGTTCAATATCCAATGTCTCTCGTCATGACGCTCTTTCCAACGTGAAACGAGGACGAAAGCAGTATCAAAAGACGCGACACCCCCGTAGAAAATTTTTCTAATTAAGGCAGCCATTTATTTTTCCTCTGCTCCCGGTGAAGAATATTCCGCAGGTTCCCTTCAATGCTCGACACTGATTCCATGGCGCAGGTGCTTTGACACTGTAGCGATGCAGGTCGTCCATTCTCCAAGGAAGCGTTGGCCACGAATGGGACAGAGCATTGTGAAGAAACTTGTGTTTGGGCCCTTCTCATTTATTCTTAGCCTTCCCTTTTGTGAAATCTGGGTTTTGCCTTTGGGCTTGATCCCAAGTGAGAAATGGCCATTTCTGCTCTTGAACAGCAAAGTGCCTAGTGAAATTCAAATGAGCAAAGGGGACCGCTTTGATGCCTCCAGAATCTGTAAAGAGGTCTTAAAGCTCAAGTCAGCAGCTTTTCCAATCCTCGAAAGAACGGAGATCGCCAAAAATCATATGGCAGGTTCCAAAAGATGTAGACACATTACACATTACACGTCACTGTTGAATGTCATATATTCTCCACTTTCCCTTATGTTTATCTTCAGGACACACGACACACGGACAAATTAGGAAAAAGGAGCAAACCGGGCACATATTTAGTCATCATCCCACTTTGGATTGGAAGAGCAGAACAGAACAGTGTGCTTATTCTCAATCCGCAAGTGCGGATGCTTTTCATTTCTCTATCGTTCTTCTTTTCAATGGTTCTGGATTTCCTCCCCACCATATTACCACTCTAAATGTTCATGTGTTTGCTTTCGGCTTTGTCGTGTATTAGAGAGAGAGAGAGAGAGAGAGAGAGAGAGAGAGAGAGTGCTTTTAAAAGAGAGATGAGGTAGAAAAGGATAATTCCACATGCCCTTGTCCCCACTCGTGTGTATATTCTACATTAACTTCACGGAAAGAGATTTTAGATTGAAAGAACAGCAGAAAAAGGTGATATCTTCTCTTTAATGTATTAAACGATGCCTGCATTTATACCAGGGATCCATGTATGTAGCAGCACCAGCAATCAGCAGACCATGCACATATGCACATCAGAAAACGTTACACATGTTCGTTCTCATAGACCGAACTATTAGTCTCGTATTTTGTTGGTCTAGAAAGAGTCTACCAAAAGCCAATTGCCATGATGGATTCAAGAGCGTGTTATGTAGTCATCAGTTGCAGAGTTTTAGCCATTAGAATCTGATGGACCATTAAGCTATGCCTTTTTAATGCGGAGTCTGTCATCTCTTTATGCCACCAAGTTCAACCTGATGCACAAGATGTATAGGCCAGAGCAATTTCTTTCAAGCTTAAACAGTTTAATGAAGACTTCTCTAATCTATTTTGGTTTCTCTCCATTAAAAGGGTGCTCATTATCCATCAAGTTCAACTAGATGCGTGAGAAGTATAGGCGAGAACAATTTCTTCCATGCTTAAACAATTTTATGAAGACTTCTCTAATCGATCTTGTTTTCCATCTATTAAGATTACTAATTATTCACTAAGGAGAATTTTTAATTGGTCGTGATGAGCTAAGCTAGGCCCTTTGCTTCTTTCTATCCCTCCTTTCTATTAACCAACTGGCTTCTTATTTGAGAGATTCTTATCGGGATAGAAAGATGGGTTGCTGACGACGCTCATCCACTGATCGATCTGATTCTATCTGATATTGAGGTGCTGTTTGGAGCAAAAGTTCATCTTATTAGCTTCCTCGTTAGGCTTGTCTAGAACATCTCTTCCTGTCAAACAGGTGGTAAAAGCAACTGTCAAACTGCGGAAAAAGAAAAAAACATAAAAGGAAAAAGAACTTTAATCTGTTGAAATCCATGAATCTTTTGGACTTGTACCAGAGGTTGTCCTCCCTAATTTCTGTTGGACAATCAGAAATCAATTCTTGCTTACTTTGATCATGAAAAAGAAAAAACACCTCTCTTGATCAACTTATCACGCCAAAATCTGAACTCTGCACAAAATTCACGGAAATCATGTTCGCGTGAATCTTCAAATATTGCTACCTCAGCTAGTGCAGTTTTCCAGTAGTTTCGTTGTCACTTCAGGACATGGGAATATATGCCTCAGCCATGACACTACATATGCTTTTACCGAGAAGGCAATTTGGCATGTGGATATGCATCCCCTCAATATGCCTAGTCATTCATGAATAGTTGGCGCTGTCTTTGGAAAAAGCAAAAGAAGCAAGATAAATAAAGCAGACGACATTCTGATTTTCTTTTTTTCTACTACCATAAGGATCAGTAGCACCACCTTGCCAAACCCATCGTCCTTCATGACAAAGAAACATATTTTTTTCCAATTATTTATTAATTTGCATGCAACGCAGTCGTCTCCATCCTCCCTTTGCCTTTTTTCTTCTTTCTCTCCTCACTTTATCTTCACCACCTTTTCTTGGCCCCCTTCCCTCTTCAATGGCTTCTTTTATTCCAGTTCATATTTAGTCCTTTGAGAACCGCCAGTACGCAGATCGCATTGAAAATCTACTCGTTGCCTGTTTTTGCCTCTCCTCCTAAACCCCATCTCACAATAATGGCCAAAGGATCGTCCAAATGCCTCTTCTTACTGCCCTTGTCTATTTTCATCATTTGTTCTACTGGTAAGTGAAGTGACCACAGTCTGTTCTATCTGAATTTGCTTTTTCTTCCAACCAAATTAGCGGAAATCCTGTAGCATAATCATTTGGTTTTTATAAAGCTGAAATAAAAAATCTGCATGCTGTGCATTTAATGTACATGATACAAGAAAATCGAGGTCTAGTAATCTTGTGCTTCACCAATCGAAGCTGGACTACAATTGGTCTTATCAGTTATAGAATCCTTTACCCTTCTCTTTTCTTGTTCTTCTGGGTGACTGATTGCGTCAAAACACAGCATGTCTTACTGCACGGTTTTTGATCTTTGTCATGTTAACCTTGACAGGAACTCTGGTGGGTTTCTCTTACCATGCAAATGTAAAGACTGCCGATTCATTGAGTATTAAAACTTCAACATTCTTCAAGCTCAAAAAGGTTGCTCCATCTCTGATCGAGGCATTTGCTGCTGATACCCGAGATTTAACTTCTCTCACCAACTTTGGTGCATCGTTCCACCTTTTCCTAGATGTAGACCAAATTAATGATTTTCTGCATTCTGAACCATCTGCTATTTCATTGCTCAAACTAAAAGCCCATACACTGGCCTCTCATCCTCAAGCAAGATTAGAAGGCATAATACTGGGTTTTGGCTTTCAGAATGTGGGTCCAACCGAGCTGCGCAAGATCTCATCCACCTTAGAATTAGTCGATGGTGTCATGAATAGTGAGAAAGAGACGAAGGTTTCTGTGGCGCTTCCTATGGCTTTTTTAGAGAAATTAGGGAAAGATGGTTCAGAAGAGCCGCATAGGCTACTCAGTTCCATTGAGAAGTCGGCACCAATGGTAATCATCGGAGACAATATCACAAGTGAACCAGGTAACAGAGATAAGGTAGTTCGCTCTGTCATTCAAAGAGCTATTCTAGCCGGTTCTCGTTTTTCATCGAATCATATTCCTCTGGTCTTGTCCCTCAAAACACCAGTCTTCCATAGTACAGCAGAAGCGGCTCAACTGATTAATAGTGTCCTGAAGTCATTAGAAAGCAATGGTCAGATCAAACCTGGCCAGATAGTAGAACTCTATACGGATGAATCAGACATGCATGAACTCAGGTATCGAGATGTTAAATACAAAAGACCAGTTTCTCTCCACAGAGAACTCCTGAGCCGCCTGAAACAGAGTCTGCACGACTTGGTTACCTCTCCGACAACCACATTTCCAGAGACTCCGGCATCGCCAACACCAGTCACCACTTCAGATATTCCCGCACCCACCATCATCACCGTGCCATCGACCACCCCAGTCATGACGACTCCAGAGAATCCTCCAGCGGCACCTGTCGTATATCCCCCGACAAATCCTGTTAACCCTCCCGTGCCAATCACAAATCCGGCCACGACACCAATCGCAGTCCCTGGGGCCCAGCCAGTAACTAACCCTGTGACGACATATCCGTCACCAACAGGGGGCGTTCCTGCGGCAGGGGGCGTTCCTGCGGCAACACCCGTCACAAACCCAGTCGCACCGCCAGTAACTACTAATGCACCTACGCTTCCAGGACAGAGTTGGTGTGTAGCCAAGAGTGGAGTATCGGAAACTGCGCTACAACAAGCACTTGATTATGCTTGCGGCATTGGGGGAGCAGATTGTTCGCAAATTCAGCAGGGCGCAAGCTGTTACAATCCGAATTCTCTTCAGAACCACGCTTCCTATGCTTTCAACAGCTACTATCAAAAGAACCCGGTGGCTACGAGCTGCGACTTCGGGGGGACTGCCACTATTGTAAATGTCAATCCAAGTAAGAATTCTTTCAGCACTTCGTTAAGCTTTCTGTTTCTCTATTCTCGGCAAACGTCCGTAATGCTTTAGAATATCAGTTCAAGGTTCTCTTATGTTCGTACAGGCGTTGGTTCTTGCATCTACCCAACCTCTTCATCATCATCTGCACCAGCAACTACGACAACAACACCATCACCGACAACACCAGCACCAACAACAGCATCGTTGTCTCCTCCATCGACGGTGGTGCCCACATCAAGGTGAAATATCATATCCTGTAGTTATATATATCTTTTCTATTCTATTTTTCAAGGAAATACTTAGCCCTCATTACTGAGAGATACTATCATTGGTTCTATTCACTGATATGGCAGCTCCGGGACTCCCCCTGCAGTGGTAAATCCTGTCTCCACCAGTCCCACTGGTTTTACTGTGGACAACCCTCCAGCCGCCAATACATCCATCTCAACCTCGACTAAATTGCAGCCTTACAGTCACACGGGCCATATTGTCTTTCTAACAATCTTAGTCGCTGCAAAATTGATGCTGGCGAGGTAGGATTGCTGATCTACATGTACAACATCCTCAGTTCCAGACTGGTATCATGTTTCCAGTTGCATCAACTATGTACTGGCTCATGGTTGGAGCGGCAAAGAGCAACTTAGCATTGGTTCTAAGCCATACTAAGTAAACTATGACAATATCTAAGCCTGTAAGGCTCTGCACACCGCATACATGCGCTAGGTTGTCTAATAGAGATGCTTGTTAGAGCATAGACTGTCCAAATCTTGTATCATAGCTGATAGCCGAGATAGACCTAATATCTTGTATTTCCTTTGGGGCAGTAGAAAGTAGCAATCTAGGACTTTTGGTCAGAGTTAGGAGAAGATTGCTAGAGAATGTGACAGTTGATCCACACGTGTTTGTTGTCGATGTGCATTGTGCAGTTACGTTTGAATCCATCACAAGTTCATTTGGACTGATGTCTCACATGAAAACTACAAAGAAAAGAGTGTATGATCTCAATTGCCATTGACACGCCCTCAATTTCAAGTGAGTTCCACCAGATCTAAGGAATTATTAAATCCAACGGTCAAGATATGCTGTTCTTGAATTTCTTTTCCCTCTAAATTACATGCCTAAGCTGAAGCCTTTGACAATTGATAATTTTGCAAGAATGTTTACTGCACAAATTGACACTGGGCTTAGTCAACTTGAATCGCACCGCTGGGATTTTGATATTTACGATTTGCCTTTTCTTTTGCAACAAAATTTCAAACTTTTCTATAGTGATGTGATGCTGACTCATTCACGAGTCACCCAATGTAAAGCTCGTCATCATGTTGATTTTCCTGAGGTGTGGGGTAGGATTGGAAGCTTGACGGCAGAAATCATGCCAAGGACATCGCAACGGATATTTTCATGACAAAGCCGTTAAGTCAAAAAAAGAAAAAGCCGAAAACCATAAAGCTGTGCGGGACAAGCAGAAAGCAACCACGTTGGGTATCGCTGAGTCATTAGTAACATTATGAGAGAGGAAGGCTAGGGCTTGTCCGAAGACAACTTTTGCTCACATGGAAGGCACCAGCTTATGGTGTTCATGCATTGGATGCCAACGTAACCAAGAGAGTGTCCCATCAAGCGATGAATTCGTTGCACCAAACAAATTGACTTTCTGTTGATAATCCTCGAGGATATCTACTTGCATTTTATATATGTGAGTGCACTGAAAATCGAGGGCAGCATCGATACTAGCGCAGTTTCAGGAGACCTATATAAAAAGTCAAAAAAATGCAATCTATGCAGCCAAAAAACAACAGATTTTTCACATTGTTGAAGATCCAGCACGATTATTTCCATGAATTTTGGTCAAGCTTTCATATTTGTTGTTCATTACTTAATGCAAAGGGACATCCTCAGTGCACAGGAAGAGTATGTACCGGATGATAATACTGCTAAAATACGCACTACATAGTTGAAGGTATTCTTAGCTCGAGCATGGAGCAGCAGCCTTAACGGGATCAAAAGAGAGCCTATGAGGACTGCAGTCATGCAGTCATACTAACAGAACAATAACTACCTAAAGGTCCTAAACTACACGTCTAAACCATATGGCATCAAATTCTTTTTATACAGAACCTGAAAATAAGAAACTGCACCATTCATCGCTTAGAGAACACCACCAAGATCAACATCGACATGGAAACCATGATTTTGAAGCCAGAGGACTCCCAGAAGTTCTGTTTATCGTTGATGGAACGGCCCTCCTCTTGTTGCTGCTTTGCTGCTAACTGGTCTCTAAGATCCTTGATAGCTCTATCCCTTCGTTCTCCCATCTATTTCATCACGAAGATGTACACTAGTTGAGAAGACAATTTCGATGGAAAGCAGTCTCAATAAATTGACCCAAAATTGAGACATTTCACATGCTTTAGAGAATTTCATGTACCAATTTCTCAATTGGTAAAAGTTCAATCAAAACAGGCCAAGAGCGACGTGTGAGCATAAAATCCTTCAAACAAACTCCATATGATTCCAAAAGTTGCTAAGTGGACCATACAATTGATAGGGATCCTGTTCCACCTTTAATGAAACACAAGTTCCAAAATATTCTAGCTAACCCAACCTGTACATGGACCAAAATGTTCAATAGCCAATATGCAGAGATGAGAAAGATATATACCCGTTGAAGCTTTCGTATTTGAGCACGAGATTCTTGGAGACAAAATTCCAATTTCAACACCCGTTTCTTCAATTCCTGATCGACACGACGCTGCTTTTCTAACTGCTCCAGAAAACACATTTAGTGAACAACAGCATTAACCAAATCAAACAATTCCCAGTATTAGAGCACTAAAAGTATCAACCTTAAAAGAAATCATGGTAGCACTAAAAACCGTATTACCTGTGATTCCAATTCTTTGGTCTTTATCTTCCAATGAGCAGACATTATCTTGATTTCATCTTTCAATCTCACTATCTCTTCATCCTTAACGAGTAAAAGCTTATTGATCTTGTCAATATTCTTTGGAGAAACCTCATCTAGTATTTTCCTCAACTCACAGTCTTTGCCGACTCCAGATTTGGCAAGAGCTTGCATAATGTCATGTTCGATTCTCAAGACTTCATCTTTTAATTGCTTTTGAGAAGATTCCCTTGCTTGAAGATCCTTCTGCAAGTTATCTAACTGCTCAGCTAGCACATTTACACGAAGCTCGTGCTCCATTATAGAACTATTCTTCTCATCTAATTCCTTCAAGAGTGACAAACACTGATGTTGCGCTGATTCAGCCGATACAGCACTAGCCTCTGCAGTGGCCTGTGTGGTTGCAAGCTGTGATCTTAAATCATCTAATTCCTTGAGATACTGCGGCATTACATATTTATGATCAGATATAGCATCCAAAAAGCAAAAGAACAGTAGGCAAAATCATGTCTGCAAGTGTTATTTGATTGTTTCAAAGTTCTACAACATTTTCTGACAAAAAAAAAAAAAAGACGAAACAAGCATACTTAAGCATTCCAATTTGATCAAACATATGTTAAAAAATAGAGTGGAAAACAAATGGCAAACAGGATGGAAAGAACATAAACATCCTCGATCGAATCATTAATGCAAAGGCATGTGCAAGGGTTAGACTACAACCCTTCAAACTCCCAAGTTAAAAGTGAAAGCCTAACATTCAGCGACCAAGTACAAATGGATAACAATCCCACTAATAAAGCCATGTGCAGTACACTCCTATATTTCATAAATTCTTAACCGAAGTGGTTGTATTAGTTATTGTCCATATAACTATATTATGTATGTATATATGTATGTATGTATGTATGTATGTATGTATGTATGTATCGCTCTTCCCCCTACTTGAGTTAGTTAACAAAAAGAACTTCCCAAGCTAGTTGTAAAAGCTGAATTATAAGCTTCAGCAGCAGTTTTAAGAAGTTAGCAGTTTTCTCAAGTAATGTTCAGTGACGTGATCGTAGTCACACATCATTCTACACATAGAAGCTTAAAGCAGTGACCTTGGTAAAAAGCATATTAGGATAGTATTATGGAAATTTTGAAGAGATATGCCCTGCTATGAATTTGTTTTGCCAAATTTGCAAATCTGGTTGAGGGGCACAAAATTCAAAGATACTCAAACCCAACCCCTTAGCCCTTTCTTAGGTCTTTCAATAACTATAAATTATCATCCGATAAGTATGCAAGTAGTTCAAGCATTTTAAACGTGTTAATTTGATGTAAAACTGAATTAAAGTAGCCAGTAAAGTAGCATTATGGATATACAACCACAAAATTAGAAGAGACATGACCCAGAGCTTGCATCAGATATTCAGACAACATATATTATGGCATTCAATTGATAATGGTATTCTTTGCCTGTTGGAGTACGGATTCTCTTGCACTAAAGACTGTGTTAAGGAGTTCTACAGCAGAATCTAATGTTAAGTGACAAAATGCAACTCTCAAACTTTTCAGCAAACACAACTATCTAATACTTTATTAACATTTTCCTCTTGACAAAACTGCTTTTGAGCTCCTAAAACTCTACATTAGTATAAAGTGAGAGTTTTAAATATTTTGACCTAAGGAGTCTATCAATATTCAGAAGGAAACATATGGGAAAAATCCAGAGAAAGGAAGTACTTAAAACTTTTGGCTACTACTGGACACATTTCATAACTAGACTTGCAGCAAATAAGGCAGTGGTAACGTCACATAATCGGGTCGTCTAAGCAAGCATCCAGATATTTAAGATCAGATACTTTGCGTCGAGAGAATGTCCATTAAGAAAATAAATAAAAAAATGCATCTCAAACCTATATGCATCCTAACAGACTCCAAGTGTTACGATTCACACTGAGAGCAACAAACTAGATGAGAACCCACTGTACAGCCACTGTACATATGTCCCGATTCTGCAAGTTATCCTATTCACCATTCATCAACTTCACTGTACATATGTCCCGATTCTGCAATTTATCCTATTCATCATTCATCAACTTCACGTTGTCCTTTACAGTAATATTGTTTCTTGAATAATTCAACTGAACTGGAATTTGAAATATACTACAAAAGAAAAGGACCAGTTTTCCTTTGACTTGCTCCAATAAGAAAACAAATAGAAAAGGCCAAAATGCATCATTGCGATGGTCGGATTGTTTAACAAGACAGAAAGAGGACCACAACGACAAAGCCATTTGAACAAAAGGGGGGTCAGGAAGGTCTTCTAATCACGATCAACAACAAAAACATCATCGACTCATAAACAGGGGCAAAAAGGAGAAAAAATATCGGACCTTCTCAGCACTACCAGCTGAGGCCTGAATCTGTCCATTTCTTTCCTCCAATTTCTCCTGTAATTGGAGGATCTCCTCTTCCAAATTTTTTGCCTTTGTCTCTGCCTCCTGAAAACAATAGGCAAACACAAAAAGGAATAAGAGAACTCAAGATCCATTTCCAATCATACACAACAAACTTAGCCGACCCCACAACCAAAAGCAGCTCACACAAAAATTAGAAGTACAAGGAGAGAGAGAGAGAGAGAGAGAGAAAGAGAGAGAGAGAGAGAGAGAGAGAGTTCACATTAACTTGAAGATTCAAAAGCAAACCCATCAACCCAGAACAAAAGACAAAAAGCAAACCAAAAAGAAAGAGATTTTTCACACAATGACCATCACGTGCCTGCCTTGTGAGGGTTTCTTTAGCAAAAGATTGTTCCTTAGATGCCAGCCGACCCCGGACGTCCTTGAGCTCCGCCGCCAGTGACACGACGTTTCGCCGGAAGCTCAGCTTCTTCTCGTTCAAATCTCTCAACAACGGATCGATCGAAACCACCGACTTCTCAGACATTTGCACAGTGGCCAAATTGAAACAAGTTGCAGAAAATCTTTCCCAAGACGAAATCCCAGAAACTTTTTGCAATGGATCGGCCAAGGGATAGCCAGTTTGACTACGCAAGAAAGGCAAGCCTTTTTATTGCGTACACTGGGACATATCCTCTCCCTGCAAAATAATAGATTCGTTGCGTGCATTAAATTCCATTTAGTCTACTGACGTTGATTTTTTTTCTTTTTTTGCTGAAAAACGAAATAGGCAGTAGAAAGTTTGTAGAATGAATCTTCTATTTGTTTAGCAATTTCCCAGGAAAATCCGGTCCAAGAATATTTTGCCCCTTTTATTCTGGCAAACGATTGCACACGGTGCACTTCCTAAAATCCACAAATATGGAGAGAGAGAGAGAGAGAGAGAGAGAGAGTACTTAATTCATTCACGGGAGTCCCTTTTCTCTATAAACTTAAAGCTGACTGACGCAACTTGGCGACCCAGTTTCAAATTTTCTCGGGAAAATGAAAATAAGCCCAATCCCGCCCACTCCCCCTGGAAAGAAATCGCTCATATCTAACTCCGCCATACACATGCAAGGCAGCGACCGTCGCCGATAAGCTAGATAAAAATGCGATCTCTTTCATGCAAGGGCGTGGATTTAAAGCATCCCCAAGATTATCATCAAAGAATGCTCTGAACCAAACCAGAACTTCCGAAGCTCGAACAAGATGGGCAGATCACAACAAAGACACGGCTTCTCTCACAACAAAAACCCACACAGAAACAAAAACCAAAGAACCCACCTGCACAGTAAGCTGCGAAGCTGGGGCGGGGAGGGAGGGAGAGAGAGGTGGAGAGAGAAACTCCGGTCAGAAAGCCCAGAAACGACTGTAAACGCAAGCCTCTCTGTATGCAAAACGAGAGGCCGAAAAAAGAGAAACGCAGCCTTTCTTTAATGTTTTTTGGGTATCTCCTCAACTGGACACTCAGCTGGGGATATTATCTCATGCAAATCCGGGTCATACGTTCCAAGGGTGCCGATTCAGTGGCCACCATCATCGGAGGGCTCGCAGGGGAAGTCAAAGGGGAGCAACAAAATCTAATCTTTTCTCATTGGGTGGGAGAAGAAGAAGCGCAAGAGTCGCCGAAAATGATAAAAAGAAGCGATTGATAAACATTGAATTCGTCACTCGATAACATATAATACCATGTTTGGGGGAGAGTTTTCTGGGTTTAAGAGAACGTGTCTTGTCTTCACTCGAGGCCAACAGAACAGAGGAGAGAGAAGGGGCCAGTTGGGATAGTATATAATACCATGTTTGGGGGAGAGTTTTCTGCGTTTAAGGAACGTGTCTTGTCTTCACTCGAGGCCAACAGAACAGAGGAGAGAGAAGAGGCCAGTTGGGTTGGGGATTAGTTCCGGGTTCGGAGGCCAATGCGTGCGGCGGCTTTGGTTCGGCACGTGCCCGAGCCTCGGGTTCGTCGGGGAAGTGCCAAATTCCGAAGCTAGGGGTTCCATTTTGATTACGTGGTTTGAAAGGAGCGCGGCAAACCCAAAACTTTTCGGTCGGTTTGGGTCGAGCTCGGCGTCGCGACACGTGGAGGGCTGACCGCCGTTGGATGTGGGTCCGGGGGCCATGCGATTACGATGTCCGCCCGCCGTTGTTGCTCCTTGTCTTCGCAGATTCCGGTTGGGGTGTGTTTTAAAGTGTGAAATCGAATTGTGCACATCTGTCTCATTGGGGCATGGTTGGGGGCCCAAACGATTTTGATCAGCCTGATTTGTCGTCCAAATCAGGCCATCTTGTCTCGCTAGAGACGGAAGCGTGTCGGCGATTCGAGCGCGCGAGAAGGATGGGAAGGAGAGATCAGTACAGCTCAATCCGAATGTTACCATAGAGATCTCAATTTTCGATATGTTCGATTCGAGACATAGTTACTCAATTTACCCATAGATGTACAGGTCTGTCACTATAGGCCCACTAACTCGATAGAAATTATGAGATCTCTTCATTTGAGGTAACATATGTTACGGCATAATTTGGCTAGAGGTTGACACTAAAAAAGAATTTGAATGACAAACTTGTCCAACACGAACTTGTGACAATGTCCATTCATTTGAAACTCGTGTTTTATACATCACAAGTTAGTCTTCACAAGATCATCTTTAAGACTCTAAAGCCATCATTAATCTTGTAAATCTATAATTTATGATTGATAATGTCGGCCATGCTCTGCTTACTAATATTAGAAGATTGTTGAGCTTCAAAATTTGACTACAGAGTGCAACATAAACTTTCAAGGAGAAAATCTTCCTACTAGTTGGCTTGCAAATCTTGGAATGGACAAGCATTTTGCGAACTTGGAAATAGGCAAAATCATCTATGAAACTCGTGTATGGCCCATGTGATACGATTAAGATATGTGTTAGAATTCAAGATGGTAATAATTTAACATTGGATGTTCGATGACAAGCAAATGTGTTGTGTGAGGGTTCACAAAATTACACAAGAGACTTTGAAGATTGTGAAAAGATCTAAGATTGATTGTTCGTTTAGATTGGTTTTGAACCTCTCCACTCTTAAGTGTTTTGGTAAATGGATCTTTAAGCATGTTCTCCAATTTCGTTGAAGGCCTGTTGGAGTTCGGAGGAGTCGTAAATCTAGTCGAGGGATAACTGTACAAAGAATCTTCAAACTTTTTGTAAGGCGGCCGATTCATTCCTATTTTTTTTTTATTTTGCCAATTTGGCATTAAATCTTCCGATGATTTGCCGATATAATTCATTAAGCCAATGTTGGTCGAAAATCGTTCACTTAGGGGACCGGTCAAATGCCTACCATTTCACATGGTCAACTCAACAACTTTTTTTAGCTAAAAGTGACCTAATAGATTATATTGAGAAATCATTAAAATTATTGTGGAAACCAAACGATTAAATAACAGAATAGGCTTAATATGAAAATAAATCAGAAACCAGATTTATGTGGTTCGGTCATAGTAACTTACATCCACAAAGGGAGCAATAACGAATTACACTATACATCAAGCGATACAATGAAAGTTACAATCATACTCGAGTCGCTTAAATATCCAGGCCCCAATTATATCAAATAACCTCCAGTTTCTTATGACATATTCTCTTAATCTCACAAAGGAATCATACACAAATCTTAACACAAGATTTGTTGGCTTTGACACACATAGGCCGAGATGTAATTGATGAAAAGAAGTGAGGTATCGGGATTGAGATTTCGAAAGATTTATAATCTCTCAATCTCACGAAGGAATTATACACAAATCTTAACACAAGATCTGTTGGCTTTGACACACGTATGCCAAGATGTAGTTGAAGAGATGAAGTGAGGCACTAGAGGACTGAGATCTCAAAGAACTTAAATCCAAACGAAGAGATGTGCCGTCACTAATGCCCTCTGCTTTCTACCCCCTCCTTCAAGACAAAAACAAGTATTTTATATATCAGTCTGACTCCTGCATCGAAACGCTTGAAATCCAAACCCAACTCGTGGAAGGAAACTGATGGATCTTGCCTTGCTTTGATATCTGAAGTCAAGAATCTCGTGCATAAAGAGCAGAAACAGCGAGGCAACTAACAATGCAAAAGATCTTCTTCTTCTTCTTCCCCGACTCCAATCCCCCCTAAATATCGTGTGCCCCCTTTTCTTTTTAGCTAAAATTCACGATCGAGAAGCACTTCACTTTCACATGTTTAGTTCTTTTACCCACTTCAACTCAGGTCGGGTCGGGTTTTATTCGACGGGTTTAGACTCGACACATGTTCTAACAAAGAATTAAGGATTGAATTAGCAAACCCGAAAAGTTTAAGGTTAAATTAATTGCCATGCAATGTATTTAGATTTTGTTTTTGGGGACAATTTTCCCCAAATTATCGAGCCTGACCCACTTCCTTCTCTCGCTCATTTCCCTAGTGACATAACATTTACATGAAAACAAGGAATTCAAGAGTTGAAGTTGCACCTGATAAAAAGGCAAATCGTACTTCTGAATCTTTTCTCGAGCCTCTTGAGTTGGCTCAATCCCTTCTATGCTTAATGTATGAGGGATACTGAGGACCGCACGAGGCCCCAAACGAATCAGTTTAGGGACATGCTCAGGTCCATTTGGTCACATTGTAAAGGGAAGGGAAGCCTTCACGATTAAGAAAATTCCAACTCTCTCAACTTTCTAGCTGTATCATGCAAAAGCAAATCATACTTTCTTCTTTTCCTCCACATTGCCTAAGGAACCCTTCATGATTAAGAGAAATCCAACTCTCTCAACTCTCTAGCTATATCATGCAAAAAAATTGATTGAGCCCATATATATCAAGCCCTACATCAGCTGAAATTTCCCTCGCTCGTTGATTACTCATTATTCACTATACTCTATCAAATACATGTGAAGAGTTGCGCACTTGAGGCCCTTCCATACAAACCAAATGATGATGAGAGGAGCTCTTTTCTATTCTGCTTTGCTTATTATTTGGAGATCTTCCATGCACACAAAACCCTTCCTCTCGCATCTCCTCACCCTAATGTGAACCGTTCTATACAACCGTCGGGACTAACTCGATTAATCACATCTCGTCCTGTGCACAATCTATTATCGTTTTTCTCTCAAAAAGTCTGATTTTTATAACGAAAAGGAATGCTTCTATCCTTTTTCTGCTTGTACTTGGTGTCTGAATACGTGCGCACATAGACTCGATGACCATTAGAGGGTGTGTGTTTAGTCCGTCTCGACATTGTGTGGACATAGAGAAAACGAGTAAGCGAACGATCTAGAACTTCACCGACTTGTGAAAACGAGAATGTTGGAGTGACCCACGAGACGGGTCGCATCAAATTCCAAAGACCAATTCCTAATTGATGAGGTTAAAGTCAAGTGGACCCTTTCCGGTGCTGCATAATTGTTGCTTGGCCGGACTTAGACGGGGAGTCAGAGTCAAGCGGCCCCACGTCAAAGAAAGAAGAACAACGACTAGTTGGGCGGCTAATTGAGCAAGACCCTCTGCATTTGGGTGATGAAATTTAAATGAAAGTATCATCACAATACTATTTGGACGGCTCGGATCGGAAATTCCTAAATTTATCCCCTCTTTTATATCGGTGATAAAATTCAAGAGAACGAAATAAATGGAAAAATAAACTGAGAAACGGAGGGATTTTTTATCCGATTGGATTTTGAGTCTTGATATTTTGCACGAAATTTCAATTTCAATTTCAATCAGTTCTCGTCGAAAATTATTGATGTATTACTGCATTGGGATTTCGCATAAATGTTTACGACTCGATTAGCAAGATTGGAAAAGTTCGAGACCGACTTGCTATTTGCATAATAGATGGAGAATCAATTGAGCAATTTTCACTCGGAAAACAACGATAAGAAAACATAAACCGTTTCCCAATTTGGGAATGGACTCCACAATTACATTCCAACTGCAAACGTGAAGCATGGCACGTCCGCCATGCGTTGAATTACTCGGGTCAGTCCATAAAATCAATCTTCTAAAGCCCCCGCTGATCTTTCTCTTTTTTCCTTGCTTTGTGCAGACAAGACGAGGTGGCACGAGATAAAGACGTGCACGAGAGGCAGAAAGAAAAGGTCAGCAATCACGGGCGCCACGGAAAGCATATCCCCACTCCCTCGCCCAAGCATCATCAATCATACGGTAAATATTCCATGCTTAATGGCACCGCTCTTCCCATGCCCTCGGCCCGGAAATCGATGGTCGTAGGCTCGATTCCCGGTCTCGGAGATTGAGATTTAAGTGGAGAGACGCGGCAGTAGGTTGTTGTACTTATTCCCTTTCGAATAGCAATCTAATTACAATTGCGCTCTCGTATTATAAGAAAGAAAAAAGATATTCTATAATTATTAGGATGACTTAAGTTGCGTTTGATTCAACTTTGAAGATGGGTTTTGGGGAAATGCTAAAAGCTAGTAAAATTTGCTTTCAACATTCTCCAATGTCGGTTTGCCAAGCACTTTATATTTTCACCAAATTCATTAGGAAATCTGAACCAAATGCACCAGCGTGTTTAATGTGTAATGTCGTCTCTAAACATCCGATTTGTTCAATACGGCCCTCCAACTTCGATCCAATGTGTAAAGTTCAAATCGATCTATGAATTTTGGGCCAACGTGCAACGCCGTGCCCGAACTTCTAATTCTCATACCATGGTCCCAAAATTATAGCCCGACGCACAATGTCGTCCTTGGACTTTTGATGCGTTCGGTGTGGTCCCCGAACAATCGGTAAATGTTCAAAGCAGTCCGCAGATAAATTTTCCATCCTTCACATCTTACGGTCTACATATATGTATATATATTATGGCGAATGACGTGATTCAACACTTTGACTATTGAAATGGTACTCCTCGTTGACCCCCCGGGGGGGCGGGGACCCAATCCCCGTCAACTCGAACCAATCCGCACTCGTCGCGGCACCGTCCCACTCAGAGTGAAAATATCGCGACGCGGCTCCTAAGTTTCTTGCCACCTGAGTTTTCGCGTTGTGGACTCTCTTCACAGTTCACATCAAGTTCACATTGGTGTCCAAGCTTTATGTGTAATTGTGCAATAATGCCCTTCTTTAGGAATTTGTAGAAAGAAATTAGGAGAGAGAGAGAGGAGGGTTTCGATGTTTTCTTGCTTTTGGGGGAGCATAATAGGTCGGATCGAAATCGAATTCCGAATTTACCGGAAGAAAATAAGAGTGCCGTAGAATTTATGTCGGACTTGGGATTTCGGCTTTTATGAAGGTAATACTTATCTATATATGACTGCGTTGGTGGAGACGTTTCTTTCCCACAATTAAGTTTAGGGTTCGATTTTCAAGTATGGTTTCCTTACGGTAGGTTGTTGAGCTAATCTTTTTCGAGGCATTGATCCGCAAATACATATGACAGTTAAAAAACCGATCAAAAAATCTTTTTTTTAAAGTTATCTTATATTTTGTTTATTCGAAGTGACTTTCTTAAAATTTTCTTTTCAACTTGCTTTAGTTTTCATATATGTCGTGAGTTCTCAAAGTTGCAAGTATGGGGCCTATTATATTCACTTCCCAAAAAAGAAAAGAAAAGAAGAATTGCAAGAGGAAATCAAAAATGTTCTAAATCTATAAAGCAAAAATTTTCAACAGATTAAATCACGCAATGAAATCTATTATGAATATTGTAGGATGAAAACGATTTGGATTCAAATTGGATAAGTAAAAATTAATTGGATCACATGAAAAGATCACGTCGACAATTTCAACTCACGATTTGTCCACAAAATATGTCAGGCTTTCAGGAAAATTTAGGGTAACTCCCTTCAAAATTATTTTTATACCATAAAAAAATGGTACAACTGTTTTTATTAAGTTCACATCGGTTCTATCAAAAGTCAAAATTGAATCTTGGATCGATCCAACTAAAAATTGCGATCGTGGCTCGATTCGATATGATATGTAAATCAAATTGCGACCGTGCTCATCCTTAATTTCTCCATTTATAAATTACTTTCTTCTTTTTGTTAATGAGTTTTTAACTAAGGAAGAGAAGAAAAAAAAGAAGAAAAAAAGAGATGAAGCATAATTGAATATTGATCATAGTACTGAGGACGGACTTTGAACAAGATTCGAAGGAAGCAAAATACCAGTAAACCTTCGAAAGAGTCGTCATCTTCCCCGAAGTCTCCACCTACCTCCTCCTCCCCTCTCTCTCCTCACGCCCTCTTCCTCTCTCTCTATACAAGGTGCGTGCTCGCTCGCAGGGCGCGACCCAGTTCCTCCCTTCGCGCGTGGGTAGATGGGTATGTGAGGCCCGCGCTTATGTGATCAGTTTTCCGACCATAGCGATCTCCGGCAAGGATCTCGGGAACCATGGGCGGCGGCGGCGGCGATGGAGGAGGAACGGGGGCCCTGGCGCTGGCGGAGGCGCAGTACGTGAAGGCGAAGACTTCGGTGTGGTGGGACATCGAGAACTGCCAGGTGCCCAAGGGCTGCGACCCACACGCCATAGCCCAGAACATTAGCTCCGCCCTGGCCAAGCTCAACTACAGCGGCCCCGTCGCCATCTCCTCCTACGGCGACACCACGCGCATCCCCGCCGCTGTCCAGCAGGCGCTTTCCAGCACCGGCATCGCTCTCAACCACGTCCCCGCCGGTAATGCCCCCCTCCTTCTTCTTCTCCCTTTGTGGGTGTTGATCGATGGGTGACTTCGTCGGGTTCCTTCGTCGTGATCGTCTGATGAAAGATTTGATTTTTCCCTCTATGCGTTTGCGCTGATCGGCCTTTAATTTTGTTTTTCTCCGTCCAATTTTAGTTGCTTCAGCTGACTTAGGAGCTTGATCTGGGGCTGGGGATACCTGTGGTTGTCTCTGGCTCTAATTTGATCGAGCTTTAAGAGGCATCTAGACTAGATGCCTACAGAACCTCTGCAGTTATTGGGTTTCAAGTTTAGAGGGCATGTTACATCTACTCGATGGTTATGGCATCTTTGGACCCGAATTTAGCTCAGCTTCGTTCTCTGCAAATAGATATGCTTGACCATGCAGCTGCTGCTATCTTTCGTTACTTTTGGGGTAGAAACTTAAGCCAAGTCAGTTTCACATTCGCAGGTGTTAAAGATGCGAGCGATAAGAAGATACTGGTGGACATGTTGTTCTGGGCGGTGGACAATCCTGCACCAGCTAATTATCTTTTGATCTCTGGCGATCGAGACTTTTCTAATGCTCTTCATCAGCTGCGCATGAGAAGGTACAACATTCTTCTAGCGCAGCCTCAAAAGGCATCGGCACCTTTACAGGCTGCTGCAAAGACCGTGTGGTTGTGGACCAATCTTGTGGCTGGTGGGCCTCCTTTGACGAGCATCGAGTCACAGCAGTTTGGTAACTATGCTTTTGTTTCTTCTAGTTCGGATACATTACCGGTCCCAGTTTCTAATGCTTTTCCGATGAAGCAACCTGGGGATGTCCATTACGAAAGTTCTCATATAGGGAACCAGAAGTTTCCCAATATGGGAAAGGGTAATGACTCTAAACATAATAAAGGAAAAGCAAGTCGGAGAAATTTGGTTCATTCTGGTCCAAAGAATTCGAGTGCACCCTTTGGGTCTGGAGATGACCAAAACAATTCAAGCTTTTACCAGTATGGCGCATCTAACCATAGGGGTCCCGTTGGTGGACCTGTTATTTCTGGCAATCGTGATCCTTCTTGGAGCCATAGCAATGGGCAAGGCAGTTATCAGATTCATCATCCACCTCATCCAAGGCCAGACTTTCCTGTGCAACCTGCACTCCCACAAGTGAATTTGTATCCGCCCTGCACTCCTCCTTTTAGTAGCACTCCCATGGTGCCTCCCAGGCCAGATAGGCCTGGCAGTTCACATGGTCCTCCAGACATCAGTAAGTTAAATATTTCGGTTCACCCAACCAATGTTCAGAGTCTTCCTACTTTTCATCAGCAGAATGGAGAGCTAAAACAGATGCCTAACCTTGTCAAAACCAAGCCATCAACCTATCATGACACCATGAACAATAGGTTTCCACGACGCCCTGAGTATCCCTCCTCAACTTCCTCTGCCCCGTCTACTCCTGATTTTCCAAGTAATGGTACTTGGGGAACTCCTGGATATCCAAAACCTTCAGAGTACATCCAAGGTCTTATAGGAGTTATCTTACTCGCCTTGGACACCCTAAAGAACGAAAAGATTATGCCAACCGAAGCCAATATAATTGATTGCATTCGATATGGAGATCCCAAGCATCGCAACACTGATGTGAAACAGGGCCTAGAGAGTGCCATTGACCATCAAATGATAGTGAAGCGAAATTTGGGCAACATCCAATTGTATGTTGGAAAGAATGAAAAGCTATGGAATTGTGTGAACCCTTTGGACGGGAATGCAAAGGATTATCCTAAAGCAACATGGAATGAGATTCAGAATTTCTTGACATCATCTGTAGGACGGTCTGCAATTCTGGCTTCTCAGTGCAGGTTGGTTATTAAGAAATCATTCATAATATTTTAACGGTTTCTGCATCGAGAATCATTCAATGACATGTTCTCTTGTTTGCCTTCTAGGTACGAGGCGGCTACTACAATGAAGCACATGTGCTTGAAACAACTTGCTTTAGGTGATGTTCTACGAATTCTAAACATAATACTTACAATGAAAAGATGGATAGTGCACCACCAATCTGGATGGCGACCTCTTAAGATTGTTCTCCCGGAGGCCAACACCAACTCTGTGGCCAGTGACGACGGATGGGGGAGTGGTTGGGAATAGGCAAGGAGTGTAGGTAGACCCAGGGGGCTTGAGGAGGTGAGCCCCTATTACCCCATCTCCACCTAGGATTCTCGACTTTTGATTATTGCCCGTCAGATTTTTTTTTCTTTGGCATTTTTGAGTCTCCTTTCCTAGTCCTAGATCCTCCATCTGCCATAACCAAGGAGGTCGTCTTGCATGGAAGTGTACCATACACTGGATGTGAAGGTGGATTGAATTTGGTGAAAATGTGGTAAGTTACAATCATTTGGATGACTGGTATCTGAGAAAACCAAGGGCCGTATCCTGGTCAGTCTAATGAATTGAAGGAGGGGGTAAAACCTTGGAACATGAAGCTTTGAGGTTTGCAAGTTGTTGGATATAGATTCCTCTGCCACGTGCTTTACAATTTTCCTTAGGTTTTTAGACTATAGGCATATGATGATGATATAGTTCCAACTTACGCCGGGACCTTTTAGAACTGAGACACGTGGAATCATTCTATGGAACTATTCATGCAACCGTATTATGGTGGAATTTACTGTTGGTCTTTTTTTATGGAGCGAGTTGGAGGTTCTTGCAAAAAGGCTCCCTGCTTTGTTGATCTGATGCTTTGGCAGTCGAAAGAAGTTGAGCAAGAGATGCTACTAGCTCATTGGAAAATGGATCTTCTCTGAGATGCTACTGGAAGTTCAGTCTTTGGCTATGGAATTGTGAATCCTCCAAAATTTATGCAGCAATGAAAGTCTACATGATCGGTTTTTGCGAAGCTCTACGTTATGGATTACAAGCTGACGCCAATTTATGTCCCCTTATCATGTCGCTTCACTCACATAATATCTCGCATGATGTCAAGAAAGGGAAGAGGAGAAAAGTCATAGGCACAGAGATGGATGCCATAAAATTAGCTGTCTGATGTTCGCGTGAAGTCGAGGAGCTTTTTATATATAGTGAAATGTAATTCCTGTATTAATAAGGTAATGACGGTGAAACTTTTTGGTTCTTAGACTTTACTTTGCCCTTCGTGTCTATCCCTTTTCTGGATCTCGTTTTCAGTTCTTACTAAGCAGAAAAACTGAAAGGAGTGATGTAATTCTGGTATCTCTTGATAAGCCTATGCCTGATGCTGATCATCCTGTTAGATAGACTTTCATTAATTTCTCTTCCTCTGTGATTCATAGAGAGGATGAGTTGGAATGTTTGTTCGAGCTGGGTGGTTTCGGCAATTGTTAGAAGGGACACCCTTTGGCCAGGTTGATCTCTCTAGGAACATGTTACTCAAAGCAAGAGGTTTCTACAAGAAATCCCTACAGCATGAGAGTGATGCTTTTCGCCTTCTACAGCTGTATAAGAATTTGTTGCTAAAAGTATAGAAAAGGAAGGTGCAAAGAACTGCAAACGATTTCCCGGGATGTTGCCTTTCTGGTTTTGGCTGATAATTCCACAATAATTCGACATGTTTATCTGAGCCACATTGGATGAATCAGTAAGAAGTTTATCCAAGGTATTTTATTTTCCCTCGGGATTCTTCTTAAAGAACAAGGCGGCGCAGGACATGATCACATGATACAGAAATACGATTGGGAAAAGATCTATTATGCATTGATTACATCAGGAGAGATCTTTAAACTTCAAAACACATACTTAATTTGAATGAATGACGTCAAGCCATCCTGTGGTCAATACACACAGAGTACTTCCTGCAATAAAGCCGATTTTCAATTCGTGTTTTCGCATGAAGTGCTAAAAACGTCGTACTTTTATTTAATAAGCTAAATGATCGCCCTATCATGAAAATGTGTTTCATGTATTCATTTTGACGACTTCAAAGCATAATTCTTGATCGATTTAACTTTGCTTCATGTAAATATTAGTATCATGGAATCCTGTCCCGCTCAATTCCGCCAATTTAATATTTACTTCTTCCAAAGCCAATGAGCTGTTTGGGAGGATTTTTGCCTTTTACCAGAGATTTATTCCCAAATTCTCCCTGCTCACATTGTGACTTTTATTTTGTAAAAAAAAAAAAATGCTACACATCTTTCTAAAATAATTCTGATATTGACAAGTAATTTCGCGTATAGCTTTCTTTTTCTTTTTCCTGTAGACATAAAATTATTCATTTTGCAGAGAGTAATGTATTTGTTTCTGATAAACTGCTCCTACTGCGGGAACTACTGTAGAATTTCGCCGCTCCCCGCATCTGTAAACTGCTGCTTCTTCGAGGCGAGTGCTTGAATCTTTCCGATCGTTTTCATCCTCCATGAACTGACCCAGGCTCATGAGTTCCTTCAATGTCCGTAAAACTTTCAACTTTGGCTTCTGTTGGAAGAATCCCCACATGGGTCAATCTGGCCGCGCGCTTTTCCTCGATCCCGTGCGCGGTCGGCGTCGAAATTCACACGGATAATGATCGCGATCCCCCGAAAGCCTCGGACTTCGAGGCTAATCTCAAGTTCTTGAGGAATAAGCTCGTCCCGGAGAGCTTAATTCGGGTTCTTGATAGCACCAGTGACGTGGAATCTGCGGTGAAGGTGTTCAAATGGGTCTCCCTTCAAAGGGCGTTTCACCACACTGTGGGTACGTACTCCACGATGATTCTTAAGCTTGGTCTGGCTGGGCAAATTCAAGAAATCGATGGGTTTTGTCGGAGCATGATCACGGATAGATGCATAGGGGTTGAAGCTGTAGATGCTCTCACCTCACTGGTTGATCAATTCGTGAAGCACAGTAAGCTCGACGAAGCAATGCGGGTTCTTGCGAACATGAACCTAGGTGATTGTAAACCCTCTATAGACGTGTTCAATGTTGTGCTGGGTGCTCTTTTGAAGGAGAAGAGAGAATTGAGGGATATTATGTTTGTATATAAAGAAATGGTCAAAGCAGGAAGAGTACCGACAGTTGAGACTTTAAATTATTTGTTAGAGGCTCTACTTGAGGCTGATTTGGTTGATTCTGCTTTGCATCAATATAGAAGAATGGATAAGAAGGGGTGTGCTCCAAATTGTAGAACCTTCGAGATACTTGTTAAGAAGCTCCTTGCTAAAAACCGAATCGATGAAGCGTGTATGGTGTTGCACGAGATGCTTGAGCTGGGGACTGAGCTGGATTTACGTTTTTATTCCCGTGTCATTCCTCTCGTTTTAAGTAAAAATAAGCTGGAGGTGGGAATGTGCTTGTTCAAGAAGATGAAAGCTTCTAATCTTCCTCCAGAACCAGTGATTTACAATAGTGTCGTCCATCATTTGTGCAACAACTGTTTGGTTGATGAGGCGAAGGACATTCTTGAAAGTATGATAGATTGTGGTGTTGCACCCTCAGATGATGCATTTGAGGATATCGTGAATGCTTTCTGTACGTCTTGGCAATTAGATGAGGCGATAGAGTTCTTAGAAGACAAACAAGTTTCTGCAACTTCTGCTTACAATAGATTGCTGGAAGGTTGCTGTGGTGCTGGAAAAGTTTTACTTGCAAAAGAACTATTTGATAAAATGTCTCATAGGCACATAGTTGACTGCTGTACCTGGAATATTCTGATCAGATGGTTTTGCGAGCACTCCAGGCTTAGAGAAGCTCTTGGATTTCTTGGCAGGATGTCTGTTAGCGGTTTCATTCCTAATTCCCTTACATTATCAGCTCTTGCTGTTGGCTGTTGTAAACTAGGGAAATATGATAATGCGTTTGAGATATTCAATCATGTTTGTGCTAAGAGTTGGATTTTGGACTCTCTCTCTTACTCTAAGCTAGTTGAAGGTCTTTGCCAGGAGGGGAAGACTTTAGAGGCTGCTGAAGTGTTTAATTACATGGCTGAGAGTGGAGTTCCTCTTGAATCTTGCTCATATGGTAAGCTAATTAGAGGCATCTATGAACAAAGAGGTGTTAATGAGGCATTGAAGGTTAGAATATTAGCCTTGAAGTGTGGTACTGTGTGTACAAGTGAGGCATACACCGTCATACTGCACGGGTTGGCTAGGAAATGCAGTGCTAAGTCTGTTCTGGCCATGTACTCACTCATGCTGGTAGAGGGATGCATAATTGGTGTGGAAGCTTATTGCATCCTCGTAAAGACCATGATCTTGCAGAATCGGATGAAAGATGCCGCATCTCTCTTTAGTCAGATGGTCAGTGAAGGTTCATTACCTGAAATGGCTATCTTATCTGAGTTAGTGTCTCATTTTTCCAATTTTTTTCGGTTAAATATGATCTCTGATGCGATTGATGTAGTAGTCTCCAATTATGAAATTCTAGATTCAGATACATACAACTTTTTGATTAATGGCTTCTGGAAAGAGGGTAACAAGAGCAAAGCTCAACAATTGTTGGACTTGATGTTGGAAAAGGGTTGGGTGCCAGATGCTAGAACCCATGGATTGGTAATAGGATCTGAGGCTGGAGAGGAAGTAGGCTGTAGAAACTTGGCGTCTGATTATTCAACCATGCGAGACAGCATCAGTGATTTACTTTCTGAGAGCTTGGACGATGATTGATTCTATAATCCATTCATCCTTAGCTTCCTCTGCAGCAATACTTCCCCAAGCAATTGTCTTAATTACCAAAGGCATCAGGGCTCTTTTGAAACACTATCCAGGGGTTAACCGAACAGACAGCAAAGAAAGATAGGTTCTTAGGGCCGTCTTGATGGCCAATTAATCTCAAGTACTTGTTTGTTATTTCTTCAGTTTTGCAATCCAGAGAAGAATCATAGATACATAGCCGTATAATATTGTACTCATCTTCAGGAAATGACATGAAAAATCCCATTTGTACAATTCCAGTCAAACTCGTGGGAGAGTTCACGCTGGTTGGACCACTTCTCTTACCTTGCGTACTTACGTACTTACAATGAGGCATATCTTCCATGACACGTATCAAATTTTTCGCCACTAAGTTTTGTCGTGTTTCAGGGATTTGATAGACTCATGAATTCTATAATGGGTGGGAATTTGCAGGTCGACCACGCGAGATTCCTATGATCTAATCACCTAGAAGATTGTTGAAGCATCTTTGGGTTTAACAAAGAGGTAGATCCAAGTAGCAATCTGTCATGTAGCCACCCTGCACAAGAGGGAATCAAACCTGGCGAAATTCTTCACGTTACATAGAGGATCATCCCTTTGTACGACGCAAAATTTTTCAGGGGCTATCGTCCATGCTTGAGGAGTCTTCGATGCCGATATAGCTTCATATATGCGAGCGTGCGAGTGGGGTGGGTGGGTGTCAACGGCAGATCTCTTAATAACATTATTGAAGAGGTACTCTGATATAAATGCTTTTCTTTTTCTTCTTTATGAAGGTGGGTAAGACATGAAAGCTGCCCATATAAAAGAAATATACGTTTAATGCCTGCAACTTTTTAGTACAACGTGGCGAGTGCCATGCGCACTACATTCCCTCAAAGTTTACAGATGGTCACGATCCGCGACCATCGTATGCTGTTCCACCCCAAAGTTTCTCCCAATTCCGCCTTGCGGGTAGGTACAAGCAACAGTTGAAGAACCATTGCCATTCCTACTATTTCCGACATTCTGCGATATGTATGACATTCGCTTATTATGCCCTGATCAAAATGAATATTTTTTTGAACGGATCTTTAATAATTTTCGCGACCTAACATCAAAGGCGGGTACAATAATCGTTGTCGCAATGCAACTAGCAGATACAGCAACTGCTGTTGCTCTCTAGCTCCCTTGTCTCTGGATCATGAAAAAGAAATCCGTTGTCCAGAGTGTACAACTTGGATTTCCAGTTCTATAGGCTGCCCAATGTTTTGGGTTCACTCAAATGCTCAAGAAGGAATGATCCAATACTAGGATAACGAAGAACACCACGATGCTACAGATTTTTGCATCTCTATGATGCCAGATCAAATGTCCTTCTTTGTTTCGCTGGTCTTCAGGTGGTTTTCGAGTAATCCAACGATTATATTTTTTATCATAGGAGTGAAGACAAAATACAGTCTTACCTCTTCTAGCAATGAACAGCCTGTCAAGCCATTATAATTATACAATAAAATATCATCTAAAGAAATATTTTACCTCCCAAAGAGTTTTAGTTGACTGCGACTAAGAAAGAAAGTACATGTTCTCCAAGATTACATTCCTTATTATCATCGAAGACGGAGTTAAATACAACTAAACCAAGAGAGAGAAGAGAAGGACGACGCGACTTATTTACGGAACAAGACAGGATTTACTATCAATCTATGCTCTTCAGAGCAATGTTAGATCAATGGTTCTTGATGCCCTGCCTTTAAGATTATTCCTGCCCAGAGAGAACAAAAGGGTATGGACCAGTTTGAATGGCATAAGCAATGTAGCAGACAAGAGAAAAAGGAGAGGAGAGGGGGGGGGGGTGGGTTGTGGGGGGAGAGAAGAGAGGGGATCTCTCAGTGCTGGGAGACTATGAATAGCCCTAATGGGAAGGGACAATTGCAAGCTAGTTCAATGAAAGAATCAATATGTACATTCAACTAAATGGGAGTGCAAAGAATGGCCCCGAGGGACAGAACTCTGCGTGCAAATGCTAGAAACAGTGCAGAAACAAAAAGGCGTGTACTTACATTTTCTAACAAGTTACAAAACCTCCTTGCAAGTGGACTTATTATGCCCAAGGCCCTTGCATCTACTGCACTGCAGTTGGCGTTTGACTATGTCTTGGGACCCAACCTTTTTGGTAGTGGGCCGACCAGGCGGGCGGCGATTAAAAGGAGGGGTCACTGTAACTGTAGCAGGACAAACATCCTTCTCTACTAGTATGTCTGAAGAAGGGATCGGATGCACAGATTCTGAATATGTCAATGTATAGCTCTCAGTTGTGAAAAATCTCGAACAATAATCATAAGGGCTTTGAGCGATGCAGCTAATAACAGCAACTGCATGAGGGCATGGCAAACCAGTCAGCTGCCACCCCTTGCAGCTACAATCCCAGCGATCGATGTCAACAATTTCAAAAGATTCTCCACGGACCTCAAACGTGCTACCAGCTGACAATAGCACTTGCAGACTGCGCACTTTAGCGCTTTCCTTCTCAAGCTTCTCCTCCATTGACGGGGTAAGCTTGGACAACCACCGGTTTGACTCTGCCCGTCGGGTACAAATTAACTCCACCATTTTGCCGCGGATCACATCAACCAGCTGTGTAATTGGCAATTCTTGCATATCCGATACCCAACTGAAGAAGTGCTCACCAAAGTTTGAGGCCATATGGTTATATCGTGCCCCCTGAAAATAGGCATTAGCCCAGTTTTGTGGTTCACTTCGGATAATCCAATTATAAGCTTCTGAAGAGATGCTTTTGATGCTATCAATGCACTCCTCAAAATTTTCAGGCCTGGCTGCATAAGCAGCAGCATAAAGATCCTCCACCATGAGACGTTTTACTTCATGAGAAAAATGCCCCTTCAGGTCTCTAATGAGCTCCTCGGACAAATATCTCAGGCAATAGCCATGGTATGAACCTTCAAATACCTCAGAAATTGACTCTTTTAATCCCTTCTGCCTGTCTGCAATAAATGTTAGGGGAATAGATGTCGAGAGTGCAGACTTCAGTTGTAGTAAAAACCAGTGCCAGTTATTGTTACTTTCTACATCTACAACAGCAAAAGCAACAGGAAAAGCAGCATCATTGCCATCAGCAGCTGTCGCAGCCAGCAGTGTGCCTTGATATTTTGATTTTATGAGAATGCTATCAAGGAAAAGAAGTGGCCGGCAGCCTTGCTGAAAACCAAACAAGGAGGCATGAAATGACACAAAAAGGCGATGGAAGCTTGAGTCGTCTTTGGTAGTAAAAGTAGCCAGACTACCTGGATTAGTCTCCATTATCTGTTTGCAAAAATAAGGTAATTGGCTATATGCCTCTTTATAAGAACCCTGGAGCTGCTCCTTTGCAATTTCTTTTCCACGCCAAGCCTGAAAATAGTTTAATTGGATTCCATACTCCTGCTTGATATCATTCACAATGTCTTTGGGTTTGTAATCTGGGAAAACCCTCAACTTTTCCTTGATTATACTGGCAACCCAACTTCTTGTAGCCTGATGTCCTGTTGTTACAACAGCCCCTTCACAAGTATGCGTTGGATTCATTTTCTTTATGCAAATCAACTGAGTGGTTGACAACCTAGATGCATGGATCCTCCAAGGACAGCCTTCAGCTTTGCATTTCACAGTGACACGGTGACTGTCATTCTTCTTATACTTAAATGCAAACTGATGGGCAATGGCATATTTCCTCAAAGCTTCACGAAACTCATGTACGCCACTGAATCTTTGGCCCTCACCAGTAATAGCATTCTGCCACTGCTGAGCACCTTTGGCATGCTTCTCACTATCAAAACAAATGAGAGGCAGCATAGGGGAAACATCGGTCTGCATATCAACATGAGGTTCAATATGGTTAATATCAGTGATCACATTAAGAGGGGCAATGAGTGGAATGTCAGGATGTATTGTGTCAACCACAATATCATCCACAACATCAAGAGGAGTGTCGACTGAAACTGCTGCTTCTGACAAAGTTGTCCTGCTGGATCTACAAATAAGGAACAAGAAGTTTCAACAAAAAGTCCAAAATTTAAACAAGCTCATTCTTGAAGACTGGCAGATATTTTACCTACTGGCAGGCATGTTTGACACTTCTTGGGCAACAACTTCTTCCATTATGATGTAGATATCTACAGTAGCAGAATCCCCATGGAACTTTACCATTCTCCTCAAATCCTTGTCATTTGAGATGGTTATCAGTGTCTTCCTATTACCTGGTAGGAAGTACTTGATGGACATAGAGTTGATGTTGCAATTAAACATTTCTGCTACTTCGTTCTTGAAATCATTAAACTTCACTTGGTCATCAATGTCTATAGCATGAGCTTCACCACCTCGATATGAAAGAGAACCATCCTCAACAGTCTCAAATCCACCGCCTGACTGACAAATAGCTATTATTCTTGTTCCTGCCATGGCCTGCCTCAGCAAAACAATTGCTTGCAAATCATTCCATAAGCCAACTTTATTCATAACTCTGCCTCTGCCAAAACACATATATGAAATCCAGCAACATTCTTTATGCAAATTCACAGAGAAAAACAGCAACCACTGGCCAGAATCTGAGACTTTGATTCAGTGGTTTACACAAATATAGAAAAAAAAAAATCACAATATCAATAAGAAGGGGCTCAATCTGAACTGCAAATGTCTAGATATGCATTCCTTCCTTTCAATGAACCAAGATGCCGTTAATGAACAACTGCCTCTCCCCGATCTCTCTTTCTCCCTCACTTGGCACTCTCTCTCTTCCTTCATCATTATTTCGATCCAAATCTTACAAGTACATGCCAAGTAGCAAAGGGCAGATGAAGAGTTTTATCCAAACCCTCCAGCATTCCAATGCTTGGCATAAATTGGTATTAATATGAAATACCTCTAAAACTTGTATTAAAGAAGCAGATAAATATCTTTCTTTTCTGGATTCACTCAAATGGCAGATTGATTTGTTAGAGGAAACCCGATACTCCGTTTTGTCTCTTATGTCCTGAACTCTTTCTCTCTTCCTGCTTATGCGCACAAAGGCACATAATCTAACATTAAAGAAGAAAACTTTCAACTGCGCAATTTTCTTTACCTTCAACATTCGCCAAAGTCCAATTCCCAGAGCCATGCTATGGTCGCTCGAATTCTCTCGGGCAGACTTCATGTCAGAACTTAAAACGATGAAAAAACCCTCGGGACCATATCAATTTGGGTTACTGAAACCGTACAACAGCTAGCTATACATCTCATCACCTGATCAAATTAATTATAAAAGTTTGGTATTTAGCCACGGAAAGCCCGAAAACTTCACCGCCCGTTCCCACGAACAAGGCTCTCCACAGACCAAAGGAACTAAACCGTTGCGTCGCTCCAAAGTAGCATCCGACGCAAGGATAGATAAAGAGAGAAAAGGTATGACATCGCACCCACTTCGTGCCATACGAAGGGGCCAGCTACATGTCCAGCTCGCATCAAAACCATAAATTTTCCAAACTGGTCCTAGCATTTTCGAGTGCAATGAACAACAGGGTTACCGGAATCACTCGTCATCCCGCGACTCGCGATCTCGAGAGCACGCTCCACATCGAGGGTCGCCGGCCATCTGGACAGCCCGGATGCGGCGTTCCGCAGCGGGGAAGAAGACGAAGGTGGGAAAGCAGAGGGCGATGGAAGAGTGATTGAAGAAGCCAGATCGAAACCCTAGAGCCGAAGGAAGAGGAAGACTCCCTCTCGCGTGTCTTGCTCTGTTTTTCCTTTATAAGGCTAAAACTGCTGCTCAAGGAACGGCGATATATATCCAATTCATTGATTAAGATTGAACGAAAATTGGTAATAAAGTCTTACAGTATTTTGACCTTCACTTCGAATTTTACCTACATTGCTAAGATCATGATGTACACACCTACACCCAATCGAACCTCTTTATTGATGTCGAGGTGGAAAGCACCGAATAATATGAAGACAAAATTCGCAATCTACATCGAAATTTTTTGCTTGACGACTCGTAATTCATTAAAAATGGGTAATTGTGAAATTTGCAAGCAACGTATTCATGATTGAGATTTATTAAAGCATTGAATGGGATAGATAATTTTTGTCCACATATATGCTTATCCATATCTCTCGATAACGATGATGTGGCGTGACTATTCGATAATTCATTTGAAGTAATATAATTGGAGAGGTCTTTTTTTGCCAACGATTAGAAGAAATAAAGTAGATAAAATAACTTTTCTTCTCAATGTCATATACTTATTATAAAAGGTCCAAAACTCTGTTATTACGTTGACATGATTTGATTACTCAGTAATTGATTTCAAATAATGTAATTAAAGGGTTTTTTTTTTATTTTCTTTTTCCTGAAGGTTAGAAAAGAAAAGTCGATAAATAATTCCTCCTCTCACTCTCATTTGCTCATTATAAAAGTACGCATGACTTTGATTGGACATGCAAACCCATCTCGAAATGCACTTGAAAGGGAGCTTTCCCCTAGGAAAAGACAATTACATAACGCATGAAATTTTTCTCTTCTATCTTTACTTTAGGATAAAAATGGCATGAAAAATGAATACAAGTAGCCACGGATGAAAAATGATTGCGGGTGTTTGTTTAAAGTGGATGACTGGGGTGGTGGGGGTGGTGGAGGGGGTGTAATGTTAACTTACTTGAAAGTGACAAATTGTCACTTACCTATATATTTCTCATGTACTTATTTTGCCTAATAAGATCGGTCTGTCACATAACAATATGAATTAAATATATTCAAGCTCTTCTTTTATATTTTTCAGTCATAACCCCGTTTTAACTAATTTTTTTAATTTATTTTTGACTTTTCATTCGACTTTCCAGCTTTTTTATGTGATATAATCTACGTTTGGTGGATAACAACCCTAATCACCAATGAGATTATTATGTTCATTGGGATAACATTCATATCAAGAAAGATAACGCTTGATGTCTAATACTAGGACCCAAGGGGTGGCCATCCTTTTTCTGCGGTCGACCTTTCAGTTTTGCTAGTCAACAATTGAATGTTTCGATTGAATTCAATTCATCATCACATCTTATTCGGGATAGATTTTGTTTCGATTTTAAATATTGGATAGAACACGAGATGCTGGTCTCGAAGATTTCCCTCACAGTTTGAACCTCCAACCGAAGAGCAAATGCTGTTGTATATCTACCTAATTTGTTTGGAGCTAACAAAATAGGCAAAATGTTATTTCTTATCAATAGGTTGATCAAGTGATCATGGCTTAATTCAAATGTACTAGATTCGAAAAACACAATATGTCTCACTCAAAGTAATTTTGAAGAATGTGATTGCTAAGTTGTGGTTGGAAGTCTTACTCAACTTACTTGGGTAGACGGTTTACATGCATGCAATGGTATTAGAGATAAATCGAGTTCAAAACTAAATTGGCCAAATTAAAAACTTTAAGATTGAATTGATTGTCATATTAGATTTAGGACTATTTGGATGGTTTTTTTTACCAACGTTCAAACTCTATTTTTTCTCCCTCTTTTTTTCTTTCTTTCCATTCTTTTCCTTCTTCTTATTCCTCCTCCATACACGTGATTGCTTGTGTAAATTTAGGCCAAATTGGAAAGTTCATGTGTGGGGGCACCTGGGGAGAGAGAGAGAGAGATTGATTTGGCTCAGGGGTCATTCGTGCATGATTATTTTAGGAGATCTAAACTTGACCCTTTATGGATGAGTTATTGATGCATCAACAATTTAGAAGAAGTAAATTTAAAGGATACACCATATTAGTGCCCAAAAAGAGATATATCGCTCTTATACTTGTTTTGCAAATCAACTGTAAATATACCGGTCACTATTCTGACCGAACTGGTGATGAAATGAATTCCTTTGAGCATCACCTAATAGTATACCATAGATAAATAAAGGCGATGACATTAAGCAATGTTGTACATACCATGAGAATTCAATTCTTCAGCTTTCGAAACATTTTGCGCAGGTGTTTCGAGAGCAATACTCAATTATGACAGCCATACAGAATTGCGCAAGGTGCATCATATCCCGTGATCTACTGCCTGAGATGCATCACAAGCATTGCTTTTGGTGAGCCTTTGCTTTTGGGAAAAGGGGAGGAGAGAGGTAACGAACTTGCTTGCATCTTGTTTTTACTTTTAAAACTTGAAGTGACGCGAAACGAGCTGAACAAAAGATATCAATACAAGTGTAGAAGGGACAATTGCCGATTAAGTCCTAAACCTTTATTTACTTTGCCGATTGAGTCTTAAACCTTTTGCAACTTTGCCGAATAAGTCCTTCCGGCGGATTTTGGCCGGAAAATGCTTACGTGGCGACGGTGTCATGCCCCGGTTCCTCGGGGTCGTAGCACTAATTCCAGGATCCTACCTCACGCTAAGTTTTGCAAACGAATCTAGTTCTTAGTCAAATTTGTTCCCAAGGTAACACCACAATCCACTTTGATCAAGAAACTTACTTCCCATAGATACAAGGATAAGTCAGGTCAAAATACAAAAAGGGGAGAAAACAGGAGGAGACATAACAAAAGTCTAGAGTCACGGTCGCCGCATATACAATCAAAAGTCGCGGGGAAAAGAGAAGGGAGAGTACTAATCCCTAGCTGCCTCCATTGGCCTGGGCCAATCTCGCACGCACGAAGGCTTCGGGTTATCCAAATCCTCTGAGTCATCTGCCCCATCAGGGTCTTCGAAGCCGGACTCGTAGCCTCCCTGAGGTACCTTGCACTCTTCGACCAATAACTCTAGTTCGGCCTCATCCCGTATACACGCAAATGTGCTGATGTGGGTACCAGATGTGCTTCGTGGCGCTCCAAATCCAACCTGTCGTGCTGTGGGATTCTTGGATTAATCCATCTTCCTTCACTTCTATGTCTATGACCTCTCCCATGTCTCTAGGGGGAGCGGGGGCTGCCGCCATACCGTTCCCTTCGTCTTCCTCTTCTTCTTCATCCAAGTTGAAGGGGATATCCGGCTCCAGATCCCCCTCCTCCTGATCCTCCTCCTCCTGAAGATCCCACTCCAGCTCCAGCTCCAGAGTCCTCCGGATCCAGAGGTTCCAGCTCCCGTAGATCCCAAGCTTCCTCCTCGTGAGGGTCCTCCTCCATAAGCTCCTCTTCCTCTGACTGGTCCTCCAAGTCTGATAGGTCCTGAACCGGGTCCATACGGGGGTCCTGGGATGGTGGGTGGTGGAATGAGATACTTGGTATCGTGAACGAACCCTAATCCTAAATTAGGAACACCCCTGCCCTAGGGTCCCTAAATCGACCCTCCCAACTCTCGGCTTCCGACTGTCAGTCGACTCTAGGCAAGCCTAGCTGCCTCATCCCAAGGTCCCCAAGCTTCTCATTACTAACGAAGAACTCCCCACCTCTAGATCTCTAAACTAAAGGTAGACTATCGAACGTCATGGGGGTCTAAACAACTTACAGGGTGGGGCAGGTCTACTAACGAGACCCTAATTGCGGTTATAAGGAATTTGTCTAGGCATAACTGATTAAATTAAAGCGGCGCAAAATTAAACGCACAAAGTAGTACTTGAATCGCCAAATTATAATAATAATTTAATGCAATTAAAAGCAAATAGGGTTCTTAACTAATTTAATCAAATGCTATGCGGACGAACATTAATGATACATGACTAATTAAATTAAATTGTAGAAATAGACGAAATAAACAATTCGAAGATTTTAACAGAGGTGTCAATCCGACCCTTCTTTCTCCTCGAGGGGTCCCAACTCTGACCACGCTCGAGCACAAGCAAACGTACGAGGGCATTTCTCGTAAAACGTGGGATGCCAGTCCCTAGGTCGACACAAGTCGAACTACACCACCTAAGTGGTCAACAATCTACCATTGTCCAATACGGCTGAATTTTACGAATAAATAAGGAGTCCTAGCCGTTCTACTCGCCCTAGCCATTTCTACCCGTTTCCTACTAAAACAGCAAATGCGCCTAATAAAAGTTTAGAATCCACTCACTTGTGAGTTTGCCTGGCTCCCCCTTGCTGTACTCCTGGTTGAACCCAAGAAAATTTTAGAATTTTCCTCTTTTACTCTTTTTTTTTTTTTCGGGCCGCGCAAGCTGGACCTGGGCCGGGCCGGCTGACTGGGCTTGGGTCGGTCGGCTGATCGACTGGCCGACTGGGCCGGGTCGGCTGGGCCGTTGACTGGGCCGGCTGACTGGGCTGGGCTGGCCCGCTAGCTGGACTTGGCCGGCGGCTGCTGGCTCCTCCGGCGCCGGTCTTCTTCTCCGGCTAGCTCGGCTTCCGGGTCGGGGAACCGAGCGCCGGGTCGCGAGGGGTGTTCGGGTTCCGTCTCTGTTTGTCGTCGGCGGTGCGCGTCGGAGCTTGGGACCGGTCGGAGATGAGCTCACGACGCGTCGATTGGTGGTTGTGGCTTCGTCGGAAGACGGGAAAACGGCCACGAAGAGAAGCCTCCGAAGTGGTTTTCAAGTTTCAAAGCTTCGATTCGGCGTCCACAGGCCAAATCGGAAGGGGGAACCACCGGAAAAGGAAACTCCGACTGCCAAGGCTGGCCGCGAAGCTCCCTGCAACTCTGCCGGTGACAGACCACGGTGAGTCTTGGCTAGCTGACAACGGCTTCGGGAAGGGGGCGACTCAAGCTACGCGGGGACACCAAGAACGCACGAAGAGGAGGCCGGAGCTCCGAGAAATCAAAACCCTTGCCCACTCGGTTTATACCGAGTGGGAGCAGGTGGGGGAGGCCGAGAACTCGGCTTCCCAGGCCACGCGGCGCCTCCCCCGTGGCCACCATCCCCTCCGACGGTCACTTCCAAGTCAGGGGTGGGTGGCTGCAGGGCGTGGCGTGGCTGAGGCGACGTCGAGCGGTGGAATGCACAGTGCATTCTACCTGCTCGACAGAAGGCCCGAGAGAGAGAGGAGAGAGGGAGAGGGGGAGAGCTCGTGCGCGTGCTGTGCACGTGCCGTCCGGTCCGACCCGGTCGGACCGGCGGTTCGCACGGTCTGGCCGGCCGTTCGCTGGCCGGTCTGGGACTTTTAATAAAATAATATATTTTAATTTCCGAAAATCGGAAAAATGCTTTAAAATTTCCTAAAAATTCAGGAAAAATCCCGAAAAATCAATATCGAATTTCATGACATTTTGGGCCCAAAATAAATTTAAACTTAAATTTTCATTAATTTCCAAGCCTTTCCAAATTTTCGCTAAATAAAAAGGGAAATTGCCAATTTTCCCTAAAGTCCCAGTAGGCTAAAAACGCGGACCGACTCGGCCGTTACAGACGGCCTGGCGCGACGGAGCTCGCCGGTGATGACATGGCAGCGACGTGGCGATGACCGGACAAAAAAAATCTTATGTTTTTTTTTTCTCTTCTTTTTCTTCAAAAAATTACGTGGCTGGCGAGCTCCGCCGGCCGCCGGAGCACGCCGGCCACTCTAGAAGGCGGCGAAGCCCTTGCCGGCCGCGGGCAAGGACGGCTGCGCCGGCCGTCCTCTCCCGCGGTGGGTGAGGCGAGCTGCTGTGATCTGCAGCAGCTCGCCCAAATCTGCACAGTTGCAGATCTGGGCAAGCTCCCATCGCCCAGATCTGCAACTGTGCAGATCTGGGCGAGCTGCAGGAGATGACGGACGGCGTAGCCGTCCTCGCCTGCGGCTGGCGAGGGCTTCGCCGTCTTCTAGAGTGGCCGGCGAGCTCCAGAGACCGGCGGAGCTCATCGGCCACGTAATTTTTTGAAGAAAAAGAAGAGAAAATGTCCGGTTATCGCCACGTCACTGCCACGTCATCACTGGCGAGCTCCGTCGCGCCATGTCATCACCACATAAGCATTTTACGGCCAAAATCTGCCGGAAGGACTTATTCGGCCAAGTTGCAAAAGGTTTAGGACTTATTTGACATAAAAAAAGGTTTATGACTCAATCGACAAAGTAGGTAAAGGTTTAAGACTTAATCAGCAATTGTCCCAAGTGTAGAGAGATCAAGCAAAGCTTATTATGCACATAAGCCTCGGTATAGGCCCCATATGATGGTTATGTTATAACGCTAGTGTGGGATTAAAACAAAATGAGAGAATCTCCCCACAGGAAATTGCATATGGAAAAGACAAGTTTGCAAATCAACTGGCAAGGGTTGTTTTGAAGACCGCAGGAACTTAGGAGTATAAATGAAAGGTGCAAATCACCTGTGTTTGCACCCTTTCTTTGCAATTCTTGCTTACTTGATTTGTCAATGGATATATGTACTTATCATAACTACATTTTCACTTAAATTCACTCAATAATCCATGTAATCCTCTCTCTCTCTCTCTCTCTCTCTCTCTCTCTCTCTCTCTCAATATGCTATATTGGCATGACATGCCAACATAACATTACCGGTCATTTATGTGTACCAATTTATTGGAACTTTCATGCAATGAAGAAGCAGATTAGTATAGCGATACCAGGTCGGCGTTACATAAAGTGGTTCTCTTCTTCTCGAATGGAAGTGCTTGTAAGCTAGTGGCACTCGCGGCTGTAGCAAAGTGTTAGCCAATCTGATGCATGCAAGAAAAACAAGATTCTCGACGTCAATTGCCAAACACCCTTGTTTCTCTCGTGCAATGTTAGCTGATTAGGGGAAGAAGAACACCAGAATTGCCAAAAGTTGTGTACGGCGCTCACTTTAGTGCCAAAAGTTTTAAAACACTCACTTCAGTGCTAATTTCGGAAAAACACGATCTTTTAAATGTCAACGATGATAATTTCGACCAAAAATTGACGTGGCTTTTATAATTATTGGCATTATTTAACGTGGTAATTGTTTGGCCAAAATAAGAATCCACGTAGGAAATCGATCAAATTAGGGTTTGAACTTAAATTTTAATTACCTTAAATTTAGAAAAAAGTAAATACAAGGGGAGGGCTGGAGCCCTCCTGGTTGTGGCTGCCACCCCATCGCCTATAGGGCGGCGGCTGTTACCGGCAGGGTCGTCGGCTCCTCGGCGAGAGCCGGCGGCTCTCGCCTGACGACCCTCGCCCAGATCTGGGAAAGGGTCGCGACCCTCTCCCAATGATGGTGAGAGCCGCCAGCCCTCGCCGAGGAGCCGGTGACCCTGCCAGCCCTCGCTAAGGGGCTGGTGACCCCGCCGGTAACGGCTGCCGCCCCATCGGCGATGGGGCAGCGACTACAGGGGGAGGGCTCCTCCCCTTTGTAATTTTTTTTCTTTTTTCTTATCTTTTTTGGTTTTTTGATTTAGGGTTATTATTTCTGGGAAAGTTGACTACATTATGTCGTTTTGATGTTTATATGCTAACTGGGCCTTTGGCGAGCCACATTGGACTTGGAAATTAATAAACAATAGGTCATGTCGGATTTCCGGCAGGTATATTGGAGCTGGCATTGAAATTTTTGATTTTTTGAAAAGTGGAACTGAAGTGAGCGTTTTGAAACTTTTGACACTAAAGTGAGCGCTGTACATAACTTTTGACACGTCTAGTGTTCTTCTCCTGCTGATTAGGTGACTGCATGCCCATAGGCCGTGCTATCTCTTGACGTACTGGAAGCCAACCGATCACTTGCACCAACAATTATAAACAAATGGCGTATTGTAATATGAGCTTTTGAGAGTCAAGAAAAGGGACATGTTACCTCACTGTCTCTTGAAAGAGCAGCGTTTGTCCGTGAAATGTCTGGTTCTTTAGGCCTCTCCGAGATAGATTTAGAACCCGAGCAATTCTCACCCTCCCCGATCGCACTTGATGCTTCAAACATGGAAACAATACTTAAAACGTTTGTGTGCAGTATTTACTTGAAGGCCTGTTAAAATCTTTTCCTTTTGTGGACAAATTATTTTATGCGAGGATAATGCCAACTGTTATGACGGTCTACACTCGTTCGCCGGGATCTACTTTATTTGGTGTCTTCTTTTAGAAGTATATCTAAAATGAATCTAAAATTTTGCTGTTATAAGAGTTTGACCTCCTGCACAATTTACGGCACTTGCCTTTTTCACTTGTATAATATATTAAAATGTTTAATGGATTAAGTTAGTCATGCTTCTTCGAAGTATTATGATCATACTTAAGAATCTTGTGCGATGGTTATGAGTAGAAGGTGCACGTAAAATAGATGTAATTATCCTAGCATTATACTCATCAACCACGTCAAGTAACCACCCACGGTCTTCTAATGCACAGGGCCACGTTGGTCCATACATTTTTTTCATACAACTAGTACTGTAATATACATTTCATTTTAATATAATTGGACGTTTTGACTCTATTGCCTGATCAAATTGATATTAATCAAGTTGACGAAGACTGATAGATACTGCAAATTGATTAGTCTCATGCATAGGACTTATTATATCCATCTGATTTTGTCGAGCTTAAGAAAGAGATAGGATGCGATTTATCTTCAAGAGATTAATCGAGTAAGTAGGGCTTGGTTCAAAAGTAGTAGATTCGAACCGCAACGTCTCTCACTCTGAGTGAGTTCAAAGACTATGACTGCAACGTGGTTGAAAGTCTTACCCAACACATTGGCTGGGCGATTTACAAGCATTTGCTGGTTGGTGGGCCTCAGTCGACTCGAAAGTTTGAGCGAGGTTCATCTGCTTCCTAATGCTTTTCCTGTTAAAATGAAAGAAATCTTAGTAAATAAAGAAATAAATGTAATCGCAACATTCGGCTCTATCATTTAGTACACTGATAATGTAATTCAATGGCACTAAACATAATGTAATGTGAAAACTGAATTTGCACACATTTGCGTGGGGATAGAAGTGAACGAAAAGGGAGTCCACAGATGAGAAGGAAGTGCAAGGACACTTTTCCAGGAAGTTGGGCAGTGAGTCTTCAATTACACAAAAGAGACGAGGAGAAATCTTTCCGGAAGAACATCCTAATGCCACTTTGGAGTGGAATACTTTCGATTTTTTTTAGGCTCGTTCCCTATGTAATTGAGTGAATTTCTCACATTACATGCCCTACTTATGCCAAATATACGGAATATATTTATACGTATCCCTCTGCAAAATGTGGACAGTAAGAGGAAAAATGGGTTCAGCAAATATCCACAATTGGAGTGCTTACAACATCCGAAAAATCACATTTGAGAAAGTCATAACTCAAGCTAAAAATTAAAAACTACGACTAAGTTTGGGAAAAATGTTTGCAGTGAAATTTAGGAATCCCCATAAGGAAAAAGTTATAAAGCGATACATTGAATTTATGCAAGTTTAGCGCATCACAATTGACTTTTGATTTTCGATTTTTAAAGATATGCACTGTTCAGCATATATAATTGTACTTTATAATGTTAAGTTTGAACAAGGAGATTCTAAAACTTTTGTTTTTCCACCTTCCTCAGTGGCTATTCAATTCTACTGATCATTGCCTGAACCATCACGTTAACAATTCCTTGCCCAAATTGGTTTTACAAGTTATATTGAAAAATTCTTTAGAGGTTAATAATTAAATTGATAACTTAGAAAGTTTAGGCCGAATTCACCATTGTAAAATAGGTTTAGAACTCTTTGAACAAATCGATCGATGATCCAAATTTGAGATTGCTTGTGTTAGGTATTATTTTTATTGAGAATTGAACTTGTACGTACGCTTGACTGCCCCGACATATCTTTTTTTCCTTTTCTAATCTATTATTAATATGTTGCCGAGTGTTTTTCCCCCTTAGAGAGCTTATTCAATAAGAAATTCAAAATTTAAACTAGGAAATGGAACGCTTTCGTGTGCACATCGATAGAAGTACTTAAAAACTCGCCTTGAGATTTTTAATTTTGTAAAAGAATAACATGAAAGCGACCTTTAGCTAGATAGGAATTATTAGGCGAGTCGTGTTATTCATATCCTAAATTGGATATGAGCTATTGAAAACGGTAACTCCCACGGCGGTCCCTCTAACTATGACAATCCACCTTTGGTTTTAAAATAGCTACGAAACTTACATAACAATTCATAGCCTTGGTAGGCCGTATCTAATTCTATGAATATGGGTTGACACACTTAGAATCATAAGAATTACCAAATGAAAATAAAATCAGATGAAGAAAGGAGGGCTTGAGGGGGCATCGGTCCTCCCCAAAGAATACCTTTCTCAAGTTTCTCTTTAGGGCGTAGGTATACGTACTGGAAAAGGATCGCACCAACGCTTGCTCTGTTACGGCAAATGGTGCTGCTTTTTTTTTTTTTGTGTGTGTGGGAAGAATCATAAGTCTCGTCATTGAAGAGAAAAGACGGACAAATTCCAACCCTCAATCACTTCAGAGACCCTCAAAATCCTTTGGAGGTCTTGCCCCCCAAATGGCTGTTCTGGTCAACTACGCAAAGAGACCCAGTTGCCACTTGCTTTACATGTAAGCGACGGAATCATTCGCATTACATCCCTTGTTTTAGTGCGAACAATGAAAAAAAAATGCCCCTGCAAAATGTGGAAAGTAAGGGAGGAGAAGGGCTAACGAAATAACCATGTTCGACATTTGGAAAAGTCATGACTCAAACCAAAAATTAAAGGCCGTGAGGGAAAAAAAAAAGATCACGGTAAAACTTAGGCACTCCGAAAAGAAAAAAAAGTTATGAAATAATATATTGAATTCATGTGAGCTCAGAGCATCATGATCGATTCTTGAATCCAATTTGTCCAGGCATGAGTTGTTCAGCACAGGCAATGGTATGTTACAATGTTGGGCTCATGCAGGTGATTACATATTCCTCTATCATGCGGGGGATTCTATATTCCTTTCTCTTTTAAACTCCTTTCGGGTCATTAGTATGGACTCTATATTCCTCTCTCTTTTAAACTCCTTTTGGGTCAATAAGTATGGACCATTCGTCTCATTTTCAATTGGACAGGATATTTGGGTAGACTCTTTGTCGTTGGAACCTGCTCCAAAATTGAGTTGCCCTCCTATAAATTGAGTTGCCCTCCTTCATTGGCACTTCAAAGCGCAAAACCAAAGAGGGAAATAGAGAGAGATAGAGTTCCTTTCTATTTGCTCTTGAGTGCCTTCATAGAAATTTAGCTACTAGCATTGTCCAAAAAACAGTGGTCTAAAAGAAGTCCGATGGGAGGCAACAACAGGCAGAAGAAATCTTCATCTTCCTTCTCGGTCATGAGCTTGTTCAAGCGTCGGAGGGCCCGTCGGGACGAAGCTTGGGAGGAGGTGGACTCACCAAGCTTGCGGAAAACATACACGAGTGACGACGACGAGGGCAGCTACGTTGCGGACCCCGCCATCAACACGAAAGCCTCAGCCTTCATCGACAAGGTCTACAAGACCCGAGCGATGGCGGTCTAGCATAGGCCACCCCCAAGCAGAATTGGTTCTATTATGAGCTATGTATGTTTGTTTGTTTAGCGTCATTTTTCACTCTTTGGGCTTTTTATTATCTGTTGGACATGCATTTCTGTCCTTCGGTTAGTAGATTTGAATAAAAGTGAATTACTCGATCGGTATAACCCCTCACGTGCTTTGCATTTGCTTATGTGTGTACATTCTCCTGAACATATGCAAACGGATTGTGTAACTCGTCCTTTGGCTCGACTTGAATTCGCTCTAAAAAATGAGACTTCAAGCATCAACTGCTACGTTATATGGCCACTCTATCTGAGTTATTAATTTTCTTGTCCTTCGCATGACAATTTATTCTTTATTTCATGCCCCATGAAATAATTATGGAAGACCCTAAATCTGGACCAAAAGAGATGAGGAGCGTTCTTTCCGGAAAAATGAAAAGTAAGAAAATTAATATATATATATACCTCTGCAACATGTGAAAAGTAAGAGGAAAAACGAGCTCACAAAATATTCATAATTAGAGTGCTTGCAACTTCCAAAAAATCACATTTGAGAAAGTTATAATTCAAACTAAAAATTGAAAAACTGCGACTAAGTTTGGGAAATATGATTGTAGTGAAATTTATGAACCCCCATAAGGAAGAAGTTATAAAATGATACATTAAATTTATGCAAGTTTAGCGCATCGCAATCGATTCTAGATTTTCGATTGTTAAAGGTATGCACTGTTTAGTAGATATAATTGTACTTTGTAATGTTAAGTTGAAATAAGTAAATTATGAAAAAAAATTTCCACCTTCCTCGGACCATTAGCTCTGAACCATTTGTATTGTTCTTATGTGGACCTGATGTTTGTCTAGATTCTCTACGTTTGTGAGGGTGTCACATCCCTTTGCTTGTGACTAATCACTTTCACTGGTCATCGTTCGATGCATCACCTTAGCAATTCCTTGCCTAAATTGGTTTTACAAGCTCCATTGAAAAATTCTTTAAAGGTTTATTATTAAATTGATAAAATTAGAAAGTTTAGACTGAATTGACTATTGTGCGATAAATTTAGAACTCTCTAGACAAATATCAAACCCATAACCATTGAAATAGATCAGACCCATAACCATTGAAATAGATCACGTGTCAACCAAAACACATATTGATGATCCAAATTTGAGATTACTTGTGTTAGGCATTATTTTTATTGAGTAGCACTTGTACATGCGCTTGACTGCACCAACATATATCTTTTTTTTTCCTTTCTAAGCTATTAATTTGTTGCTGAGTTTTTACCCCCTTAGAGAGCTTGTTCAATGAGAACTCAAAATCAAACTAGGATATGTAACAATGACAAATTTAGTAAGTTAAAATCATACATTTCGTGTGCATATCAGTAAAAGTACTTAAAGACTCGTCTTGAGATATTTAGTTTTGTAAAAATAATAGCATGAAAGTAACCTTTAGCTAGACAGGAATTATTAGACAAGTCTTGCATCCATATCCTAAATTGCATCTGAACTATTGAGAATGATAATCTTCACATTTGGTTTTAAAATAGCTAGGACACTTACCAAACAATTTTATAGCGTCGGCGTGCCATATCTAATTCTATGCGTACAGGGGTGACACGTGGTTAAGCAAATACAAAACTTAGAACCATAAGAATTACCAAATGGAATAAAATCAAATGAAGAAAGGAGGGCTTAAGTGGGCGACGGTCCTCCCCAAAGAAAACCTTTCTCAAGATTCTACCGAATAAGGTTCGCACCAACTCTTGCTCTGTTAAGGCAAAGCGTGCTGCTCTTCTAGGCATAATTATAACCCCCGTCATTGAAAAGAAAAGACGGAATAATTTGAGCACTCAATTAATCATCGAGTACGGGAACCATTACGTTCAAGGACGAGAACCCCAGCGGCTCTTTACGGCCACCTTCTTGATGTATCTTTCCCCACGTCAGCTGCATGAACGAATGACTAGTAACTGGTCATGAAGTCTTCCACCCCAAATGGCTGTTCTGGTCAACCCCACAAAGAGAGGCGGACATATAATTGTTGAAAAGCATCCTCTTCTTACTCCACCCAAACATGCTTGCCTTTTTATTTTGTTGCCACTTGCTTTACGTGTAAGCGACGGAATTAGTCACATTACCTCCCTTCTTTCAGTGCCGAAAAAGAAAAAAGAAAAAAAATCCTGCACGATGTGGGAAGTAAGGGAATAGAAGGGCGTGGAATAGTCAGGACTCAAGCAAAAAAGTAAAGGCCGTGACCGAATTTAAGGGAACAAAAGATCACGGTAAAATTAAGGCACTTCGAGAAAAAACAGTTACGGAATAATATATTGAATTCATGGTAAAATTAAGGCTATACTGCTGCTCAAGGAATGGCGATATATATCTAATTTGTCGATTAGAATTGAACGATAATTGTTATCTAATCTTGCACTATTTTGACCTTCACATCGAATTTTACCTACATTACTAAGATCATGATGTACACAGGCACACCCAATCGAACCTCCTTATCGATATCGAGGTGAAAAACACCGGAAAATATGGATACCAGAATCGCTATTTGCATCGGAATTTTTCGCTTGACAACAATCGAGATTATTGATTCATTAAAAGATGGTTAATAGTGAAATTTGTAAGCAATGCATTCACGATTGAGATTTATTAAAGCATTAAATGAGATAGAGAATTTTTGTCCACTGATTTGAAGTAATATAATTAAAGAGTTCTTTTTTTTTGCTTGCGAAAGAAAGTAGATAAATAAGTCCTCCTCTCACTCTCATAGATTTATTATAAAAGATAAAAAATTATGTTATTACGTTGATATGACGTGATTATTCAGTAATTGATTTCAAATAGTGTAATTAAAGAGGTTTTTAGGTTTTGGTTTTCCTGAAGGTTAGAAAAGAAAAGTAGATAGATAATTCCTCCTCTGACTCTCATTTGCTCATTCTAAAAGGCCAAAAACTCTTATTACCACGCATCACTTTGATAGGACATGCAAACCCATCTCGAAATGCACTTGAAAGAGCTTTCCCCTCGGAAAAGACAATTACATAACTCGTGTTCTTCTCTTCTATCTTTACTTTAGGATAAAAATGACCTGAAAAATGAATACAAGTAGCCACAGATGGGAAGTGATTGCGGGTGTTTGATTAAAGTGGATGATTGGGGGTGTAATGTTAACTCAGTATTGAAAAATTTGAAAGTGAGACAAATTGTCACTTATATTTATTTCTCATGTACTTATTTTGCCAAATAAGATCGGTCTTGTCATATAACAATGTGAATTAATTATATTCAAGCTCTTCTTTTTCTATTTTTCAGTCATAACCCTGTTTTAACTGAAAATTTTAAAAAGCTTTAACTTTTCAATCCACTTTCCAGCTTTTTTATGTGGTATAATCTATGTTTGGTGGACAACAACAGTTATTATCAATTAGATTATATCATTGCAATAACATTCATATCAAGAAGATAATGCTTGATATCTAACACTAGGACCCCAAGGCATGGCCATCCTTTGTCTGAGATTGACCTTTTAGTTTTGCTAGTCGACAGTTGAATGTTTCGATATAGTTCGGTTCATCATCACATCTTATTCGAGATGGATTTTGTTTCGATCTTTAATATCAGATAGAACACGAGATACTGGTCTCAAAGATTTAAAAAATTTCCCTCATAGCTTGAACCTCCAACCACAAAGCAAAGGTTGTAGTATATCTACCTGATTTTTTTTATAGCTAACAAAATAGGCAAGATGCCATTTCTTCTCAATATCAAGTGATTAAGGGCTTAATTCAATTGTACTAGATTCGAAACACAATATCTCTCTGTCACGCCCCGATTCCTCGGGGTCGTAGCAATATTTCCAGGATCCTACCTTACTCTAAGATTTGCAAACGAATCTAGTTCTTAGTTAATTTGTTCCCAAGGTAGAACACTACAATCCATTTTGATCAAGAAACTTACTTCCCATAGATACAAGGATAAGTCAGGTCAAAATACAAAAGGGGGAGAGAACAGGAGGAGACATAACAAAAGCCTAGAGTCACGGTCACCGCACAGCTATACAATCAAAAGTCGCGGGGAAAAGAGAAGGGAGAGTACTAGTCCTAAGTTGCCTCCATCGGCTTGGGCCAATCTCGCACGCACGAAGGCTTCGGGTTATCCACGGTGCCATCCTCTGAATCATCTGCCCCATCAGGGTCTTCGAAGCCGGACTCGTAGCCTCCCTGAGGTACCTTGCACTCCTCGACCAATAACTCTAGTTCGGCCTTATGGAAACCCGTATACACGCAAATGTGCTAATGTGGGTACCAGAGGTGCTTCGTGGCGCTCCAAATCCAACCTGTCGTGCTGTGGGATTCTTGGATTAATCCATCTTCCTTTACTTCTATGTCTATGACTTCTCCCATGTCTCTAGGGGGAGCGGGGGCTGCTGCCATACCGTTCCCTTCGTCGTCCTCTTCTTCCTCATCCAAGTTGAAAGGGATATCCGGCTCCAGATCCCCCTCCTCCTGATCCTCCTCCTCCTGAGGGTCCCACTCCAGCTCCAGCTCCAGCTGCTGCTCCCAGTCCTCCGGATCCAGAGGTTCCAGCTCCAGTAAATCCCAAGCTTCCTCCTCGTGAGGGTCCTCCTCCATAAGCTCCTCCTCCTCTGGCTGGTCCTCCAAGTCTGATAGGTCCTGAATCGGGTCCATACGGGGGTCCTGAGATGGTGGGGTGGTGGAATGAGATACTTGGTATCCCAGTGAACGTACCTTAATCCTAAATTAGGAACACCCCTGCCCTAGGGTCCCTAAATCGACCTTCCTAACTCTCGGCTTCCGTTGGCCTGTCAGTCGACTCTAGGCAAGCCTAGCTGTAAGTCTCTCATCCCAAGGTCCCCATGCTCCGCGCAGAAACACTCATTACTAACCCAAATCGAAGAACTCCCCACCTCTAGATCTCTAAGCTAAAGGTAGATTAACGAACGTCATGGGGGTCTAAACAATTTACAGGGTAGGGCAGGTCTACTAACGAGAACCTAATTGCGGTTATAAGGAATTTATCTAGGCATAACTGATTAAATTAAAGCGGCGCAAAATTTAAATACACAATGTAGTACTCGAATAGACTAATTATAATAATAATTTAATGAAATTGAAAAGCAAATAGGGCTCTTAACTAAATTAATCAATGCTATGCGGACGGACATTTAATGATAAATGACTAATTAAATTAAATTGTAGAAATAGATGAAATAAACAACTCTAAGATTTTAACAGATGTGGCAATCCAACCCTTCTTTCTCCTCGAGGGGTCCCAACTCTGACCACGCTCGAGCACAAGTAAACGACGAGGGCATTTCTCGTAAAACGTGGGATGCCAGTCCCTAGGTCGACACAAGTCGAACTATACCACCTAAGTGGTCAACAGTTTACCATTGTCCAATACTGCTAACCAATCTAACTAATCAATGAAATTTACGAGTACACAAGGAGTCCTAGCCGTTCTACTCACCCTAGCCAATTCTAGCCATTTCTACCCGTTTCCTACTAAAACAGCAAATGCGCCTAATAAAGGTTTAGAATCCACTCACTTGTGAGTTTTCTTGGCTAAATCCCCCTTGCTGCACTCCTGGTTGAACCCAAGAAAAATTTAAAATTTTCCTCTTTTACTCTTTTTTTTTCTGGGCCGCGCGAGCTGGACCTGGGCCAGGCCGGCTGACTGGGCCTGGGTCGGTTGGCTGATTGACTGGCTGGCTGGGCCGGGTTGGCTGGGCCGTTGACTGGGCCGGCTGATTGGGCTGGGCTATTGGGCTGGCAGCCTAGCCCGTCGGCTGTCTTCTGTCTCCGGTGACGGCTCCGGCAACGGTTCCGGCGACGGTCGTCTTCTCCGGTGAACCCCAACTCTGGGTCGTGAGTCGGGTCGTGTGTCGGGTCAGGAGGTTTTCTCGGGTTTGGCCGCCGTTCACCATTCTCCGGCCAAATCGAAGCTCGAGACCGGCTGGGAAAGGAAGCTGAGCCTCCGGCGCGTCGATCGGTGGTCACGGCTTGGCCCGAGGTGGTCGGAGCTGGCGGGGAGACGGTCACGAAGTCGGCGGTTCACCTAGGGTTTCCCGAGAAAAGAGGTCCGAGCTTCGAACTCGAATCCAACGAGTCTAGGCCAAAAACAAACAAATTTACACCACATCTAAGGACTAGGAAAGCCAAGGAAGCGATTGGTATCAACCAATCGAGCCAAGATGGTCGAAGGAGGGGTGAACTCACCTCTTGAAGCCACGGCTTTTCTGGAAAATTTCCAGAAACGGCTGGCCGCGAGGCTCTCTATCGGGGGCCGTCGGCGGCAGAGCACGGCGAGTCAGAGCCCACAACTGGCGGCATTGAGGAGAGGGCACTGCAGGCTTCACGGGGACACCAAGAACGAGCCGAAAGGTGGACTAAGCTCGGAGAAATCCGAGCTCGAAGTGGCTTGCCCACTCGGTTTATACCGAGTGGGAGCAGGTGGGTGGCAGCCGGAAAAACCGCTTGCCGGCGCCACGTGCTGCTCCGCCAAGGACTGTCGTCCCCTCCGGCTGTCCCCTCGGACCAGAGGGTGGGTGGCTGCAGCGCCACAGCGGCCATTGAGGCGACGGGTTGAACAGTTGATGGATGCCCATCAACTGTTCGACCGAATGCCAGAGAGAAGAGGAGAGAGAGGAAGAGAGGGAGAGGGGGAGAGCTCGTGCGCGTGCTGCGCACGTGCCGCCCGGTCCGACCCGGTCGGACCGGTGGTTCGCACGGTCTGGCCGGCCGGTTCGCTGGCCGGTCTGGGACTTTTAATAAAATAATATATTTTAATTTCCGAAAATCGGAAAAATGCTTTAAAATTTCCTAAAAATTCAGGAAAAATCCCGAAAAAATCAAATATCGAATTTCATGACATTTTGGGCCCAAAATAAATTTAAACTTAAATTTTCTTTAATTTCAAAGCCTTTCCAAATTTTCGCGAAATAAAAAGGGAAATTGCCAATTTTCCCTAAAGTCCCAGTAGGCTAAAATCGCGGACCGACTCGGCCGTTACACTCTCACTTAGATTAATTTTGAAGATTGTGAATCCTAAGTCATGGTTGGAAGTCTTACTCAACATATTTGGGTAAATGGTTTACACGCATGCAACGGTAGTTAGAGATAAATCGAATTCAAAACTGAATTGACCAAATTTAAAATTTTAAAATTGAATTGGTTGCCATACTAAACTTAGGACTGTTTGGATAATTTTTTTTTTGTCAATAGTCAAACTCTATTTTTATTTTTGTTTTCCTTCTTATTCCTCCTCCATACACGAGATTGCTCATGTAAATTTAGGCCAAGTTGGAAAGTTCATGTGTGGGGGCACCGAGAGAGAGAGAGAGAGAGAGAGAGAGAGAGAGAGAGAGAGAGAGAGAGAGATTTGGCTCAAGGGTCATTTCGTGCTCCTGTAGTTTTCAATGTGCATGAGTATTTTAGGAGAGTAGATGTGTCTAAACTCGACCCTTTATATAAGAGTTATTGATGCATCCACAATTTAAAAGAACTAAATTTAAAAGGATACACCATATTAGTGCCCAAAAAGAGATAGATCCCTCTTATACTTGTTTTGCAAATCAAGTAGACCGGTCACTATTCCGACCGAACTGAAGGTGAAATAAATTTTTTTGAGCATCACCTAATAAGAAACGATAGAGAAATAAAGGTGATGACATTCAGCAAGGTAGTGCATACAACATGAGAATTCAATTCTTCTATTTTCGAACCATTTTGCTCAGGTGTTTCGAGTGCAATACTTGACCATGACAGCCATACAGAATTGTGCAAGGTGCATCATATTCCGTGATCTAATGCCTGAGATGCATCACAAGCATTGTTTTTGGTGAGCCTTTGCTTTTGGGAAAAGGGGAGGAGAGAGGTAATGAACTTGCTTGCATCTATCAAATTTGTTCTACTTGAAGTGATGCGATACGAGCTGAACAAAAACATATCAATATGAGAGTAGAAAGATCAAACAAAGCTCATTATGCAGATAAGCCTCGGTATAGGCCCAATATGATGGTTATGCCCACAGGCCGTGCTATCTCTTAATGTATATTGGAAACCGATCACTTGCACTAACAATTGTAAACAAATGGCGTATTGTAATGTGAGCTTTTGAGATCAAGAAAAGGGACATGTTACCTCAGTGCCTTGCAAAAGAGCGACGTTTGTCTGTGAAACGTCTGGTTCTTTAAGCCTCTCCAAGATAGATTTGAAACCCGAGCAATTCTCACCCTCCCCGATCCCACTTGATGCTTCAAATATGGAAATGATACTTAAAACATTCGTGCGTAGGATTTACTTGAAGGCCTGTTAAAATCTTTTCCTTTCGTGGACAAATTACTATACGTGAGGATGATTTCAACTGTTATGACGGTCTTCGCTAGTTCGCTGGGATCTATTTTATAAATGTAGCAGACTTTATCCTCACTAAAATTTGGTGTCTTCTTTTAGAAGTATATCTAAGTTAAATTTAAATTGTGCTGTTATAAGCGTTTGACCCCCCGCACAATTACGGCGCTTGCCTTTTTCACTCGTATAAAATGTTTAATCGATCAAGTTAGTCATGCTTCTTTGAAGTATTACGATCATACTTAAGAATCTTGTGCGATGGTTATGAGCAGAAGGTGCACGTAAAATAGATGTAATTATCCTAGCGTTATACTCATCAACCGCGTCAAGTAACCACCCACGATCTTCTAATGCACAGGGCCACGTTGGTCTATACAATTAGGATTGTAATACATTTCATTTTAATACAATTGGACGTTTCGACTCTTATTGCCTGATCAAACTGACATTAATCAAGTTGTGAAGACTGACAGATGCTGCAAATCGATTAGTGTTGTACATAGGACTTATTACGTCTTTTTTTTTTTAAAGCTAAATAAATAGATATGATGCGATTTATTTTCAAGAGATTGACCAAGTAAGTAGGGCTTGATTCATAAGTAGTGAATTCGAACCGCAACATCTCTCACTCTGAGTGAGTTCAAAGACTATGACTGCAACTCAACTCGTGGTTGAAAGTCTTACCCAACACATTTGGATGGGCGATTTACAAGCATTTTGCTGGTGGGCCTCTTTCTGAGTCGAAGGTTTGAGCGAGCTTCATCTGCTTCCTAATGCTTTTCCTGGATACAACTGGCCAAATTCTCTCCTAAAACAAGCTGAGAATGGAAGCAAACCTTCATCAGCACTTATTTGTTGCCGTAGACAGTGGCGGGGGGAATCTAGCCAGGGAGTGTGATTTCATCAAGATAAGTATACGACTTTACTGAATTCATCCAAAATCGAAAAGCAAAAATATTTGTAAGTGCCTATCGATAATGATCACCAACTTGAGGATTTATTCCCCTTTCACTTTTGGAATGAGAAGAATTCGATGTTACCTAGATAAGTATGAACACATAATCAATTAGCCACTAGCCACCGAAATAGATGACAAGTTAACTAAAACGCTGACTGACGAACCCAATCTTAGACTTGTATGGGGTATTTATATATTGATTATCTATAGTAGCAAAATATTACAAAAACAATTATAATTGATCATAAAGTTATTCAGTAATTTTTTTATATATCTAGAATATCGTCATGATAATCAGAGTATCATAAATATGCAGAATATCGTTAAAGATATCCATAATATTTTCTATGTATATCTAACATCGATATTAAAGGAGTTAATGAAGAGTTTGAAGAAAAGATCCTGAAAAAGCCTGGGTGAATACATGAGCTTATTTTGTAAGCTTTACATGTTAACTATCTATAGTAACAAAATATTACAACATCAATTATAATCAATCATAAATATATTCAAGAATATTATATATATTTAAAATATTATCAATTATATCTAACATTCCCTCAAACTCAAGGTGACATGGAAGAAGTCAATTGGAGATCCTGTAAATGCCTGGCTCAACGTGCTTTTGCCTTCAGTAGCTCTTTTTGTTTCCCAAGGATAGTGGTTGCTAGATATTAGCGATTTAATTAGTTGACGGTGGCCCATATTTCTAAGGAAGCAACAAAAGACACTTGGCGAAGAAACAAGAAGACGCAGCCTATATGACTAGCGTCATGACGATTACGTGGAGCAAACGCGGCCTATTCTGCTAGCGTTGTGAAATCTTCTTATGAAAAAAGCTTTTCAAGAAAGTGGCTCTGATACCAACTTAAATATAAAGCAAAAGAGAGGAATTTTTGTATACTCAATATATACAAAACGTAAAGAATAAATGAATCTATTTATAAGCTTTACGGGTTGACTATTTATAGTAACAAACTATTACAAAATTAATTATAAAGATATTTAAAAATATTATATATCTAGAATATTGTCAATATACTTAAAATATCATAAATATTTAAAATATCGTTAATGACATCCACAATATTCTAAATGTATATCTAACATCTAATGTTGTAAGGTTATAGCATGAATCTCCCCTTTAGCACAAGAGAAATTTTTGATTTTGCTGCACTATAAACGTAGTGAAATGTACCGCAGTTATTGAGAATGGCGAGTGCCTCTAAATATGACTTTTCAAAAATCATAGCATGGCGCAATGTATTTAATGCCAAAATATTGAAGGATATAGTAAACTCGACATCATAAAAGCCTCAGCCTGTCAATTGAAAATGGAGAAAGATAAGCAATGAAAGGAGGGCCGGATGGAGCGACATGTGTGTTCCCGAAAACCATTCTTTAGTGCATCTGTACTGAGAAAGTGCTACGCCAACTCTTGTTCGGTTTTTTAGGAACAATCAAACCTCCCTTAATTAGAAAAAAAAAAAAAACAGAGAGCAGAATAATTAGAACCTTGGATAATTCAATGAACGCACGAACTGGTAGGTTCGAAGATAGGCATCTTGACCACCTCCTTTAAGCCTCTTTTCTCTTCTTTTTCCCTTTTTTCCTTTCTATGTTCATATGAATATCTGCATGAAGTGTCCAAAATGACAGGATACGCTAAGGTCCACTTGGGTGTCGCCTATCATTAAACTTCCCTTAGTCACGATCATTGGACTGTACAAGTTTTATGTACGACATGTGGGGAGCGTGCAGCAGACGCCCGAGCTCATAATTTGCGGGGGGAGAATTCAATGAAATAATATGTATGAGTTTTGTTGGAAAAGCTTGATATTGGATACTTGGGACTTGCGCCCGCTGTTGACGATCCTCGTATAATGTATGTAAAAATGAAAGAAATTTTAGTAAATAGAGAAAAAATGTAATCGCAACATTCGGCTCTTTCGGCTCTATCATTTAGTACACTGATAATGTAATTCAATGGCACTAAACATAATGTAATGTGTGAACTGAATTTGCGCACATTTGCGTGTGGATAGAAGTGGACGAAAGGGAGTCCACAGATGAGAAGAAAGTGCAAAGGACACTTTCCCAGGAAGTTGGTCAGTGAGTCTTCAATTACACAAAAGAGACGAGGAGAAATCTTTCCGGAAGAGCATCCTAACGCTACTTTGGAGTGGAATACTTTCGAATTTTTTTGGGCTCGTTCCCTATGTTATTGAGTGAATTCCTCACATTACAGGCCCTATTTATGCCAAATATACCGAATATGTATATCTATACGTATCCCTCTGCAAAATGTGAAAAGTAAGAGGAAAAATGAGTTCAGCAAATATCCATAATTGGAGTGCTTACAACATCCGAAAAATCATATTTGAGAAAGTCATAAGTCAAACTAAAATTTAAAAACTACGACTAAGTTTGGGAAAAATGTTTGCAATGAAATTTAGGAACCCCCATAAGGAAAAAGTTATATATAAAGTGATACATTGAATTTATGCAAGTTTAGCGCATCACAATTGACTCTTGATTTTCGATTTTTAAAGATATGCACTGTTCAGCATATATAATTGTACTTTATAATGGTAAGTTTGACAAGGAGATTCTAAAACTTTTGTTTTTCCACCTTCCTCAATGGCTATTCAATTCCACTGATCATTGCCTGAACCATCACGTTAACAATTCCTTGCCTAAATTGGTTTTACAAGTTATATTGAAAAATTCTTTAGAGGTTAATAATTAAATTGATAACTTAGAAAGTTTAGGCCGAATTCACCATTGTAAAATAGGTTTAGAACTCTTTGAACAAATCGATCGATGATCCAAATTTGAGATTGCTTGTGTTAGGTATTATTTTTATTGAGAATTGAACTTGTACGTACGCTTGACTGCCCCGACATATCTTTTTTTCCTTTTCTAATCTATTATTAATATGTTGCCGAGTGTTTTTCCCCCTTAGAGAGCTTATTCAATAAGAAATTCAAAATTTAAATTAGGAAATGGAACGCTTTTGTATGCATATCGATAGAAGTACTTAAAAACTCGTCTTGAGATTTTTAATTTTGTAAAAGAATAACATGAAAGCAACCTTTAGCTAGGTAGGAATTATTAGCCGAGTTGTGTTATCCATATCCTAAATTGCATATGAGCTATTGAAAACGGTAACTCCCACGGTGGTCCCTCTAACTATGACAATCCACTTTTGGTTTTAAAATAACTACGAAACTTACATAACAATGTCATAGCCTTGTAGGCCGTATCTAATTCTATGAATATGGGTTGACACACTTAGAATCATAAGAATTACCAAATGAAAATAAAATCAGATGAAGAAAGGAGGGCTTGAGGGGGCATCGGTCCTCCCCAAAGAATACCTTTCTCAAGTTTCTCTTTAGGGCGTAGGTATACGTACTGGAAAAGGATCGCACCAACGCTTGCTCTGTTACGGCAAATGGTGCTGCTTTTTTTTTTTTGTGTGTGTGGGAAGAATCATAAGTCTCGTCATTGAAGAGAAAAGACGGACAAATTCCAACCCTCAATCACTTCAGAGACCCTCAAAATCCTTTGGAGGTCTTGCCCCCCAAATGGCTGTTTTGGTCAACTACGCAAAGAGACCCAGTTGCCACTTGCTTTACATGTAAGCGACGGAATCATTCGCATTACATCCCTTGTTTTAGTGCGAACAATGAAAAAAAAAATGCCCCTGCAAAATGTGGAAAGTAAGGGAGGAGAAGGGTTAACGAAATAACCATATTCGACATTTGGAAAAGTCATGACTCAAACCAAAAATTAAAGGCCGTGAGGAAAAAAAAAAGATTACGGTAAAACTTAGGCACTCCGAAAAGAAAAAAAAGTTATGAAATAATAGATTGAATTCATGTGAGCTCAGAGCATCATGATCGATTCTTGAATCCGATTTGTCCAGGCATGCGTTGTTTAGCACAGGCAATGGTATGTTACAATGTTGGGCTCATGCAGGTGATTCCATATTCCTCTATCATGCGGGGGATTCTATATTCCTTTCTCTTTTAAACTCTTTTTGGGTCATTATAGTATAGAATCTATATTCCTCTCTCTTTTAAACTCCTTTTGGGTCAATAAGTATGGACCATTCGTCTCATTTTCAATTGGACAGGATAGTTGGATAGACTCTTTGTCGTTGGAACCTGCTCCAAAATTGAGTTGCCCTCCTATAAATTGAGTTGCCCTCCTTCATTGGAACTTCAAAGCGCAAAACCAGAGAGAGAGAGAGAGAGAGAGAGAGAGAGAGAGAGAGTTCCTTTCTATTTGCTCTTGAGTGCCTTCATAGAAATTTAGCTACTAGCATTGTCCAAAAAACAGTGGTCTAAAAGAAGTCCGATGGGAGGCAACAACAGGCAGAAGAAATCTTCATCTTCCTTCTCGGTCATGAGCTTGTTCAAGCGTCGGAGGGCACGCCGGGACGATGCTTGGGAGGAGGTGGACTCACCAAGCTCGCGGAAAACATACACGAGTGACGACGACGAGGGCAGCTACGTTGCGGACCCCGCCATCAACACGAAAGCCTCAGCCTTCATCCGCAAGGTCTACGAGACCCGAGCGATGGCGGTCTAGCATAGGCCACCCCCAGGAAGAATTGGTTCTATTATGAGCTATGTGTGTTTGTTTGTTTAGCGTCATTTTTCACTCTTTTGGCTATTTATTATCTGTTGGACATGCATTTCCTTCGATTAGTAGATTTGAATAAAAGTGAATTACTCGATCGGTATAACCCCTCACGTACTTTGTATTTGCTTATGTGTGTACATTCTCCTGAACATATGCAAATGGATTGTGTAACTCGTCCTTTGGCTCGACTTGAATTCGCTCTCAGAAATGAGACTTCAATCATCAACTGCTACGTTATATGGCCACTCTATCTGAGTTATTAATTTTCTTGTCCTTCGATTGACAATTTATTCTTTATTTCATGCCCCCATGAAATAATTATGGAAGACCCTAAATTTGGACCAAAAGAGATGAGGAGCGTTCTTTCCGGAAAAGCATCGTATTGCCACGTTGTAGTAAAATATTTTCACAATTTGGCTCGTTTCCTATGTGATTGAGTGAATTTCTCACATCGCATGCCTTATTTAAGCCAGGAAAAAAACGGAATATATATATATATATATATTTATATACCTCTGCAACATGTGAAAAGTAAGAGAATAAACGAGCTCACAAAATATTCATAATTAGAGTGCTTGAAACTTCCAAAAAATCACATTTGACAAAGTCATAATTCAAACTAAAAATTGAAAAACTGCGACTAAGTTCGGGAAAAATGATTGTAGTGAAATTTATGAACCCCCATAGGGATGAAGTTATAAAATGATACATTAAATTTATGCAAGTTTAGCGCATCGCAATCGATTCTAGATTTTCGATTGTTAAAGGTATGCACTGTTTAGTAGATATAATTGTACTTTGTAATGTTAAGTTGAAATAAGTAAATTATGAAAAAAAATTTCCACCTTCCTCGGACCATTAGCTCTGAACCATTTGTATTGTTCTTATGTGGACCTGATGTTTGTCTAGATTCTCTACGTTTGTGAGGGTGTCACATCCCTTTGCTTGTGACTAATCACTTTCACTGGTCATCGTTCGATGCATCACCTTAGCAATTCCTTGCCTAAATTGGTTTTACAAGCTCCATTGAAGATCTTTAAAGCTTTATTCTTAAATTGATAAAATTAGACAGGTTAGACCGAATTGACTATTGTGCGATAAATTTAGAACTTTCTGGACAAATATCATCAAGACAAATACCAGACCCATAACCATTGAAATAGATCACGTGTCAACTAAAACACAGATTGATGATACAAATTTAAGATTGCTTGTGTTAGGCATTATTTTTATTGAGAGTAGCACTTGTACATGCTCTTGACTGCACCAACTCATATCTTTTTTTTTCTTTTTAAGCTATTAATTTGTCGCTGAGTTTTTTCCCCTTAGAGAGCTTGTTCAATAAGAATTCGAAAATTAAACTAGGAGATGGAACAACGACAAAATTTAGTAAGTTAAAATCATACATTTCACGTGCATATCAGTAAAAGTACTTAAAGACTCGTCTTGAGATATTTAATTTTGTAAAAATAATAGCATGAAAGTAACCTTTAGCTAGACAGGAATTATTAGACAAGTCTTGCCATTCATATCCTAAATTGCATCTGAACTATTGAGAATGATAATCTCCACATTTGGCTTTAAAATAGCTAGGACACTTACCAAACAATTTTATAGCGTCGGCGTGCCATATCTAATTCTATGCGTACAGGGGTGACACGTGGTTAAGCAAATACAAAACTTAGAACCATAAGAATTACCAAATGGAATAAAATCAAATGAAGAAAGGAGGCCTTGAGGGGGCGACGGTCCTCCCCAAAGAAAACCTTTCTCAAGATTTTACTGAATAAGGTTCGCACCAACTCTTGCTCTGTTAAGGCAAAGCGTGCTGCTCTTCTAGGCATAATTATAACCCCCGTCATTGAAAAGAAAAGACGGAATAATTCGAGCAGTCAATTAATCATCGAGTACGGGAACCGTAACGTTCAAGGACGAGAACCCCAGCGGCTCTTTACGGTCACCTTCTTGATGTATCTTTCCCCTTTTCTTTACCCTCGTTGACTGCATAAACGAATGACGAGCAACTGGTCATGAAGTCTTCCGACCCAAATGGCTGTTCTGGTCAACCCCACAAAGAGAGGCGGACATATAATTGTTGAAAAGAATCCTTTTGTTAATCCACCCACAACTGCTTGCCTTTTTCTTTTGTTGCCACTTGATGTACGTGTAAGCGACGGAATTAGTCCCATTACTTCCCTTCTTTCAGTGCCGAAAAAGAAAAAGAAAAATCCTGCAAAATGTGGGAAGTAAGGGAATAGAAGGGCGTGGGATAGTCAGGACTCAAGTAAAAAAGTAAAGAAGTTTATTTTCTCTCCCCGGGTGGAGCTTCTCTCTCGCATCTGGTGAGCTTTTTCTCTATCCCTTCTGGTGATAGGTTCTTCTATTGTTTCCCCTGCCAACACGAAGAAGACGATCCACACTTTCTTTCTATGTAACCTGTTAGCAATCCTTTCCCTTCCTTTGAGCTAAACATTGTTTAAAGTTGCCCTTCAATACCGACTATGGCGGCGCCTCAGAAACCCTAGAGGTAAAGCTATCATGTAGTGCTACCGAATACACAGAGCTCCCCTCAATCTTTTCCAAACATTTCTCATACCGAAAACCCACAAATCATCTCTTCTAATAAACCCTAAACACCACCAAATACCCAATCGGAGTTCACAGAGCTCCCCTCTATCCTTTCTATACAATTCTCATACCCAAAACCCAGAAATCATTTCTCCTAAATTATCCCTAAACATTACCAAAACCATATCGGAGTTCCTCCTGGTCTCGAATATCCTTCCTTGTCTTCCATGGAAGGCAATCATGAAAATCATCTTCGAATGCTGGCGTTGTGCAAACACATGGGAGACTTGTGGGTAGCCAAGGATGTTACAGAGCTGACGGATAAAATTCCTAAAGTCAAAACACAAGATAATGAATTTTTGCTGTATAGGAAGTTATTCTCCAAACCAAATGTTAATTTTTAAGCATTCTCGTCTACTATGAAGAAGGCCTGGAAACTGGAAGATGTTAGTGAACAGGGCTCCTTTGTTTTTATTTTTAATCGGAGGAGGAGCAAAAAAGGGTTCTACAAACTGGCCCATGGTCATTTGCGAGTAACTTGCTGGTCTTACAGGAGGTGACCCTATTATCCCTTAGCATTGTCATGAATTTACTTACTGTTCCTCTTGGGTTCATTTGGTGGGGCTCCCATGTGCTGCTGTGACAGATGACTGTATTAGAATGGTTGCTGCAAAATTGGGAGAAGTAGAAGGGGTCAGAACTGAAGCTAAAAGTAACAGTACTCGGAAGATCGAGAAAGCAAAGGTGCGGCTGAACTTACTCTAACCTCTTAAAACTGGAACCATGATTCATGTAGGTGATCGGAACTGGTGGATTGATCTTAAATATGAATGATTACCACATTTTTGCTATTCCTGTGATCTGATAGGCCATTATGCTAATTTCTGTCCAAATTTTCCTTATGAGGAATTAGGGATAGTGCAAGATAAACCAGGTCGATATGACTCTTGGCTAAAAGCTGAGGTTAAGGGAACTAAGCCCTTGCTGGAATGTTTTTTTATGGAAAAATTGATTTTGCATTAGAGGTGGATGACATGGTCCCAGAAACTCCATTGGCCCTGACTGGAGATGTTTTGGATAATACGACAGTTTCCAATGGTAGTGAAGCCTTAGTGCTTTATGATCCTTGTACACAGGATTCCAGAACCAACACTTCAGCCTATGTTGGTAGAACAAAAAATGGGGAAGAGAGTTCTCCAGTATCAGGAACAGCAAGGTGATCTTGTCCTATGTCATATAGAGATGGCAGTTAAGGAGGGTAATAAGTCTATCTAAAAAAAGATTGGGCTTAAGAAGCAAAAACAATTTGCTCCCTATGAGAAAAGGGAAGTTAATGTGAACCTAGCCGATATGGATAATCTTTTGGATACGCCTATCCAAGTGTGGGAAGGTGACATGACTAGGGCTTTGGTGGCTGGCTCGAATAAGCCACCTAGGAAGTCATGAAAATTCTAAGTTGGAACTGTCAAGGTCTTGGCTCTCCCTTGACAGTCCAGCATCTTCGAGCCTTAGTGGCTCGAGAGAGACCTAACATGGTTTTTCTAATGGAAACAAAAAATCAACACATGATGGTGGAGAATGTTAAAAGGAGACTAAAGTTCTCTTCTTCTATGTTCATTATTGACTCGATTGGAATTGCGAGAGGGTTAGCCTTATTTTGGAATGATTTACTGCAGATTACCATAGATCACAACAGCAAAGAGATGATGGATCTTTCATGTAGAGATATTGAGAATGGACTTTGTGTGAAAGACATTGTGGATCTGATCCAGATTCGACGGTAAGGCTAGGCGATAAGCTGCCGCTCCTATCTTTTCCAAAATCTCGAAGGGTCCCACATACCTGGGGCTCAATTTTCCTTTTTTCGCAGAAACGAGACGTTCCCCTCTTGGGTGATACCTTTAGGAAGACATGGTCTCCTTCTTGAAACTCCAATGGCCTGCGTCTTCGGTCCGCGTAACTCTTTTGTCGACTCTGAGCTGTTTTCAGCCTCTGCCTAATTGTTTTAACTGCATCATGTGATTGCTGCGCCAACTCAAGCCCTAAAACCTTCCGTTCTCCTACTTCGTTCCAACGGACAGGAGTTCTACAAGCTCGCCATACAGTGCTTCAAAAGGGGCCATTCCTCTACTCTGTTGGAAGCTATTGTTGTATGTGAACTCGAGTAGAGGCAGTCGATCCTCCCAACCTCCCTTAAAGTCCAAAACACACGCTTTTAGCATGTCTTCGAGGGTTTGAATAGTCCGCTCAGATTGTCCATCGGTCTGAGGGTGAAAAACCGTACTGTACTGCAGTCTGGTACCTAGTGCACCTTGAAGGCTTTTCCAAAACGAGGCAGTGAATCTGGGGTCACGATCAGATGTGATAGTCATAGGCACCCCGTGGAGTCTGACTATTTGAGGCACATACAAATCTGCCAAGCGATCCAATGGAAGATTTTTGCGTACCGCTAGGAAATGGGCCGACTTGGTCAGTCTGTCCACTATAACCCAAATCGTATCATGACCTCGCTGGCTCTTCGGCAGTCCTGTCACGAAGTCCTTCGTGATGTGCTCCCACTTCCACTCCGAAATTTCCAACGGGTTTAAGAGACCTCCCGGCCTTCAGTACTGTGCCTTGACTTGCTGACAGGTCAAACATTTGGCTATGAATCTCACTACGTCAGTCTTCGTCTCGCTCCACCAATAGTGCGGCCTTAGGTTTTGATACATCTTCGTACTCCCTGGATGGGCACCATAGTTACTTCGGTGTGCCTCCGACAAAATTTCCTCATTGAGCTCTTGATTGTCGGGCACACAGAGTCTTCCTTGGAAACTTAGGACTGCATCCTTCGAAACCTGGAAGTTTGGTTTCCTCTGCTCGTCCTCTGTCTGTAGGATTTCCCGAAGGAAAGGATCCGTGGTTTGCAACTTCTTAACCTTAGTTTGGATCTGCGGCTCGATCCTTAGAGTGGCCATCAAACACGTCAGGTGTCCAACCTCAAACTTAAACTCCGAGTTCCTTATCTTTTCTAGTAGTTGCCACTCCTTGAAAGGAAGCTAGAGAGGACTTGCGGCTAAGGGCATCAGCCACGCGATTTGCTTTTCCCGGGTGGCACATAATTTCACAATCATAGTCCTTTAATAGCTCCATCCATCTCCGTTGTCTCATGTTCAGCTCCTTTTGATAAAACAAATACTTGAGACTCTAGTGATCCGTGTAGATCGGAAACTTCTCCCCGCACAAGTAGTGCCTCCAGATCTTAAGTGCAAAGATCACCGCTGCCAACTCCAAGTCGTGCGTCGGATAGTTCTGTTCATGCGGCTTCAACTGCCTTGACGCATAGGCTACTACTCTCCATGCTGCATCAGCACGCATCCTAGTCCTTAATAGGATGCGTCGCTATAGGCTTCATAACCACCCGGTCCTGATGGAATGGTCAGAACTGGTGCGGAGGTCAATTTCTCCTTCAGTTTTTGGAAACTCCTCTCGCACTTATCGGTCCATTCGAACCTCGTATGCTTTTTCAATAAGCTCGTCAAGGGCAACGAGATACTTGAAAACTTTTCCACGAAGCGTTTTTAGTAACTAGCCAAACCAAGAAAACTACGAATCTCCGTCACCGTTGTGGGTCTCGGCCAATCCATCACCGCTTCGATCTTGGTGGGGTCCATAGAAATCCCTTCTCCCGAAACTATATGACCCAGAAATGCTACGCGGTCTAGCCAAAACTCACACTTACTAAACTTCGCGTAAAGTGCGTGTCCTCGTAGTATTGACAGTATTATCCTTAGGTGCTGCTCGTGTTCCACATGACTCTTCGAGTAGACTAGGATATCGTCAATAAACACAATGACGAATCTGTCTAAGTACTCCCTAAAAACCCTGTTCATTAGGTCCACGAATGCTGCCAGGGCGTTTGTCAGCCCGAAAGGCATCACCGTGAACTCGTAGTGACCATACCGAGTTCGGAAAGCGCTCTTGGGGATGTCCTCCTTCCTAATCCTTAGTTGATGATATCCTGTCCTCAGGTCGATTTTTGAGAAAACTCTTGCTCTTTGCAACTGATCGAATAGATCATCAATTCTGGGTAATGGTTATCTGTTTTTAACTGTCACCTTGTTCAGCTGCCTGTAGTCAATGCACAACTTTAAGGATCCGTCGTTTTTCTTCACGAAGAGTACCGGCGCACCCCATGGTGACGCACTAAGGCGAATAAACCCTTTGTCAAGCAACTCTTGCATTTGCACCTTCAATTCCTTCAATTCAGAGAGCGACATTCGATAGGGTGCTTTCGAAATCGGTTCCGTCCTAGGGGGTACTTCAATTGCAAAATCGACTTCCCTCTCAGGAGGTAATCTAGGCAATTCTTCTGGGAACATGTTGGGAAATTCTCGCACTACCGTGATCTCTCCTAACTCCGACCCTTCAACCGTTGTGTCCACCATACTTGCTAGATAGCCCTGACAACCATCTTCTAACAAACGTGTTACTTCTAAGGAGGAAACAACTACAGTCGAAGGTCCCCCATGACTCCCGACGAACTCGTAACTAGAGCCCTCCGATGGACAAAACCTTATCACTTTCTTAGAGCAGTCTACCGTAGCTCTCTGCTTGATCAGCCAATCCATTCCAATTATCACATCATAGTCATATATATCTAACACAGCCAAATCAATTAGCCCCTTCTCCCCGCCAATCACTAGCTCGCACCCCTTACACCCGTTAATGGACAACATGTTAACATGCAAGGGGGTCGAGACATTAAGAATTACGGCTAAGTGCTCAATAGTTAACCCTACCAACCTCACAAAACGCTCAGCAATAAACGAGTGGGTAGCTCCCGTATCAAATAAAGCATAAGCAGGATAGTGGTGCAAGGAGATGGTACCTGTAATAACTCCTCTAGAATTCTGAGCTTCATTCCGAGTCATAGCATAGACCCTTCCTTGAGCTAGGGGTCGGTCCATAAGGAGGGGAGGTGCCATCCCCGCTAGTTGTCCCACTTGTTGCTGCGGTTGCGCCCTGAACGCGCGTTGGGGGCAATCCCGAACCATGTGACCCAGTTGGCCACAACCAAAGCATCCTTCATTCCTTGTGGGACAGGGACCTGCTTTGTGTGATTTCCCACACTGGCAACACCAAACCTCCTGACGAAACGGTGGTTTCTTAACCCCGCCACTCCTATTTGCTGAAAAGGGCTTTTTAGACCCTCACATCGGTTTCTTTCCTTGTCGAAAGTTGCTGCTCTTATTGGCGAAGAACCACGACCCAGATGCGGTTGCTCTCTCATTGATGTCCTTTTCCACCATCAGAGCTTTGGTGTATACCTCCTTATAATCTAGTAGGCTGAAAGGTGTCAATTGCGTCTTGATTTCGGGCTTCAACCCTTCACGGAACCTCTTTGCCCAATCTACGGGATTCTCAACCAACTTTTTTCCGTACTTCCCAGGGCGACATACTTCGCCTCATATTCAACTATTGACATATTGTTCTGGCGTAGTCTCTGGAATTCAGCCAACTTTGCATCCCTAGCGGACTCCGAGAAGTACTGTTCATTGAAGGCCTCCACGAACGTATCCCAAGTTGGTACCACACCTTCCGGGAAAGTGATGCCTTTGGTGGCCCTCCACCAGTGATTCGCGTTACCTTGCAATTGGTACGCTACCAGGGTCACTCGGTCCTCGTCGGTGCATTCCATCACCTCGAAAATCTTCTTTAACTCCAACAGCCGTTCAGTAGCTGTTCCAGGGTCTCCCATCTCGGTGAATGCCGGGGGTTTCAGTTTTAGGAACTAACCGACTTGTCTTTGCTTCTTCCTTTCCCTGTTTGCACCACCGGCGGCGGGGATAGAAGGTAGGATCTCCACTTCGCCTTCCTCGCCTCCTTCGGCGGGTCCTCGTGCCCCAACAGCATTTTCGTTTCTCATTGCAGCTATAGCGCGTTTACTGCGGCTGTTATAGCGGCCTCCTGGTTCCTAGCTTACTGCCGAACCTCCTCTCGTAGGTCCTCGAGAGACCTTGCGAGTCCTTCAACACAGGGATCTCCTTGGGCGTCAGCTTCTCTAACCCCAAAGCGACCGATCGTCGCCCTCCTCCTTGGAGGTCTCCCGAGTCTAGCCATTCTACGGTTTCCCTGTAATCAGCATTACAGCGCTCTCGTCACTCCTTGAGGATTTCAACAAACGTTCATAGTAATTCATGAATTACAGTGGTGGTGTCGTCATAAAACAAATAACACTCTAAATGGAGGGCAATATGCGGTATCTAATCATACCACTATTAGGGTGCCATACTCGCGAGGAACTAGTTATATACGGTATTTTAAAGAGAAAGCGCACCCAATACCCAATTTAAAACATGCAACGTTCGAACTACGGGTCCACAGTCAATACCTCGTCAGGTCATCGACTACCGTGCGCTCGCGGGTAAAATGGTTGGGTGTGCTACCCTATGGTGTAGGGAGCGAATCTAGGTATTCACGTAGGTTAAAATAGGGTTTTGGATTAAGAATGGTCCTGTCTTCTGAGTCGTCTGCTCCATCGGGGTCATCATGTCCAGACTCGTACCCTCCCCAAAGCACTCCACACTACTCTAAGTTGTAGCTCAGCTCGCTTCCCGGAGGACCGGTGTACTCCACTGTGTGCGTGTGAGGAATCCAGGTTTGCTTCGGAATTTTCCATATCCACTTCGTCTGCTCTTAGGTTTCCACAATCAATCCACTCTTCCAAATCTCCCTATTAACCACGCACCCTCTATCGACAGGATGCTCAGGGACCATCCCTATCTCTTCCTCCAGGTCTTCTGCCTCTTCATCCGAGCTAAAGGGAGCCTCCGGCTCCGAGTCCTCCTCTAGATCCTCGTCCTCCAGAGGTTCCGGCTCCAGCTGATCCCAGTCCTCCTCCTCGAGAGGTTCCTCCTCCAACAGCTCCTCCTCCTGGGGATCCTCCTCCTCTAATGGGTCCTCCAAGTCTGAGAGCTCCGCCTTCGGGTCCATAGTTGGGTCTTGGGATGGGGGGTGGTAGAGTGAGATACTCGGTATCTCAGTAAATAAACCTTAACCCTAGATTAGGAACACCCGTACTCTAGGGTCCCTATGACGCCCCTCCCAACTCTCGATCTCTAGATGGAAAGGCTAGCTATCCTTAACTAGGGAACAACCTTAGCACCTCGCTTCCCTCCAAATATCGACATTACTTGTGCAACCGACTCATGGTTAGACTACTCAATCAACTCCTCGACTCGTGGTTACTAAGAATAATCAGCCAACACAAAGATACAGCTATAGGGTTTAATCAAATACTAATTTAACACACCCTACTCATCAATCTAGGTTGCCCCACATCAACTAATTAATTTAATAAAGCGATTAACGATAAATAAGTAAAATAGTAACTAATTAATTTATATTGCTAATGATTAAAATGCATGACTAATAATTAAATTAACAACTAAATTAATTTGAAAGCAAGGCTAGTAATTGAAATAACCGTAATTAATAAATAAATTACAAGACTAGTAATTAAATTGCGAATTCAATCAAAATAACTACATGAATAATTATTGAAAGGAATGATTAATTAAACTAACTTTTCGTGAAGTACGTGGCCGTCCCCGACGAGCCCCCTCATTCGCATTGGAACCAAAATCACACCAAAGTTGAAATCTTCTCAACTTTCACAAAATTCATGCTTTTGGCACTTCAACACACCAATTAATGGCCTTGAGATACCCCTCGCGTCAAGCGAGTCCCGACATGGATTAAATTAACATTGGCCAAACTAACCATTCTATCCAACTAATCAAGCAATCAATCGAATCCTAAATTCTAGGAATTCTGGCAATTCTAGCCATTCTAGCTATTTTCTACTAAAGCAGTAAATGCGCCTAATAAAGGTTTAGAGCCCACTCACTTGTGAGTCTCTTGGCTTCCACCCTGCCGAACCAGACACTTGCAGACGGCCAAGAGAAAATAACTCTCTTTTTTTTTTTGCCACCCGCCCTTTCTTTTCTTTTCTTTTCTTTTCTTTTCTTTCTTTCCTTTTTTCTCTCTCGGGCCACCTGGGCTGGGCTAGGCCGGGCCGGCTGCTGGGCCTGGCGGATGGGCCGAGCTCGCTGGGCCGAGCTACCTGCCCTGGCCTAGTTTCCGGGTCGGGTCGCTGGGCCAAGTTGCCTGGCCTGTTGACTGGCCTCTGGTGACGACAACGGCAACGGCTCCAGCAACGGTGACAGCTCCGGTGACGGCGACGGCTCCGGTAAAGCTTGCAAGACCCGGTTCAAGCTATCCGAGTCGTGTGTTGGGTTGTCGAGGCGTGTCGGGCCTGGCCGCCGTTCTCCGTCCTCCAGCCAAACCGAAGCTCGAGACCGGTGGTGACGACGGCGAGTCGAACGGTGGTGACGACGAGGGCTGAGGTGGTCGGAATAGCGAGAAATCAGGCCACGATGTCGGCGACTTTGAATCGGACCGGCGCGAGTCTAATGGTGCCAACGGCGTCGTGGGGGGGTAGCTGAAACGGTGGCGGCGGAGTGGCTGGAACGGTGGCGACAACGACTAGGGCTCCGGCGAGCTAGGGTTTGAGCTCGTCACAAACCCAGCCGATCTCTCACGAACCTAGACCAAATCGAACCCAGCAAGAGTCAAAATCGAAGTTTAGAGACCCTTAGGAGTTGATTATTGGGGTCGGTTTGAGCCCAAGTGCTTGAGGTTAAGAGATCTCACTGTTGAAGGTCACAGGTTTTTCTAGAAAACCCAGAAAAACCAAACCGTGAAGCCTCCTTTCGGGGGCTGCCGGCGACGACTCCGGTGAAACCAAAGGCGGTGGTCGGTGGCATTGTGAAGACGGCGCTGCAGGCTTCCTAACGGCACCCCTGATGAGACGAGAGGAGGTCCGAGCTGGAAATGGCGTGGGTTTAAAGTGGAGAGGGAGCTCGGCTTAAATCGCAGGGGAGTGGTTGGGGGCGAGCTGAAAATCAGCTCGCCGACGCCATGCGGCAGCCTCCCCTTGGCTGCTAGCTACTCCAGCCATCCCCTCAAGTCAGGTGGTGGGTGGTGGCAGCGGCGAGGCGACCGTTGAGGCGACGGTTGCACCAGTTGAACAGTGCATTCCAACTGCTCGACAGAATATCGTAGAGAAGGATATAGAGGAAGAGAAGGAGAGAGCAGCACGTGTGCACCACGCATGCAGTTCGGTCCGACCCGGTCGGATCGCCCGGTTCACATGGTTGGACCGGCTGGTTCGCTGGCCGGTTCGGAAATTTAATAAAATATTAATATTTTAATTTCCGAAAATTGGAAAATTGCTTTAATAAATCATACAAATATGGGAAAATTTTCTAAAATTCACTAAAATTTCCCAACACTAAGATTTTGACATTTTGGGCTCAAATAAAATTTTTAACAACCCAATTCACTAATAAAAGAGTCTTTCAAAATTTTTGCGAAATAAAAAGGAAATTATAAAATTTCCCAAAAAAATTCCCCAAGGCCGTAAATGCGAACCCGTCCAAAACGCGGCTGTTACAATATCGAAGTTGGTACTGAAATTTTTGATTTTTTGAAAAAGTAGAACTGAAGTGAGCGTTTTGAAACTTTTGACATTAAAATGGGCGCCGTACACAACTTTTGGCACTTCTAGTGTTCTTCTCCCGCTGATTAGGTGACTGCATGCCCACAGGCCGTGCTATCTCTTGATGTACTGGAAGCCAACCGATCACTTGCACCAACAATTATAAACAAATGGCGTATTGTAATGTGAGCTTTTGAGTGTCAAGAAAAGGGACATGTTACCTCACTGCCTCTTGAAAGAGCAGTGTTTGTCCGTGAAATGTATGGTTCTTTAGGCCTCTCCGAGATAGATTTAGAACCCGAGCAATTCTCACCCTCCCCAACAATCGCACTTGATGCTTCAAACATGGAAACAATACTTAAAACGTTTGTGTGTAGGATTTACTTGGAGGCCTGTTAAAATCTTTTCCTTTCGTGGACAAATTATTTTATGCGAGGATAATGTCAACTGTTATGACGGTCTACACTTGTTCGCCGGGATCTACTTTATTTGGTGTCTTATTTTAGAAGTATATCTAAAATGAATCTAAAAATTTTCTGTTATAAGAGTTTGACCCCTTGCACAATTTACGGCACTTGCCTTTTCACTTGTATAATATATTACAATGTTTAATGGATTAAGTTAGTCATGCTTTTTCGAAGTATTATGATCATACTTAAGAATCTTGTGCGATGGTTACGAGTAGAAGGTGCACGGAAAATAGATGTAATTATCCTAGCATTATACTCATCAACCACGTCAAGTAACCACCCACGATCTTCTAATGCACAGGACCACGTTGGTCTATACATTGTTTTCATACAACTAATACTGTAATATACATTTCATTTTAATATAATTGGACGTTTTGACTCTATTGGCTGATCAAATTGATATTAATCAAGTTGATGAAGACTGATAGATACTGCAAATTGATTAGTCTCATGCATAGGACTTATTATATCCATCTGATTTTTTCGAGCTTAAGAAAGAGATATGATGCAATTTATCTTCAAGAGATTAATCGAGTAAGTAGGGCTTGGTTCAAAAGTAGTGGATTCGAACCGTAACGTCTCTCACTCCGAGTGAGTTCAAAGACTATGACTGCAACGTGGTTGAAAGTCTTACCCAACACATTGGCTGGGCGATTTACAAGCATTTGCTGGTTGGTGGGCCTCAGTCGACTCGAAAGTTTGAGCGAGGTTCATCTGCTTCCTAATGATTTTCCTGTTAAAATGAAAGAAATCTTAGTAAATAAAGAAATAAATGTAATCGCAACATTCGGCTCTATCATTTAGTACACTGATAATGTAATTCAATGGCACTAAACATAATGTAATGTGAAAACTGAATTTGCGCACATTTGCGTGGGGATAGAAGTGAACGAAAAGGGTGTCCACAGATGAGAAGGAAGTGCAAGGACACTTTTCCAGGAAGTTGGGCAGTGAGTCTTCAATTACACAAAAGAGACGAGGATAAATCTATCCGGAAGAACATCCTAATGCCACTTTGGAGTGGAATACTTTCGAATTTTTTTTTTAGGCTCGTTCCCTATGTAATTGATTGAATTTCTCACATTACAAGCCCTATTTATGCCAAATATACGGAATATATTTATACGTATCCCTCTGCAAAATGTGGACAGTAAGAGGAAAAATTGGGTTCAGCAAATATCCATAATTCAAGTGCTTACAACATCCGAAAAATCACATTTGAGAAAGTCATAACTCAAACTAAAAATTAAAAACTACGACTGAGTTTCGGAAAAATGTTTGCAGTGAAATTTAGGAACCCCCATAAGGAAAAAGTTATAAAGCGATACATTGAATTTATGCAAGTTTAGCACATCACAATTGACTCTTGATTTTTGATTTTTAAAGATATGCAATGTTCAGCATATATAATTGTACTTTATAATGTTAAGTTTGAACAATGAGATTCTAAAACTTTTGTTTTTCCACCTTCCTCAGTGGCTATTCAATTCCACTGATCATTGCCTGAACCATCACGTTAACAATTCCTTGCCTAAATTGGTTTTACAAGTTATATTGAAAAATTCTTTAGAGGTTAATAATTAAATTGATAACTTAGAAAGTTTAGGCCGAATTCACCGTTGCAAAATAGGTTTAGAACTCTTTGAACAAATCAATCGATGATCCAAATTTGAGGTTGCTTGTGTTAGGTATTATTTTTATTGAGAATTGAACTTGTATGTATGTTTGACTACACCGACATATTTTTTTTCCTTTCTAAGCTATTATTAATATGTTGCTGAGTGTTTTTTTCCCCCTTAGAGAGCTTATTCAATAAGAAATTCAAAATTTAAACTAGGAAATGGAACGCTTTCGTGTGCATATCGATAGAAGTACTTAAAAACTTGTCTTGAGATTGTTAGTTTTGTAAAAGAATAACATGAAAGCGACCTTTAGCTAGATAGGAATTATTAGGCGAGTCGTGTTATTCATATCCTAAATTGCATATGAGCTATAGAAAACGGTAACTTCCACGGTGGTCTCCCTCTAACTATGACAATCCACCTTTGGTTTTAAAATAACTACGAAACTTACATAACAATTTCATAGCCTTGGTAGGCCGTATCTAATTCTTTGAATATGGGTTGACACACTTAGAATCATAAGAATTACCAAATGAAAATAAAATCAGATGAAGAAAGGAGGGCTTGAGGGGGCATCAGTCCTCCCCAAAGAATACCTTTCTCAAGTTTCTCTTTAGGGCGTAGGTATACGTTCTGGAAAAGGATCGCACCAACGCTTGATCTGTATGGCAAATGGTGCTGCTTTTTTTTTTGTGTGTGGGCAGAATCATAAGTCTCGTCATTGAAGAGAAAAGATGGACAAATTCCAACCCTCAATCACTTCAGAAACCCACGAAATCCTTTGGAGGTCTTCCACCCCCAAATGGCTGTATTGGTCAACTACGCAAAGAGACCCAATTGCCACTTGCTTTACATGTAAGCGACGGAATCATTCGCATTACATCCCTTGTTTTAGTGCGAACAGTGACAAAAAAAATGCCCCTGCAAAATGTGGAAAGTAAGGGAGGAGAAGGGCTAACGAAATAACCATGTTCGACATTTGGAAAAGTCATGACTCAAACCAAAAATTAAAGGCCGTGAGGGAAAAAAAAAAAGATCACGGTAAAACTTAGGCACTCCGAAAAGAAAAAAAAAGTTATGAAATAATATATTGAATTCATCTGAGCTCAGAGCATCATGATCGATTCTTGAATCAGATTTGTCCAGACATGCGTTGTTTAGCACAGGCAATGGTATGTTACAATGTTGGGCTCATGCAGGTGATTCCATATTCATCTATCATGCGGGGGATTCTATATTCATTTCTCTTTTAAATTCCTTTCGGGTCATTAGTATGGACTCTATATTCCTCTTTCTTTTAAACTCCTTTTGCGTCAATAAGTATGGACCATTCGTCTCATTTTCAATTGGACAGGATATTTGGGTAGACTCTTTGTCGTTGGAACCTGCTCCACAATTGAGTTGCCCTCCTATAAATTGAGTTGCCCTCCTTCATTGGCACTTCAAAGCGCAAAACCAGAGAGAGAGAGAGAGAGAGAGAGAGAGAGAGAGAGAGAGTTCCTTTCTATTTGCTCTTGAGTGCCTTCATAGAAATTTAGCTACTAGCATTGTCCAAAAAACAGTGGTCTAAAAGAAGTCCGATGGGAGGCAACAGCGGGCAGAAGAAATCTTCATCTTCCTTCTCGGTCATGAGCTTGTTCAAGCGTCGGAGGGCACGCCGGGACGATGCTTGGGAGGAGGTGGACTCACCAAGCTCGCGGAAAACATACACGAGTGACGACGACGAGGGCAGCTACGTTGCGGACCCCGCCATCAGCACGAAAGCCTCAGCTTTCATCGACAAGGTCTACAAGACCCGAGCGATGGCGGTCTAGCATAGGCCACCCCCAAGAAGAATTGGTTCTATTATGAGCTATGTATGTTTGTTTGTTTAGCGTCATTTTTCAATCTTTGGGCTATTTATTATCTGTTGGACATGCATTTCTGTCCTTCGATTAGTAGATTTGAATAAAAGTAAAATACTCGATCGGTATAACCCCTCACGTACTTTTGCATTTGCTTATGTGTGTACATTCTCCTGAACATATGCAAACGGATTGTGTAACTTGTCCTTTGGCTCGACTTGAATTCGCTCTAAAAAATGAGACTTCAAGCATCAACTGCTACGTTATATGGCCACTCTATCTGAGTTATTAATTTTCTTGTCCTTCGCATGACAATTTATTCTTTATTTCATGCCCCATGAAATAATTATGGAAGACCCTAAATTTGGACCAAAAGAGATGAGGAGCGTACTTTCCGGAAAAAAGCATCCTATTGCCACGTTGTAGTAAAATATTTTCAAAATTTGGCTCGTTTCCTATGTGATTGAGTGAATTTCTCACATCGCATGCCCTATTTAAGCCAGGAAAAAAACTGCATATATATATATATATACCTCTGCAGCATGTGAAAAGTAAGAGGAAAAACGAGCTCACAAAATATTCATAATTAGAGTGCGTGCAACTTCCAAAAAATCACATTTGAGAAAGTTATAATTCAAACTAAAAATTGAAAAATTGCGACTAAGTTTGGGAAATATGATTGTAGTGAAATTTATGAACCCCCATAAGGAAGAAGTTATAAAATGATACATTAAATTTATGCAAGTTTAGCGCATCACGGTCGATTCTTGATTTTCAATTTTTAAAGGTATGCACTGCCCGGCATAGATAATTGTACTTTACAATGTTACGTTTAAACAGGTAAATTCTACAACTTCTTATTTCCATTTTCTTGGGATCATTAGCTCTAGACCGTATGTATCGTTCTTACGTGGACCTGATGTTTGTATAAATTCTCTACCTTTGTGAGGGTGTCACATCCCTCTGCTTGTGGCTAATCACTTTCACTGGTCATCGCCTGACGCATCACTTTAGCAATTCCTTGCCTAAATTGGTTTTACAAGCTCCATTGAAAAATTCTTTAAAGGTTTATTATTAAATTGATAAAATTAGAAAGTTTAGACTGAATTGACTGTTGTGCGATAAATTTAGAAATCTCTGGACAAATATCAGACCCATAACCATGGCAATATATCACGTGTCAATCAAAACACAGATTGATGATCCAAATTTCAGATTACTTGTGTTAGGCATTATTTTATTTGAGAGTAGCACTTGCACATGCGCTTGACTGCACCGACATATATCTTTTTTTTCCTTTCTAAGCTATTAATTTGTCGCTAAGTTTTTACCCCTTAGAGAGCTTGTTCAATAAGAATTCAAAATCAAACTAGTATATGGAACAACGACAAATCTAGTAAGTTAAAATCATACATTTCGTGTGCATATCAGTAAAAGTACTTAAAGACTCGTCTTGAGATATTTAGATTTGTAAAAATAATAGCATGAAAGTAACCTTTAGCTAGACAGGAATTACTAGACAAGTCTTGTCATCCATATCCTAAATTGCATCTGAACTATTGAGAATAATAATCTTCACATTTGGTTTTAAAATAGCTAGGACACTTACCTAACAATTTTATAGCGTCGGCGCACCAACTCTTGCTCTGTTAAGGTTCGCACCAACTCTTGAATAAGGAAACCTTTCTCAAGATTTTACTGAATAAGGTTCGCACCAACTCTTGCTCTGTTAAGGCAAAGCGTGCTGCTCTTCTAGGCATAATTATAACCCCCGTCATTGAAAAGAAAAGACGGAATAATTCGAGCACTCAATTAATCATCGAGTACGGGAAACGTAACGTTCAAGGACGAGAACCCCAGCGGCTCTTTACGGTCACCTTCTTGATGTATCTTTCCCCTTTTCTTTACCCTCGTTGGCTGCATAAACGAATGACGAGTAACTGGTCATGAAGTCTTCCACCCCAAATGGCTGTTCTGGTCAACCCCACAAAGAGAGGCGGACATACAATTGTTAAAAAGCATCCTCTTGTTACTCCACCCACACATGCTTGCCGTTTTCTTTTGTTGCCACTTGCTGTATGTGTAAGCGACGGAATTAGTCACATTACTTCCATTCTTTCTGTGCCGAAAAAGAAAAAAAATAATCCTGCAAAATGTGGGAAGTAAGGGAATAGAAGGGCGTGGGATAGTCAGGACCCAAGTAAAAAAATAAAGTATATTTATTTTCTCTCCCCGGATGGAGCTTCTCTCTCGCATATGGTGAGCTTTTTCTCTATCCCTTCTGGTGATAGGTTCTTCTATTGTTTCCCCTGCCAACACGAAGAAGACGATCCACACTTTCTTTCTATGTAACCTATTAGCAATCCTTTCCCTTCCTTTGAGCTAAACATTATTTAAAGTTGCCCTTCAATACCGAGTATGGCGGCGCCTCAGAAACCCTAGAGGTAGAGCAATCATGTAGTGCTACCGAATACACAGAGCTCCCCTCAATCCTTTCCAAACATCTCTCATTCCGAAAACCCACAAATCATCTCTTCTAATAAACCCTAAACACCACTAAATCACCAATCGGAGTTCACAGAGCTCCCCTCTATCCTTTCTATACAATTCTCATACCCAAAACCCAGAAATCATTTCTCCTAAATTATCCCTAAACATTACCAAAACCCTATCGGAGTTCCTCCTGTTCTCGAATATCCTTCCTTATCTTCCATGGAAGGCAGTCATTAAAATCATCTTCGAATGCTGGCGTTGTGCAAACACATAGGGGACTTGTGGGCAGCTAAGGATGTTATAGAGCTGACGGATAAAATTCCTAAAGTCAAAACACAGGGTAATGAATTTTGCTATATGGGAAGCTATTCTCCAAACCAAATGTTAATTTTCAAGCATTCTGGTCTACTATGAAGAAGGCCTGGAAACTGGAAGATGTTAGTTGTGAAGTTATTGAACAGGGCTCCTTTGTTTTTATTTTTAAATTGGAGGAGTAGAAAAGGGTTCTACAAACTGGCCCATGGTCATTTGCGAGTAACTTGCTGGTATTACAGAAGGGTGACCCTACTATCCCTGAGCATTGTTATGAGTTCATTTGGTGGGGCTCCCACGTGTTGTTGTGACAGAGGACTGCATTAGAATGGTTGCTGCAAAATTGGGAGAAGTAGAGGGGGTCAAAACCGAAGCTCAAAGTAACAGTACTCGGAAGATTGGGAAAGCAAAGGTGTGGCTAAACTTACTCCAACCTCGTAAAACTGGAACCATGATTCTTGTGGGTGATCGGAACTTGAGGATTGATCTTAAATATGAATAATTACCACATTTCTGCTATTCCTGTGGTCTGATAGGTCATTATGAGGAATCAGGGATAATGCAAGATAAACCAGGTCGATATGGCTCTTGGCTAAAAGCTGAGGTTAAGGAAACTAAGCCCTTCTTGGAATATATTTTTTTATGGAAAAATTGATTTTGCATTAGATGTGGATGACATGATCCCATAGACTCCATTGGCCCCAACTGGAGATGTTTTGGATAATATGACAGTTTCCAATGGTAGTCAAGCCTTAGTGCTTTATGATCCTTGTACACAGGATTCCAGAACCAACACTTCAGCCTATGCTGGTAGAACAAAAAAAGGGAAGAGAGTTCTCTAGTATCAAGAACAGCAAGGTGATCTTGTCCTATGTCATATAGGGATGGCAGTTAAGGAAGGTAATAAGTCTGTCTCAAAAAATATCAGGCTTAAGAAGCAAAAACGATTTGCTTCCTATGAGAAAAGGGAAGTTAATGTGAACCTGGCTGATATGGAGAATCGTTTGGATACGCCTATCCAAGTGTGGGAAGGTGACATGACTAGGGCTTTGGTGGCTAGCCCGAATAAGCCACCTAGGAAGTCATGAAAATTCTAAGCTGGAACTGTCAAGTCTTGGCTCTCCCTTGACAGTCCAGCATCTTCGAGCCTTAGTGGCTCGAGAGAGACCTAACATGGTTTTTCTAATGGAAACAAAAAATCAACACATGATGGTGGAGAATGTTAAAAGGAGACTAAAGTTCTCTTCTATGTTCATTATTGACCCAATTGGAATTGCGGGAGGATTAGCCTTATTTTGGAATGATTCACTGCAGATTACCATAGATCACAACAACAAAGAGATGATGGATCTTTCATGCAAAGATACTGAGAATGGACTTTGTATGAAAATTTCCTTGTTACATGCCTTTACGAATTTTCAGGAGAGGATTTCTCTTTAGAATTTACTTCGTACCAGGAATGGCACTTCCATAGTCTCGTGGTTATGTGTTGGAGATTTCAATAAAGTCCTATACAGTTGGGAGAAGGTGGGACGACGAGAAGTGGAAAGATTTAGAATTACAGCGTTCAGGGAATTTGTTGATAGTTGCTCTTTCATTGATGTAGAGAGTAAGGGCTGTGCTTTTACATGGACAAATAATCGGGAGGGGGATGAGTTAGTAAAAAAACTTCTTGATATAGCTCTTTGCAATCTGGAATGGATGGTTCTTGCCTTTGTTTTCCCAGCTATTGGTTCAGATCATGGCCCTCTTCTTTTATGTAATAACCCGATGGTAATAAGGAAATAAAAGATGTTCAAATTCAAGGCTTTCTGGTTGGATCATCTAGATTTCCAAACAATGGTTGAAAATGCTTGGAAGGTAGAAAGGAGACACCCAAGGAGCATGGTTAGGAAGACTAAATTAGTTGCTTGTGAGTTGCAACAGTAGAGTCGGAAAAATTTCAAGAATGCCTCAAAACATATCAATCTACTTAGTGATCAGCTCACTCAATTGATGAACAAGGGTAACACAGTAGATATGAGGGCAGAATACAAGACTAAGGTTGAGAAAAATGGGAATTAAGAAGAAATGTTCTAGAGGATTAGATCCAGAATTGATTGGCTTAAGGGGGGTGATATAAATACTAAATTTTTCCATGCAATAACAATTCAGAGGAGGCAAAGAAACAAGATTTCTATGTTAAAGATTAAGGAGGATGTGTGGTGCCGAGACTCCCATATTATAAAAAAGCACATTGCAGGCTACTATAATGACCTATACAGTTCCAGTTATTACCAACCAATTTTGGATCAATGCCCTGTGATTATTCCCGAGGAGATGAATGAAGACTTGATGAAGGAAATTACAACGGAGGAGGTGCAGAGAACAATATTTCAAATGGGTGCAACTAAGGCCCCTGGCCCAAATGGTTTAAATGGTTTGTTTTATTAAAGCCAGTGGCCTCTTCTTGAGGATGATGTTTTTAGAATGGTGGAGTCCTTCTTTAATGAGGGAAGTTTCGAGCCTGACCTTAATGATACTTTTATTACTCTTATTCTTAAGGTTGCACACCCGGAGAAAGTTTCTGAGTTCAGACCCATCAGTTTATGTAAAATTTCATGGCAAATAGACTTAAACCTTGGCTGCCTAATATCATATCTTATGAACAAAGTGCATTTGTACGAAGGCGTCAAATACAAGATAATATCTTTATTGTTCAAGAGGTCTTTCAACAGTTAAGGGTTAAGAAAACTCGAAGGAAATTTCAAGTAGTTCTAAAGCTGGATATGCTTATGATAGAGTGGAGTAAAATTTTCTCTGTGACTGCATGAAGAAAATGGGTTTTTGTGATAAATGGGTGAGCTTAATCAAATTCTGTATATCCTTTGTTAAATTCCAAGTCTTAGTGAATGGGGAAGCGAGTGAAGCCTTTACTCCTACTAGAGGCATTAGATAGGGTGGCCCTCTATTGCCCTACCTATTCATCATTCTGGCTAATGTGTTATCCCACATGGTGAGCAAAGCTGTACATGATGGTAGCATTAAAGGGATAAGATTGAATCCACACTATCCTATTTTATCTCACTTATTTTATGCGGATGATGCTATCTTTTTCTTAGATGGCACAGTTCGGGAAGCTCAAAATCTAGCTAATCTATTAAATTGCTACTGTTTTGCCTCTGGTCAGTCCATAAACCTCATAAATCTGGGGTATTTTTTTGGAAAAAGTTGTCCACAGGAGCTGAGAAACAACATTGTAGCTGAGTTAAGGGTTCCTATATTTGAAAAAATGGGGCAATATTTAGGGTTACCATCGAATTGGGGCCAGACAAAAAAACATATGTTTGCTTGGATCCTAGCAAGGGTGGAAAAGAAGTCTTGATTAAAGCGATCATTCAGGCACTGCCTCAACATGCTATGAATACATTCAAGATTCCTAATCTATTTGCCGTGCTATTAAAAAGAAGATCTCAACTTTCTGGTGGAAACAAAATATAAGATAGAAAAGAATCTATTGAAAGAGCTGGGATTATTTAAAGAAGATGAAGGAACATGGAGGGATGGGCTTTAAAGATTTAGTTGATGCAAACAAGGCAATGTTGGGCAAACAAAGCCTAGAGACTAAATCAGAATCCGGAGGCATTATGGAGTAGAATCTTCAAAGGGCTTTACTTCTCCCATGGGTCATTTTGGAATTCTAAGAAGGGGACTAGAGCATCATGGGGTTGGCAAAGTATTCTACTGGGCGAGGACACTCTTGAATCTAAGATGAAATGGGAAGTTGGTGACGGGAGATTTATTAATCTCATAGAGGATAGGTGGCTGTTGGTAGGAAAAATTGGAGGGCCTGCTAATCGAGAGGACCCTATGAGGGTAGCAAATATTATTGATCTAGATACAAGGACTTGGAATTTTCAGCTTATTCAAAAAAATTTTATCTCAGAAATCCTAAAGGAGATACAAGCCACCCCCTGGGAGTTATTCCTAGACCCGATAGATTAATATGGGTCGGTCACAAATCGAGGAATTACAGCATTAAAAGTGCATACTACAAGCTCAGAGAGAAAAGTAGTCCAAGCACAGAAGCTCTAGCATCCTTTTCCTACCAAATTCCAAAAAGACTATGGACTGAAATTTAGAACCTACAAACTTACCCTCAAATTAGATAGTTCATGTGGAGTTTATGTAATGAAGGGCTTTCCACAAAATGCAATTTATTCAAGAGGAAAATCATACCTGATCCTATTTGCCCCCTTTGCCACCAAGTCCCGAAATCAATCTAGCATCTCTTCGTGCTTTGTGAATGGTCAAAACAGGTTTGGTTAAGCCCTATCTTTAATTTCAATGCTTCTCCTAATTCCATAACACAAGTAGACAAATGGATATATGATTACCTCCAATCTGGGGTTACAGCTCACCAAAAGGTTATCTTTGCTCACACTCTCTGGCTTATCTAGAAAGTTCGACACGCCTATATTTTTCAAGGGCAGAAAACTCAACGAAATTAGTTAATCAATGAGGCTGTTATCTCCCAGCAACTTTGTGAAAGATGGTACTACACTAATAAGCAGAAAGTGAAGGACTTTACCTTAGAAGTGCAGAGTTGGATGCCGCCGATCCCAGGTTCTCTGAAACTCAATGTCGACTGTTCGTGGTTGGAAGGAAGAGAGGCGAACTCGATCGCTGGGATTTGTAGAGGAGCTGATGGGGATCGCTGGGATTTGTAGAGGAGCTGATGGGGTATGTATTGCTGGATTCGCGAAGAACATCTTTACTCAATCGACGTGTATGGGCGAAACTCTAGCTATTTTGCAAGGGTTGTTGTGGCTGGAAGAGTCTCGATCTGATCCGCTGGGGAGGTATACCACACGAACTAAAGCTTATCTATCCGTGTCCTTATCAAGTGACTACTTATCTACGGTTGAGTTCATCATGGGCCGGCGTGATGTTCCATGGGCCTTAGCTCCCTTTGTTATGGATTATAAACAGCTCTTGCGCCGGATGAAGGATGTCCATGTTATTTTTTAACCGCATCAGACTAACCAAGCTGCAGATTGGTTAGTTAAATATCATAGTGCTGGTACCCTTCCGTGTAATTGGGATTCTCATCTGCCGCGAGACCTATTTCTCATTTTATGTCTGGACTTTAGTACTTCGTGTTTTCCACCATCTTAGTTATACGAATGAAGTTTCTTTGACCCAAAAAAAGAGAGTAAAAAAGTAAAGGCCGTGACAGAATTTAAGGGAAAAAAATTATCACGGTACAATTAAGGCACTCCGAGAAAAAACAGTTACAAAATAATATATTGAATTCATGGTTAAACTAAGGCTATATTGCTGCTCAATGAATGGCAATATATATATATTGTCACGACCTAAATTTTGCCCTTTAGGGGGAAGGGAAGATAGGTTTAAAAGTATTTGCTCTCGATTCCTCAATCTCGAGCTTTGACTCTCCCAAATCCATACCTCGCGTGATATGTAGGCATTTTCAAATTTTAGAATTATTTAACAACCTAAAATATTCTTAGGAGTCGCCACTATCCTATTGGGGTCAGCTAGAAACCGATCAAAACGTGGGAGTGCTGTCTTGATCCCTACGTAACCAGAGATTCTAAGTTCGAAAACTTATTTACGCTAATATTTTATTAGCGCCCTTTCGGTACCTAAATAGTTGTTTGTTTAATTTAAAATAATCATGCATTCTTGCTTTTCTTTTAAAGCCTTAAAGGTCATTCTAATTCACTAAGTGCTCATGCAATGGTTTTTATAAAGTCATTTTCATGCAATTATAAACTAAGGCTAACTTAATCTAGAAAATAAATTAACACGCAATTTAAATAAAAAAAAGGTGCGATAAGCAAACAAATCAACATAGTATAATACGAGATTATGAATAAACAAACAAGTAATTTGAATACAACTACCTAAAGACTAGAAAGAGCAAAACCTGCAACTCGTCGGGTATATAGAAATACATGACCTTGTTATAAAGTCTCGAGATATAATCTTTCAGAAGTTGAATGTGAAAGGAATTAAAAATTAATGAATTAATTCAAGTCACTTTGATTACTCATTAGATAAACTAATTCTAAGTCTGAATTGATTTTATTAGACTAAGCCTATGTGAGTCTAATCATTCATCTAGCGCCAAAATGCAAAGCTAAATTGAACATGCAAATAGACCAAGGAAGCAAAGGCAAACGATGATCTAAACAGAGCCTATGTGAAGCCGGAATGTAACTCCACTTCTTAGGCGACGGCCCCGAGAACCAAAGCTCGAGACAAAAACAAAAGACAAACCGAGCAAAAAGAAACAGACATCGCAACAAACAAGTGGCATGCGCAACAGCTCAATGGGACGTTGGCAGGGATGATGATCGCCGCCGGGAGGAAAACTGAAGGACCAATGTCACCACAGCGCCACCACTTCAACTCAAACGCAAAACTTCAAACGGTGAACTAGACTTCCCCCTCATCACAACCAAAGTGGCAAAAGAAACCATAGGAAAGGACGAAGAAATCAAGCATTTATAGGCATTTCAGCGAACATCTAAAACACAAAGAAAAAATAATAATAACTCAATGGGTAAAAGGGAGGTAAGCAGGGGAGGTCTTAGCCTACGAGGCGTTCAGGGCGTATGCACATAAACAAAACTAACAACACAAAACAAAAATCAAAACTAGTATTCAGACCATCAAATTAGCATATTGAACCGAGGGCTCAAAAGGAAACGCAATAAATGTTTGAACTCTTAAGGAAATGGGCCACCCTACGCGATTCAGGGGGACTTGCAAATCAATCGTCGTACACGAGCATGCTCGTGCCAAGACACGACTGAGCAGTGCAAGCTCTCATCCTCTCTTCGCGATCCTCGGGGAAGCAGCAAAAATGACGGGCTTGGTTCCCTTGGCTCACCGGTGGAGAGGATGATTTTGACGGAGAAGAGAATTGCGCGAGAGGTTGAAAGCGAATGGAGTGGTCTATGCCTTGGAAGAGAAACGGAGAGTCGTCCGCGCGAGCTAAGCTGGAGAGTCGTCCACCGGGGTGGAAACTGAGAGTTGCTCCTCCTGCATAAATGGGTCTCTCCCTAATCTTCTCTATCTCTCCCTCCGTTTGCTCTCTCTAGAATCCTCCTTCTTTTCGTGCCCTTCTAATCCCCCTCCCCTGTCAAGCTGTCCTCTCCACCTTTTCTTTTCCACTTTTTTCTCTTTAGGGTCTACTTTTCTTCTTCTTTTCCGCCGCTCCCTCTGACTTAGCGTGTGCAGGAAGGATTTTTTTTTCTTTGAGCTGACCGGGCGGGAAGAGCAAAAGGAAAAGGCCTAAAGGAGAGCTTGCGAATTAGAGAGATGGATTCTCGCACGGGCAAGGCCCAATTTCCTCTTATTTTCTCTCCTTTTTTTTTATCAAGACTTTTTTTTCTTTTATCTTCTTTTTTATAAAGAAAAAAATAAAAAATAAAAGAAGCTTCTAATTTATAATTAATGTAAATTTTATTAATAACTAAATCAAAAGCGAATTACTATGTTAGCAAAAATTAGGTGTTAATATATATATATAATTCATCGATTAGAATTGAACGATAATTGTTATCTAATCTTGCACTATTTTGACCTTCACATCGAATTTTACCTACATTACTAAGATCATGATGTACACAAGCACACCCAATCGAATCTCCTTATCGATATTGAGGTGAAAAACACCGGAAAGTATGGAGACCAGAATCGCTATTCGCATCGGAATTTTTCGCTCGACGACAATCGAGATTATTGATTCATAAAAAGATGGTTAATAGTGAAATTTGTAAGCAATGTATTCACAATTGAGATTTATTAAAGCATTAAATGAGATAGAGTATTTTGGTCCACTGATTTGAAGTAATATAATTAAAGAGGTCTTTTTTTTTGCTTGCGAAAGAAAGTAGATAAATAAGTCCTCCTCTCACTCTCATAGATATTATTGATTCATTAAAAGATGGTTAATAGTGAAATTTGTAAGCAATGTATTCACAATTGAGATTTATTAAAGCATTAAATGAGATAGAGTATTTTGGTCCACTGATTTGAAGTAATATAATTAAATAGATCTTTTTTTTTGCTTGTGAAAGAAAGTAGATAAATAAGTCCTCCTCTCACTCTTATAGATTTATTATAAGAGATATAAATTACGTTATTATGTTGATATGACGTGATTATTCAGTAAGTGACTTTAAATAGTGTAATTAAAGAGGTTTTTAGTTTTTGGTTTTCCTGAAGGTTAGAAAAGAAAAGTAGATAGATAATTCCTCCTCTATGACTCTCATTTGCTCATTCTAAAAGGCCAAAAACTCTTATTACCACGCATGACTTTGATTGGACATGCAAACCCATCTCGAAATGCACTTGAAAGAGCTTTCCCCTCGGAAAAGACAATTACATAACTCGTGAAATTTTTCTCTTCTATCTTTACTTTAGGATAAAAATGGCCTGAAAAATGAATACAAGTAGCCACGGATGGGAAGTGATTGCGGGTGTTTGATTAAAGTGGATGATTGGGGGTGTAATGTTAACTCAGTATTGAAAAATTTGAGAGTGAGACAAATTGTCACTTATATTTATTTTTCATGTACTTATTTTGCCTAATAAGATCGGTCTTGTCATATAACGATATGAATTAATTATATTCAAGTTCTTCTTTTCTATTTTTCAGTCATAACCCTGTTTTAACTAAAAATTTTGAAAAGCTTTAACTTTTCAATCCACTTTCCAGCTTTTTTATGTGGTATAATCGATATTTGGTGGACAACAACCCTTATTATCAATTAGATTATGTCATTGTGATAACATTCATATCAAGAAGATAACGCTTGATGTCTAACACTAGACCCCCAAGGCATGGCCATCCTTGGTCTGAGATCGACCTTTCAATTTTGCTAGTCGACAGTTGAATGTTTCGATTTAGTTCGGTTCATCATCACATCTTATTCGAGGTGGATTTTGTTTCGATCTTTAATATCAGATAGAACACGAGATGCTGGTCTCAAAGATCTCAAAAGATTTCCCTCGCAGCTTGAACCTCCAGCCACAAAGCAAAGGTTGTAGTATATCTACCTGATTTTTTTTTATAGCTAACAAAATAGGCAAGATGCCATTTTTCTCAATATCAAGTGATTAAGGGCTTAATTCAAATGTACTAGATTCGAAACACACTATCTCTCACTTAGATTAATTTTGAAGATTGTGACTACTAAGTCATGGTTGGAAGTCTTACTCGACATACTTGGGTAAATGGTTTACATGCATGCAATGGTAGTTGAGATAAATCGAGTTCAAAATTGAATTGACCAAATTTAAAAATTTAAATTGAATTGGTTGCCATACTAAACTTAGGACTATTTGGATAAATTTTTTTTTGTCAATGTTCAAACTCTATTTTTTTATTTTCCTTCTTATTCCTCCTCCATACACGCGATTACTCATGTAAATTTAGGCCAAGTTGGAAAGTTCGTGTGTGGGGGCACCGAGAGAGAGAGAGAGAGAGAGAGAGAGAGAGAGAGAGAGAGAGAGAGAGAGAGAGAGATTTGGCTCAAGGGTCATTTCGTGCTCCTGTAGTTTTCAATGTGCATGAGTATTTTAGGAGAGTAGATGTTTCTAAACTCGACCCTTCATACAAGAGTTATTGATGCATCAACAATTTAGAAGAACTAAATTTGAAAAGATACACCATATTCGTGCCCAAAAAGAGATATATCCCTCTTATACTTGTTTTGCAAATCGAGTATACCGGTCACTCTTCCGACCGAACTAAAGATGAAATAAATTCTTTTGAGCATCACCTAATAATAAACGATAGAGAAATAAAGGTGATGACATTCAGCAAGGTAGCACATACAACATGAGAATTCAATTCTTCTATTTTCGAACCATTTTGCTCAGGTGTTTCGAGTGCAATACTTAACCATGACAGTCATACAAAATTTTGCAAGGTGCATCATATTCCGTGATCTAATGCCTGAGATGCATCACAAGCATTGTTTTTGGTGAGCCTTTGCTTTTGGGAAAAGGGGAGGAGAGAGGTAATGAACTTGCTTGCATCTATCAAATTTGTTTTACATGAAGTGATGCGATACGAGCTGAACAAAATATACCAATATGGGATTAGAAAGATCAAACAAAGCTCATTATGCAGATAAGCCTCGGTATAGGCCCAATATGATGGTTATGCCCACAGGCCGTGCTATCTCTTGATGTATATTGGAAACCGATCACTTGCACTAACAATTGTAAACAAATGGCGTATTGTAATGTGAGCTTTTGAGATCAAGAAAAGGGACATGTTACCTCACTGCCTCGCAAAAGAGCAACGTTTGTCTGTGAAACGTCTGGTTCTTTAAGCCTCTTTGAGATAGATTTAGAATCCGAGCAATTCTCACCCTCCCCGATCCCACTTGATGCTTCAAACATGGAGATGATACTTAAAATGTTCGTGCGTAGGATTTACTTGAAGGCCTGTTAAAATCTTTACTTTCGTGGACAAATTACTATACGTGAGGATGATTTCGACTGTTATGACGGTCTTCGCTTGTTCGCCGGGATCTATTTTATCAATGTAGCAGACTTTATCCTCACTAAAATTTGGTGTCTTCTTTTAGAAGTATATCTAAGTTAAATTTAAATTGTGCTGTTATAAGCGTTTGACCCCCCGGACAATTATGGCGCTTGCCTTTTTCACTGTATAAAATGTTTAATGGATCAAGTTAGTCATGTTTCTTTGAAGTATTACGATCATACTTAAGAATCTTGTGCGATGGTTACAAGTAGAAGGTGCACGTAAAATAGATGTAATTATCCTAGCGTTATACTCCTCAACCGCATCAAGTAACCACCCACGATCTTCTAATGCACAGGGCCACGTTGGTCTATACAATTAGGATTGTAATATACATTTCATTTTAATATAATTGGACGTTTCGACTCTTATTGCCTGATCAAATTGACATTAATCAAGTCGTGAAGACTGATAGATGCCGCAAATCGATTAGTCTCATACATAGGACTTATTACGTCTTTTTTTTTAAAGCTAAAGATATAGATATGATTCGATTTATTTTCAAGATATTGACCGAGTAAGTAGGGCATGGTTCAGAAGTAGTGAATTCGAACTCTCCGTCTGAGTGAGTTCAAAGACTATGACTGCAACTCAACTCGTGGTTGAAAGTCTTACCCAACACATTTAGATGGGCGATTTACAAGCATTTTGCTGGTGGGCCTCTTTCTGAGTCGAAGGTTTGATCGAGCTTCATCTGCTTCCTAATGCTTTTCCTGGATACAACTGGCCAAATTCTCTCCTAAAACAAGCTGAGAATGGGAAGCAAACCTTCATCAGCATTTATTTGTTGCCGTAGACAGTGGCGGGGGGGAATCTAGCCAGGGAGTGTGATTTCATCAAGATAGGTATACGACTTTACTGAATTCATCCAAAATAGAAAAGCAAAAATATTGGTAAGTGCCTATCGATAATGATCACCAAGTTAAGGATTTATTCCCCTTTCACTTTTGGAATGAGAAGAATCCGATGTTGCCTAGATAAGTATGAACACATAATCAATTAGCCACCAGCCATCGAATTAGATGACAAGTTAACTAAAACGCTGACTGACGAACCCAATCTTAGACTTGTATGGGGTATTTATTGAGAGTCAAGCTTGTATGCGCGCCGCAAAACCGAACGCAAATATGTTTTTTCTTTCTAAGGAAATACTATATGTTGAGTTTTCCCCCTCAAAGAGCCCGTTTTGATAAGAAATTCAAAAGTTCGACTTAGCAAACGACCTTGCTGTAGATTCAATAAGTTAGAAGCATAATTTTAGCGCTTCCATATACATATCAATAAACGTATTCAAATACTCGTTGTAATATATCTAAAGCTAAATATAAAGCAAAAGAGAGTAATTTTTGTATATTCGATCTATTAGAAGTAAAGAATGCATGAGCCTACTTATAAACTTTATATATTGATTATCTATAGTAGCAAAATATTACAAAAACAGTTATAATTGATCATAAAGTTATTCAGTAATTTTTTATATATCTAGAATATCGTCAAGATACTCAGAATATCATAAATATGCAGAATATCGTTAAAGATATCCATAATATTTTATATGTATATCTAACATCGACATTAAAGGAGTTAATGAAGAATTTGAAGAAAAGATCCTACAAAAGCCTAGGTGAATACATGAGCTTATTTTGTAGGCTTTACGGGTTAACTATCTATAGTAACAAAATATTACAACATCAATTATAATCAATCATAAATATATTCAAGAATATTTATATTTTAAATATTATCAATTATATCTAACATTCCCTCAAACTCAAGGTGACATGGAAGAAGTCAATTGGAGATCCTGGAGATCCTGTAAATGCCTGGCTCAATGTGCTTTTGCCTTCAGTAGCTCTTTTTGTTTCCCAAGGATAGTGGTTGCTAGATATTAGCGATCTAATTAGTTGACGGTAGCCCATATTTCTAAGGAAGCAACAAAAGACACTTGGCGAAGAAACAAGAAGACGCGGCCTATATGACTAGCGTCATGACGATTACGTGAAGCAAACGTGGCCTATTCGGCTGGCGTTGTGAAATCTTCTTATGAAAAAAGCTTCTCAACTATTCGGTTGACGTTGCAAAATCTTCTTATGAAAAAAGCTTTTCAAGAAAGTGGCTCTGATACCAACTTAAATATAAAGCAAAAGAGATGAATTTTTGTATACTCGATCTATAAAAAACATCAAGAATAAATGAATCTATTTATAAACTTTACGGGTTGACTATTTATAGTAACAAACTATTACAAAATTAATTATAAAGATATTTAAGAATATTATATATATCTAGAATATTGTCAATATATTTAAAATATCATAAATATTTAAAATATCGTTAATGATATCCACAATATTCTAAATGTATATCTAACATCTAATGTTGTAAAGTTATAGCATGAATCTCCCCTTTAGCACAAGATAAATTTTTGATTTTGCTGCACTATAAACGTAGTGAAATGTACCGCAGTTATTGAGAATGGCGAGTGCCTCTAAATATGACTTTTCAAAAATCATAGCATGGCGCACTATATTTAATGCCAAAAATATTGAAGGAAATAGTAAACTCGACATCATAAAAACCTCAGCCTGTCAATTGAAAATGGAGAAAGATAAGCAATGAAAGGAGGGCCGGATGGAGCGACATGTGTGTTCCCGAAAACCATTCTTTAGTGCATCTGTACCGAGAAAGTGTTACGCCAACTCTTGTTCGGTTTTTTAGGAACAATCAAACCTCCCTTAATTAGAAAAAAAAAACAGAGAGCAGAATAATTAGAACCTTGGATCATTCAATCAACGCACGAACCGGTAGATTCAAAGATAAGCATCTTGACCACCTCCTTTAAGCCTCTTTTCTCTTCTTTTTCCCTTTTTTCCTTTCTATGTTCAATGAATATCTGCATGAAGTGTCTAAAATGACAGGATACGCTAAGGTCCACTTGGGTCTCGCCTATCATTAAACTTCCCTTAGTCACGATCATTGGACTATACAAGTTTTATGTCCGACATGTGGGGAGCGTGCAGCAGACGCCCGAGCTCATATTTTGCGGGGGGACAATTCAATGAAATATTATGTATGAGTTTTGTTGGAAAAGCTTGATATTGGATACTTGGGACTTGCGCCCGCTATTGACGATCCTCGTATAATGTATGTAAAAATGAAAGAAATTTTAGTAAATAGAGAAAATGTAATCGCAACATTCGGCTCTATCATTTTGTACTCTGATAATGTAATTCAATGGCACTAAACATAATGTAATGTGTGAACTGAATTTGCACACATTTGCGTGTGGATAGAAGTGGACGAAAGGGAGTCCACAGATGAGAAGAAAGTGCAAAGGACACTTTCCCAGGAAGTTGGCCGGTGAGTCTTCAATTACACAAAAGAGACGAGGAGAAATCTTTCCGGAAGAGCATCCTATCACCACTTTGGAGTGAAATACTTTCGAATTTTTTGGGCTCGTTCCCTATGTTATTGAGTGAATTCCTCACATTACATGCCCCATTTATGCCAAATATACCGAATATGTATATCTATACGTATCCTCTGCAAAATGTGAAAAGTATGAGAAAAAATGGGTTCAGCAAATATTCATAATTGGAGTGCTTACAACATCCGAAAAATCACATTTGAGAAAGTCATAACTCAAACTAAAAATTAAAAACTACGAGCAAGTTTGGGATAAATGTTTGCAGTGAAATTTAGGAACCCCCATAAGGAAAAAGTTATAAAGCGATACATTGAATGTATGCAAGTTTAGCGCATCACAACTGACTCTTGATTTTCGATTTTTAAAGATATGCATTGTTCAGCATATATAATCGTACTTTATAATGTTAAGTTTGAACAAGAAGATTCTAAAACTTTTGTTTTCCACCTTCCTCATTGACTATTCAATTCCACTGATCATTGCCTGAACCATCACGTTAACAATTCCTTGCCTATTGGTTTTACAAGTTATATTGAAAAATTCTTTAGAGGTTAATAAGTAAATCGATAAGTTAGAAAGTTTAGGCCAAATTCACTGTTGTAAAATAGGTTTAGAATCCTTTGAACAAATCGATCGATGATCCAAAATTTGAGGTTGCTTGTGTTAGGTATTATTTTTATTGAGAATTGAACTTGTATGTACACTTGACTGCACTGACATATATTTTTTCCTTTCTAAGCTATTATTAATATGTTGCTGAGTGTTTTTTCCCCCTTAGAGACCTTATTCAATAAGAAATCCAAAATTTAAACTAGGAAATGGAACGCTTTCGTGTGCATATCGATAGAAGTACTTAAAAACTCGTCTTGAGATTTTTAATTTTGTAAAATAATAGCATGAAAGCGACCTTTCGCTAGAGAGAAATTATTAGGCGAGTCGTGTTATCCATATCCTAAATTGCATATGAGCTATTGAAAATGGTAACTCCCACAGCAGTCCCTCTAAATATGACAATCCACCTTTGGTTTTAAGATAGCTAGGAAACATACATAACAATTTCATAGCCTTGGCACGCTGTATCTAATTCTATGCATATGGGGTGACACACTTAGAATCATAAGAATTACCAAATGAAAATAAAATCAGATTAAGAAAGGAGGGCTTGAGGGGGCATCGGTCCTGCCCAAAGAATACCTATCTCAAGTTTCTCTTTAGGGCGTAGGCATCTGTACTGAAAAAGGATCGCACCAACTCTTGCTCTGTGAAGGCAAATGGTGCTGTTTTTTTTTGTGGCAAAATCATAAGTCTCGTCATTGAAGAGAAAAGACGGACAAATTCCAACCCTCAATCACTTCAGAAACGATCACGTTCAAGGACGAGAACCCCGGCGGCTCTTTATGGCTCCAGTCTTGATGAATCTTTTCCCCTTTCTATACCTTTGTCTCTTTAATTCTCAGCTACGAATGCTGATTGTTGACACCTAATTTTTAGTATCTAGATTTTAAATTGCATAAAACAAAGAAGAAAATCAAAAATAGTAATAAAAGGGGGAATTCCGGTCAAAATCTCCAAGAGATTTAACCAAATATTTCATCTGTCTAAGCATAGCATTTTTCAAAAGAATAAACAAGGATGAGGAAAGAAAATTTCGATCAAATCCGTAAGGATTTGACCGAAATCTCTTTGTGCTCGCAAAAGCGAAAAAAAAAAAAAGGATGTGGTTTATCGTTAGTAGGAATCTTGGTCAAATCTTAAAGATTTGACCAAGATACCTTTCTACACATTATAAAACAAGGTGGCACGCCTGCAATGCAAAGTGGGCCATTATTGAGAAAAAAAAAGAGAGCTTTATTCGGTCAATACACACTGACACGCACAGAGGGAAACCAAGAGACAAGGTGCTTCCAGGGTCTTCTTCACCAAGAGACTTCCAGAGAGGTTTCGACCACAGAGAGAGAGAACGCGAGAGAGAAAAGCACCGAGAAGGAGTCACGCGGGAGGAAGATCTTCGCCCTTTTGTTTTCACCTTTTTCCCTGACGATTTACCCGTGTTCGTAGGTGAGTTTATCCTCGGATTGACTTGTGGTCTTATCGATTCAATCGATCTCAAAGCTGCTTTGAGTCTTGGTTTCTCCATCTTCGTGTTTCCGTGATTGTTTTGCTGCAATTTTAGGTTAGATTTTCTTTGCCATTAATCCTGTGTTTGAATTCCCTTAGCCGTGTTGCATTCCTTGCGTGTGTTCTGTGCCGCTCGTGTGGGTGTCATTGAGAAGTTGTTGGCGAGTCGGTTCCTTTTATTTTGCCTCGGCGACGTCCGCCGCGGTTCCGCCGCGAGCAGAACGTCGTTGAGTTCAAGCTGCAGGTCGTCTATGGTGTTGCAACTTGGTGAGGAAGACGATCTACAGGAACTCATCAGGCCCGTGTGAATGAAAGCTGAAGCAAACGGGCGTGGATCTGGGCCCGATTGTTCGTAGGCCCACACGGAGAAAAAGGGAAGCAGGTCCACGGGTGCGGAGAAGGAGCCAGACTTTAGGCGATTTGGGCCGAAACAGTGCAGGGCCTGCGCAAGGAGAAAGTGACCAGAAGAAAAAAAAGAAGAAGGAAATCGGACTGGGCCCATCGCGAGCCCAGTCCAGATTTCCCTGTTTCTTTCGTGGACTCCCTTTCAAAGGGGCTTCGCGGGTCAGGGGGCCGAACCGACCCGGTTCGGCAGCCTGACCCGGTTCTCTTGATTTTATTGTTTTTTATCATTTTGTTTGTAGTTATTTAATAATAAAAGAAAACTAAATAAAAAAACAAAAAAATAGAAAATTTCTGCAATAAAAAGTGTGTTTTAGTATGTTCGTTTTGCTTATTTCTTTCGTGCTTTTGTCTTTGTTTATTTTGTTTGCTTTGAGTCATAGATTTATCAATTGGAAATAAATTTCCAATTCTCAACCGCAAAATAATTTTTTATTTCGTCTATAAGGCTTTAGACGAGGTAATTAATTATGCGGGAGTTGACAAAATTGATATTTTGATATTTAAGGCTTAAGATCAATTTATTGATTTTTTGTTGGCGATCTTTCATTGTTTAATTTAGGTTTTGTTTCTAGAATCGGGTTTATTTGTTTAATTTGTCATGTTCTCCTTTATTATTAAAAAATACAAAAAAATGCATTTCACGTTAATTGCATGTTAGATAGGATTACATTTTTCATGTTTAGATTAAATTGCATTTAGATAATATTGCATAGCATATTTAGGTTGCATTTTAGAGTATAATTTGCATGTTAATTAGGAATTGCATTTTTAGCCATGTTATTAGGTCAAATGTGCATTAGAATTAAATCCATTTGATGCATGTTCATTTAGATTTTTAGGTATCATGTTAGATTAGGTTTTTTTACATTTTAATTAGTTTATTTAATTTCGAATTTCATTTTAATAAATAAGAAAATTATTAAAAAATGCCTTTTTGCATGTCTTTAATTACTTTAATTAATTAACATGTCACGTAGGCTAGGTTAATTTAGGATTTTTGTATTTCATTGCGTGTTAGGTTATATCATTAGAATTAGACTTTCATGCATTTACATATTAGTTTAGTTTTCATGTTTTAACATATTATCCGTAGTTAAAATAATGTTTTAGTTTAAATTATGGATTAATTTATTTCCTAGTCTAAATTAGATGTTATTTAGCTATAGGATAATTAGTTTCATTAGATAATTTTGAAATTCATAATTTTGCATTTAGAATTGCATTAGGATAATTGCATATAGGATTAATTTTGCATTACATGCGTTGCATTCATATAAAGAAAAAACCAAAAAAATCTTTTTGCTGAATGATTTCATTAGGTCATTTTTGTTTATCGTCTTATTTCATTAAGCATTTAAATAATTGTATGCGCACCCGCGTGATCACCGTGCATGTTAGGGAATAAAATCAATTCGAACTGCTTGCAAATTATTTTTGAAATAGAAGAAATAGGTTCTCAAGTCCCCGAATTCAAAATCTCTGGTTCGTAGGAGTAAAATACTACTCCCAGTATTTTACATGGGTTTTTAATCGACCCACCTCAAATAGATTAGTGGCGACTCCAATTGAATTCAATTTTGCATGTTTAAGAATTTAAACCTAAGTTGCGAATTGGTATGAGCTTGGGAGAGCTCGAGCTAAATTAGGTTTAGCAATCCATTAGCTGAACCCCTAGGTAGTGCACCTTCGGAGAGGTCGCGACAGCTTGACGACTCCGCTGGGGACTTGGTTCAAAGAACTTTAGTGGACTTAGGCCTTTCTTCTTATTTTCAAAGAAATTTTGCTTGGTAGTGAGATTCCATTTATGTCCCTAACCCATGTGTTGATTGTTTTTGCAGGTTGATTTTTGTTTTAAGTATTTAATTGGTTTCTTTGAAGTGTTGTGTGATATTTACTGTTGTGCATGCTTTATTGCTTTAGCACTACACATTGACACACACAACCCACCGCCGGACCTAGGCTGCACTAGGATAACTTAGGATGGTGTTAGGTTGGATACAACTTCGACCACGAGGCCGTGTAGTAGAGGTTGCCCAACTTAACCCCGAAAACTTTCTTTCTTGGTGCCAAAGGTGTTTGCTTCTGCCCGCGAGATTGCGTCGCATCGGGGCATCACCTTTTGGCTGAGCCGGAGTTGCAATGGTTTTGATTTAGTACGCGAGGCTGCGACTAGTCATTCCACCCTTGTAGCTCCACTTTGCTAAGCTTTTTTAGAGTAGAAATCGAGCCGCACATTTCATGTGCATGTCTATGTGTTTGCTTGATCGGAAAGTAAGTTTCTTATTTTATCCTCTTGCAATTTATTTATTTATTTCGTTCGGTCCATGACAATTAGGTGAGTCGAGTCACATTCTATATACAATGGGAAGATCTGATATTCGATTCATTCCTGCTCCAAAAGTCGAGCTCAAACAATGGTGGGATAAGCTAGATGGCCGAAATCATGACAAGAGCATAGGAACTCGAGTAACAAATGAAGAAAGTGGCTAAGGAGAATAGGCAATTGCGTCGAGCATTAGCTTCCCACTTGTATATAGAATAAGCTAAATAATATGTTTTTGTTGAGTCATTTTTCATGTTGAGTCATTTGTTTCGAGTATTTATTCTACGTAGAGTCATTTGTTTTGAGTATTTGTAAGGTCAATTTCATAAATGAATAAAATGGATCGTTAGGTCATTGTCATGGACCATGTCTTCCTTTTTCGCAATTTATTCTTATCTATCCATTCTTTGTTCTCGTAGATAATTACGGAGCGTCCATGTTCACCAATCATCACAAGATCAAAAGCAAGAGCGGGGATGGCTGACCAAAATGAACAAACTCGTGTTGCCGTGCTTGAAACTGAGATGAAGACAGTCTTGAATGTCCTCGAGAACCTCTCTAAACAAGTTGTTTTTCTAAACACAAACATTTCCGCTTTGTCTGCATCTGCTCAACCGAGTGTAGAAGTTGTGCTGCCTAATGATTCTGCTTCTTCCGAGCCGATAAAAAAGGCAAAGAACATTGTCATTGACATTTCCTTGAATGAGGACGAGGTAATTCTAACTGACAATGTCCTCATGTCTGTGGCTAATAAGGCCGGGGCATCTTCTGAACTGCCAAAGAGTGATGAGGCCAAGCGCATTGCTAGGCTTGAGGAACAAATTCGACAAATGCAAGGCTTTCAAGATCAGTTCCCACGAGGTCTTGCTCATATTGCCAAAGTCCATGTTCCTAAAAAGTTCAAGGCACCTGAGTTCAACAAATATGAAGGCCTTTCCTGTCCTAAGGTCCACTTGCAGTATTACATGATGAGGATGGCACCGTATGCTGACAACGTGCCGCTCATGATCCACACTTTCCAGGATAGCTTAACCGGACCTGCCTTACAATGGTTCGTGGTGAAGAAAATCAGTTTGCTCGAGACTTGGGAGGATTTATCTGATGCTTTCATCCGTCAATACAAATTTAACATGGATGTAGCCCCGTCACGTGAGGATTTGATTGGCCTCGAGAAAAAGAAGACTGAGACTTTCAAGGCTTATGCCATGAGATGGAGAGCTGTGGCTGCGCAAATCACCCCCGAGCTGACTGAAAAGGAGATGCTAGACATGTTCATGAGGTCTTTGCCATTTGAGTTCCGCAATCGAGTGTTAGGATCTCGTTTTGAATCCTTGGCTGAGTTGATTCCTGTCGGAGAACGTATTGAGATTGCTTTGCATGATGGTTGGGCTATGGAGCAGGCTACCTCTGTCAAGAAATTTGCTTTTAAAAAGGATAAGGAGTATGCATCTGAAGTGAATGTGGCATACTCACAACTGAGCTCTGGCGGACCTTCAAATGTCCATGCCCCTACAAATTGGCAGGTTGGGGGCCGATCATTTGCGCCTCGTCAGTTCAATAGGAGGCAATTCACTCCCCTTCCAGGGCCTTTATCTAAGGTTTTACATGTTTTGCAAAAGAAGGGCTTACTCTCTCAAGAGCCGAAGCGTCCGAATCCTGAGAAATTCCACAACTTTAATGCTTCAAAGAGGTGCGATTATCACATGGGTGAAGTGGGGCATTCAACTGATGAGTGTTTCACCCTGAAACACAAAATCCAAGATCTTTTGGATACTAAGGTGTTCCCCTTCAGCGTCGCTCAACCAAACGTCGAGAATAATCCTTTTCCGGAGCACGAGGGAGGCGTCAATGCAATTTTTAAGAATGAGTCCCAGGAGGAAATGGGTGTTAGCCCGCATGAGTGATTTATTTCTGCTTTACTCCCCTGCGAGGGAATTCCTTTCATTTAATGCTTTCCTAGGATTTTTTTATCTTTCATTTGAATTCTACAATTTCTTTTTCATAAGTGTAATTCATTCCGAGTTATTCAATAAAATCACTATTTTTGAGGCATGATGAGGTACACCAAACCAACTCGGTGACGATATCCAACAACTGAAAAGAATCATCCAAGGAGAATTCTGAGGGTTGGACTTCTTCATGTTTCCTTGTTCAAAAAGTTTCAAAAAAAAATCAATAAAAAATTGTTTTTTTAAAAAAGAGGATGCATGAACCCTGTTGTCTTTCTGATCTTTTTGCTTCATGTGTTAGAGCCTAACTGTTTTTATCGAGAGAGGACACTTCTGAAGGAAATAATTTGCGAAGGTTAACATGCAGAATTGTAGGGGCATTTCTCAAATCTGGAGGAGACATTGCATTGATAAGTGATACAAATTTCACAAATTTTAGATTTCATTTAGAGCCATGTTCATGCACGTTTTCTCTTGGTGCAGGGGGCAGGAAAAAATGCGACATCAAAAAGTGATTTTCCATGGTGATAAGTCGTGTTCATACCCAAGAACAGTCAATGAACCTTCATTTCTGACAACTCTCTTGCATTTGATATCATGATATTTTTGAGTTAAATGAATTATTATTGTTCACATTGGCAAAAGAGGTTTTTGTTTGATTGAGAATGCTAAGCAAGATGCATCGGGATGACGAAAGGCAAGCCCTATCCTCACACAGTTCCTTATTTATACAATTGTGAGATGAGCGTACAAAATTCCATGGCTGCAAGGCGAAGAGTTCTCTCGTGAAAGGTACAATGACCGAAATGATGGGAGGCAGTTTATTTCTCTATCCCAAACACTAAAATGACCAATTGATTGCCTACTTTGAGCCTAAACACTTGAGGAGTTTCATTTCATATTACACATGTCAAGAATCACCCCACATTGGGGCAAACTGGAGGTACGTTTGCATTATTGATGTACAAGGAGAAATGAATAGAAACTTTCTTACTTTCACTTGCATCAATCTTTGAGTGTTGCTTTTACATGTGGAACCGAGTATTAAATGAAGTGACTTAGGGATGATGAAGAGCATTTATTCTTATATCCTAAACACTCTTATCCTTTGTTAGCTACTTTGAGCCCATGATTTCATTTCAAATTAAACCCACGTTGGTGAATATCTCTTACGCTGGGGCATTCTAGCAGAATACAAGCATCCTCACACCAAGGTCAGATGTGTCAGTCTAGTCCACTAAAAAAAGAAATGGAAAGAACTTAGGGGCAAGGAAAAAGCAGCGTGCCTGGTAAAAGCAAGGCCAATGCCAAAATTCAAAAGAAAATGGAAGGAACTTAGGAGCAAGGAAAAAGCAATGTGCCTGGTTAAAGCAAGGCCGATGCCCATAGAAGTCAGAGCCAAAGGCTCAAATCTGCAAAAAAAAAGTCGACCTTCAATGTGTCCAGATTCTAAGAGATGCTGAATGGGGCAATCTTGTCAATAATCCCCGGTGAATTTGAAGTTATATATCATCCCCAGTGAATCAAAGTCTGAGGCTCGAAAGTTGAGTCTGAGGAAAAATTTCCAGTTTTTCATTCCATACACACTTTAAAGCCAAGCCTACAAAGTCTCTTCTGATAGGGCACTTGAATTAATGTGAGATCCTATTGTGTTAAGCTTAGCTCGAAGAAGTGCGAGCAAGACTGTTTCTATTGCATTTGTAGGGTTTTTGACTTGTAAACCTGGCGACATTTGTTGAAGACTTTCTTTCTAAGCCTTGACTCAAAGAGTCCCCTTTGCTTAACCGTTGACCAAGCCCATATTACGGTCCTGTTAAAGACCTCCCTGATTGGTAAGATTGTACCACTTGCGAGAATACTCAGATCTTTGTTGACATGATGATAATGAAACTGAATGTTTCAGCTATTCCCTCATTGGGACAGAAAGTCTTTCTGAATGGGAGTGAACGAAAAGTCCTTTCTGACTGAATGTCTCTTGTCTCAAAGAATCTCTCAAATATGAATTGCAATTTATGATGAAGCAGATGATTTGATGATGTGATTATCCCTTTAGGGATCAAGAATTCTGAATGCATGTACTTCAGTTTACGTGCCTATTAACTATGTGCAGGTACCGATGGTAATGTGTCGGTGTCTCACCTCGAGAAGGTCTCCCAACTTAAGTTCATTTTGAGTCCCTACGGCGACGTATAGGGACTCGGGTTTAATCAGGTATCTCTCACTGTTTTGCCTCTGTGGTGACCGAACTAAGGTTTCGGGCCTCAAGTAATCTAGGAATCTTTCATTATTTTGTCTCTGTGGTGACCGAATTAAGGTTTCGGGCCTCAAGCAATCCAGGTATCATTCACAATTTTGCCTCTGTGGTGACCGAATTAAGGTTTCGGGCCTCAGGCAATCCAGGAATCTTTCATTGTTTTGCTTCTGTGGTGACCGAATTAAGGTTTCGGGCCTCAAGCAATCCAGGTATCTTTCACTGTTTTGCCTCTGTGGTGACCGAATTAAGGTTTCGAGCCTCAAGCAATCCAGGTCTCTTTCGTCGTTTGCCTCTGTTGTGACCGAAGTAAGGGTTCGGGCCTCAAGCAAACAAATCAGGTTCTTTCACTGTCTTTCTTTTGTGACCGAAGCAAGTGCTCGGGCTTAAGAGGACAGTTTCAAAGCTCACACATACCTTGATATGCCATTCCAACCAGGTTAATAGTTTCAGGTATGTTTCTTTTTTCTTCATTTGCATTTATCATTGGAAAATGAGAGTTAATCTCAACAAAAATATCATGCACAACATTTGCATAGTTAAAATAAGGTATCAATTAGTCTTTGAATGCAACCTCTGCGAGCTCACCTTCAAAGAGGGGCAGCTGTTGACACCTAATTTTTAGTATCTAGATTTTAAATTGCATAAAACAAAGAAGAAAATCAAAAATAGTAATAAAATGGGGAATTCCGGTCAAAATCTCCAAGAGATTTAACCAAATATTTCATCTGTCCAAGCATAGCATTTTTCAAAAGAATAAACAAGGATGAGGAAAGAAAATTTCGATCAAATCCGTAATGATTTGACCGAAATCTCTTTGTGCCCGCAAAAGCAAAAAAAAAAAGGATGTGGTTTATCGTTAGTATGAATCTTGGTCAAATCTTAAAGATTTGACCAAGATACCTTTCTACACATTATAAAACAAGGTGGCACGCCTGCAGTGCAAAGTGGGGCCATTATTGAGAAAAAAAAAAGAGAGCTTTATTCGGTCAATACACACTAACACGCACAGAGGGAAACCAAGAGACAAGGTGCTTCCAGGGTCTTCTTCACCGAGAGACTTCCAGAGAGGTTTCGACCACAGAGAGAGAGAGAACGCGAGAGAGAAAAGCACTGAGAAGGAGTCACGCGGGAGGAAGATCTTCGCCCTTTTGTTTTCACCTTTTTCCCCGACGATTTACCCGTGTTCGTAGGTGAGTTTATCCTCGGATTGACTTGTGGTTTTATCAATGCAATCGATCTCAAAGCTGCTTTGAGTCTTGGTTTCTCCATCTTCGTGTTTCCGTGATTGTTTTGCTGCAATTTTAGGTTAGATTTTCTTTGCCATTAATCCTGTGTTTGAACCCCCTTAGTCGTGTTGCATTCCTTGCGTGTGTTCTGTGCCGCTCGTGTGGGTGTCCTTGAGAAGTTGTTGGCGAGTCGATTCCTTTTATTTTGACTCGGCGACGTCCGCCGCGGTTCCGCCGCGAGCAGAACGTCGTTGAGTTCAAGCTGCAGGTCGTCTATGGTGTTGCAACTTGGTGAGGAAGACGATCTACAGGAACTCATTTGGCCTGTGAATGAAAGCTGAAGCAAACGGGCGTGGATCTGGGCCCGATTGTTCGCAGGCCCACACGGAGAAAAAGGGAAGCAGGTCCACGCGTGCGGAGAAGGAGCCAGACTTTAGGCGATTTGGGCCGAAATAGTGCAGGGCCTGCGCAAGGAGAAAGTGACTAGAAGAAAAAGAAAAGAAAAGAAGGAAATCGGACTGGGCCCATCGCGAGCCCAGTCCAGATTTCCTGTTTCTTTCGTGGACTCCCTTTCAAAGGGGCTTCGCGGGTCAGGGGGCCGAACCGACCCGGTTCGGCAGCCTGACCCGGTTCTCTTGATTTTATTGTTTTTTTTTATCATTTTGTTTGTAGTTATTTAATAATAAAAGAAAACTAAATAAAAAAACAAAAAAAAGTAGAAAATTTCTGCAATAAAAAGTGTCTTTTAGTATGTTCGTTTTGCTTATTTCTTTCGTGCTTTTGTGCTTGTTTATTTTGTTTGCTTTGAGTCATAGATTTATTAATTGGAAATAAATTTTCAATTCTCAACCGTAAAATAATTTTTTATTTCGTCTATAAGGCTTTAGACGAGGTAATTAATTATGCGGGAGTTGACAAAATTGATATTTTGATATTTAAGGCTTAAGATCAATTTATTGATTTTTTGTTGGCGATCTTTCATTGTTTAATTTAGGTTTTGTTTCTAGAATCAGGTTTATTTGTTTAATTTGTCATGTTCTCCTTTATTATTAAAAAATACCAAAAAAAATGCATTTCACGTTAATTGCATGTTAGATAGGATTACATTTTTCATGTTTAGATTAAATTGCATTTAGATAATATTGCATAGCATATTTAGGTTGCATTTTAGAGTATAATTTGCATGTTAATTAGGAATTGCATTTTTAGCCATGTTATTAGGTCAAATGTGCATTAGAATTAAATCCATTTGATGCATGTTCATTTAGATTTTTAGGTATCATGTTAGATTAGGTTTTTTACATTTTAATTAGTTTATTTAATTTCGAATTTCATTTAAATAAATAAGAAAAATGTTTAAAAAAATGCCTTTTTGCATGTCTTTAATTACTTTAATTAATTAACATGTCACGTAGGCTAGGTTAATTTAGGATTTTTGTATTTCATTGCGTGTTAGGTTATATCATTAGAATTAGACTTTCATGCATTTACATATTAGTTTAGTTTTCATGTTTTAACATATTATCCGTAGTTAAAATAATGTTTTAGTTTAAATTAGGGATTAATTTATTTCCTAGTCTAAATTAGATGTTATTTAGCTATAGGATAATTAGTTTCATTAGATAATTTTGAAATTCATAATTTTGCATTTAGAATTGCATTAGGATAATTGCATATAGGATTAATTTTGCATTACATGCGTTGCATTCATATAAAGAAAAAACCAAAAAAATCTTTTTGCTGAATGATTTCATTAGGTCATTTTTGTTTATCGTCTTATTTCATTAAGCATTTAAATAATTGTTTGCGCACCCGCGTGATCACCGTGCATGTTAGGGAATAAAATCAATTCGAACTGCTTGCAAATTATTTTGAAATAGAAGAAATAGGTTCTCAAGTCACCGAATTCAAAATCTCTGGTTCGTAGGAGTAAAATACTACTCCTAGTATTTTACATGGGTTTCTAATCGACCCACCTCAAATAGATTAGTGGCGACTCCAATTGAATTCAATTTTGCATGTTTAAGAATTTAAACCTAAGTTGCGAATTGGTATGAGCTTGGGAGAGCTCGAGCTAAATTAGGTTTAGCAATCCATTAGCCGAACCCCTAGGTGGTGCACCTTCGGAGAGGTCGCGACACTGATAATAAAGTCTTCCATCCCAAATGGCTGTTTTGGTCAACTACGCAAAGAGAGGTGGGGCGGGTATTGGTTGATTAGCAACCTCTTGTTTTTCCACCCACATATACCAGCTCTTGTTTTTTGGTTTGCCACTTGCCACTTGCTTTACGTGTGAGCGATAGAGTCAGTCATATTACATCCTTATTTTAGCGCCAACAATGAAAAAAAAAATGCCCCCCACCCTCTCAACGTGGAAAGTAAGGGAGGAGAGGGGCTAACGAAATAACCATAATGACATTTGGAAAAGTCATGACTCAGATAAAAAATTAAAGGCTGTAAGGAAAAAAAAAAGATCACGTCAAAACTTAGGCACAGAAGAAAAAAGTTATGAAATAATATATTGAATTCATGCGAGTTTAATGCATCATGATCGATTATCGATTTCCGATTTGACCAATATAGCGCATGAAATGGTATGTTACAATGTGGGCTAGTGCAGGTGATTCCATAGTCGTCTTTGATGCAGGTGATTCTATATGTTATTCTCTTAAAACTTTTGTTGGATCATTAAGCATGGACCATTCGTCTCATCTTTTATTGGACAAGATATTTGGGTAGATTCTTATCATTAGGACCGGCTCCAAAATTTTCTTTAAATTGAGTAGCCTTCCTTCATTGGCACTTCAAAGTGCAAAAATCAGAGAGAGAGAGAGAGAGAGAGAGAGAGAGAGAGAGAGAGAGAGTTCATTTCTATTGCTCTTGAGTGCCTTCATAGAAGTTTAGCTATTAGCTTTGTCCAAAAAACAGTAGTCTAAAAGAAGTCCTATGGGAGGCAACCACAGGCAGAAGCAATCTTCATCTTCCTTCCCGCTCATGAGCTTGTTCAAGCCTCGGAGGGCACGCCGGGACGATGCTTGGGAGGCGGTCTCACCAAGATCGAGGAAAACATACAGGACTGACGGCGACGAGGGCCTCTACGTTGCGGACCCCGCCATCAACGAGAAAGCCATGGCCTTCATCGACAAGCTCCACAAGACCCGAACGATGGCGGTCTAGCATAGGTCACCCCCAAGCAGAATTGGTTCTATTATGAGCTCTGTATGTTTGTTTGTTTAGCGTCATTTTTCACTCTTTGGGCTATTTATTATACGTTGGACATGCATGTAACTCAACATAAGTTCTGTCCTTCGATTAGTAGATTTGAATAAAAGTGAATTACTCAACCGGTATAACCCCTCACGTACTTTGCATTTGCTTATGTGTGTACATTCTCCTGAACATATGCAAACGGATTGTGTAACTCATCCTTTGGCTCGACTTGAATTCGCTCTAAAAAATGAGACTTCAATCATCAACTGTTACGTTATATGGCCACTCTATCTGAGTTATTAATTTTCTTGTCCTTCGCATGACAATTTATTCTTTATTTCATGCCCCATGAAATAATTATGGAAGACCCTAAATTTGGACCAAAAGAGATGAGGAGCGTACTTTCCGGAAAAAAGCATCCTATCGCCACGTTGTAGTAAAATATTTTCAAAATTTGGCTCGTTTCCTATGTGATTGAGTGAATTTCTCACATCGCATGCCCTATTTAAGCCAGGAAAAAAAACTGCATCTATATATATATACCTCTGCAGCATGTGAAAAGTAAGAGGAAAAACGAGCTCACAAAATATTCATAATTAGAGTGCTTGCAACTTCCAAAAAATCACATTTGAGAAAGTTATAATTCAAACTAAAAATTGAAAAACTGCGACTAAGTTTGGGAAATATGATTGTAGTGAAATTTATGAACCCCCATAAGGAAGAAGTTATAAAATTATACATTAAATTTATGCAAGTTTAACGCATCGCAATTGATTCTTGATTTTCGATTTTTAAAGGTATGCACTGTTCAGCATATATAATTATACTTATAATGTTAAGTTTAAATAAGTAGATTCTGAAAAAAAAAAATTTCCACCTTCCTTGGATCATTAGCTCTGGACCATTTGTATCGTTCTTATGTGGACCTAATTGTTGGTCTAGATTATCTACCTTTGTGAGGGTGTCCCATCCCTCTGCTTGTGGCTAATCACCTCCACTGGTCATCATCTGACACATCACGTTATTCCTTGACTAAATTGGTTTTACAAGCTCCATTGAAATTTTTTTTAAAGTTTTATTATTAAATTAATAAAATTAGAAAGTTTAGACCGTATTAACTGTTGTGCGATGAATTTAGAACTCTCTGGACAAATATCATCTAGACAAATATCAGACCTATAACCATTGAAATAGATCACGTGTCAACTAAAACATAGATTGATGATCCAATCTTGAGATTGTTTGTGTTAGGCATTATTTTCATTGAGAGTAGCACTAGTACACGCTCTTGACTGCACCAACATATATCTTTCTTTTTTTTTTGTTTCTAAACTATTAATTTGTCGCTGAGTTTTTTCCCCCTCAGAGAGCTTGTTCAATAAGAATTCAAAAATCAAACTAGGAGATGGAATTGCGACAAATTTAGTAAGTTAAAATAATACATTTCATGTGCATATCAGTAAAAGTACTTAAAGACTTGTCTTGAGATATTTAATTTTGTAGAATAATAGCAAGAATGTAACATTTATCTAAACAGGAATTATTAGACAAGTCTTGCCATCCATATCCTAAGTTTCATCTGAACTATTAAGAATGATAACTTCCACAGTGGTCCCTCTAAACGTGAGAATCCACATTTGATTTTAAAATAGCTGGGAAACTCATCTAACAATTTCATAGCGTTGGCATGCCGTATCTAATTCTATGCGTGTGGGAAACACGTGTTCAATGAAATATAAAACTTAGAATTATAAGAATTACCAAATGAAATAAAATCAAATGAAGAAAGGAAGGCTTGAGGGGGCGACGGTCCTCCCCAACGAAAACCTTTCTCAAGATTCTCTCTTTGGGGCCTAGGTATCTGGTACTGAATAAGGTTCGCACCAACTCTTGCTCTGTTAAGGCAAAGCGTGCTGCTCTTCTAGGCATAATTATAACTCCCGTCGTCGAAAAGGAAAGACGGACTAATTCGAGCACTCAATTAATCATCGAGTTCGGGAACCATTACGTTCAGGACGAGAACCCCAGCGGCTCTTTACGGCCACCTTCTTGATGTATCTTTCCCCTCTTCTTTCCCCTCGCCAGCTGCGTGAACGAATGATGAGTAACTGGTCATGAAGTCTTCCGCCCCAAATGGCTGTTCTGGTCAACCCCACAAAGAGAGGCGGACATACATTCGTTGAAAAGCATCCTCTTGTTACTCCACCCACCCATGCTCGCCTTTCTCTTTTGTTGCCACTTGCTTTACGTGTAAGCGACGGAATTAGTCACATTACTTCCCTTCTTTCAGGGCCGAAAATGAAAAAGAAAAATGATCCTGCAAGATATGGGAAGTAAGGGAATAGAAGGGCTTGGAATAGTCAGGACTCAAGTAAAAAATTAAAAGCCGTGACCAAAATTAAGGGAAAAAAAAGATCATGGTAAAATTCAGATATTCCGAGAAGAAAAAGTTACGGAATTATATATTGAATTCATGTAAGTTTAGTGCACGACGATCGATTCTTAATTTCCAATTTGTCAAGGCATGCCCTGTCTAGCACATACAATGATATGTTATAATGTTGGGCTCATGCAAGTGATTCTAAATTTGTATTCCTTTATCTTTTTAACCCCTTTTAAGTCATTAAATATAGACCACTCATCTCACCCTCAAGTGGACAAGATATTTGTGTAGATTCTCCGCCGTTTTGAACCTCCTACAAAATTTTCAAATTAAAAATAAAAGCTTTCCTATAAATTGAGTTGCCCTCCTTCACTGACACTTGAAAGTGCAAAAACCAAAGGGAGAGAGAGAGAGAGAGAGAGAGAGAGAGAGAGAATTCATTTCTATTGCTCGAGTGCCTTCATAGAAGTTTAGCTACCAGCTTTGTCCAAAAAACAGTAGTCTGAAAGAAGTCCTATGGGAGGCAACTACAGGCAGAAGAAATCTTCATCTTTCTTCTCTCTCATGAGCTTGTTCAAGCCTCAGAAGCCGCGTCGGAACGATGCTTGGGAGGTGGACTCCATGACGCCGAAGAAGATACGCCCGACTGACGGCGACGAGGGCTGCTACGTTGCAGATCCCGCCATCAACAAGAAAGCCTCGGCCTTCATCGACAAGTTCCACGAAATGCGAGCGGTGGCGGTCTAGCATAGGCCACCCCCAAGCAGAATTGGTTCTATTATGAGTTCTATATGCTTGTTTAGCGTCATTTTTTACTATTTGGGCTACTTATTATATGTTGGACATGCATGTAACTCAACACAAGCACTATCCTTCGATTAGTAGAGATTTGTATAAAAGTGAATTACTCTATCTTTATAACCCCTGACGTACTTTGCATTTGCTTATGTCTGTATATTCTCCTGAATATGTGCGAATGGAATATGTAACTCGTACTTAAGCTTGACTTGAATTTGCTCCCAGAAATAAAATATTGATAATTTATTCTTTAACTCATACCCCATGAAATAATTATGGAAGACCCTAAATTTGGACCAAAATACTTTGTTACATTCGTTTGCAACTTGTTCATAGCGTTTGCTCTTCGACTTGCCAGCCATATTATTGCTGCTTCCTAATAGCATTCTTCGACACTTTTGTTTTACATTACTTCTCTTTGATCTTCCACCAAAACTTATATCTTGTGTTTGCTTTTCGCCATATTTGTCCACCGGGCGCAGTTGAGAGAGCAGTGCTAATTACAAATTAGATTGGTTTACAAATAGTGTGCTAAATTGTCGTGCTAATTTCAGACTACTCTTTCAATGCATAATAAATGTCGGGGTTTAAATAAGTGGACATAATTACTTTCAAATTGGACTCATCGAAGATCTTGGGACAAATTAAAAAACTATCAAATTTCGATCTTTAAATTATTAAATGAATGATGCGTTAATTTAGTCATTTCAACTTTCTCCCTTTCCCTATTTCCTACGTTTTTCATTTCCTCTTAGTTGCTCCTCCATACAAGCCATTACTCGTCGTGCATCCCCACTGTAGCCGTCATCAGCCGCTCGTACAAACGCAATCACTCTCTGCCGCCGCCGCCGCCGCCCTGCCTCCCTCTCTCCCCGTCCCCATCCCTTGTGTTGCCAGGCTGCTACACCACCACATGACATGGTCGCTGCCATGGCTCACCTACCCCCGCCCAAAGAAAAGTGCTGAATGAACCCAAATCTTTGGTCGTGACCTCATGCGCCGAGGACAACCGCACGCACACGATACACTGAGAGAGATCTGAGCTCAACGGTTGCGTGTGGGAGTGTGGTTTTCTTGAAAGCACATGAATATGTTACGCTCGTTCGTCTTACGAAAAATATTTTTCATTAATGAAAAAAAATACCTTCAAAAGTAAGGAAAATAATTTTTCATTTTAGAAAATCGAAAATATTTTATATCTTCTTTCTTCACCTTTAAATATCGCAACCTTGACCTCTAACAGCGTGCTTCGACTTCGTCCGAGACTGGCAAGCCAGTGGCCTCTAGCAGTAAGCTCGCAGCCTCTAGATGAGAGCTCGAGGCTTCCATTAGACTGGCGAGTTTATGGCCTTTGGTGGCAAGCCGGGAACTCGCTAGGGCCTAACAAGACTTGTGACCAGTGGCCAGCTAATGTAAAATCGAGAGAGAGAGAGAGAGAGAGAGAGAGAGAGAGAGAGAGAGAGAATAAAAAAAAGTTTAAAAATAGATTTTTTCTTAAGTTTCAAACGAACACCCAAAAAAATATTATTTTTCAAAGAAATGATTTACTGTAAAATATTTTCCATAAATGTTACATTTTCCGTGAAACGAACGGAGGCTTAGTAAAACAAATAACCTGGCTGAATTTTGACCCACCATACCCGTGAATATAGAGGATCTTAATAACTAGTGCACAAAAGGTGTTTGTCAGAATATATCACTCGCAATTTTCTTTTGCAAGTCAATTGTAATTTTTTTTTGGGTAAAGTAAGTCAACTGTAATTTTGCCGGTCATTATTTCGAACAAAACCGACGATAAAGTGAATCACTTTGAGCACCACTTGATTGCAAACACTATTGAAACAAAGGTGATGACATTAAGCAAGATAACAAAACATGAGAATTCAACTCTGTTACTAAAGAGACTCTGCTCAGGTGTTGCAAGAGCTAATGAACTTGCCAGGGTATATATATCGATATGATGCAATAAATATTGAACCTAATCTATGAAATTTGAGTTTAGAGAGACAAAGTCGAATTTATTATGTTAATGAGTCTCAAAACAGGCTTAACCCGATTTTCGCAATGAGGAAGGTTATGTTTGTCACATTACAATAGGTTTAAAGCAAAATGCGAGCATCTCTCTGAGAGATTGCATCTGAAAGCAAATCGATTGGCGAGGGTTGTTTTGAAGACCACCGGAATTCCAGGAGAATAAAATGAAAGGGCATGGCCTGATGGTTGTCCGTCCTAGTTAAATCAAGTCACGACGAATCGTATGCTCTTCCTTGGCTCTAAAGAATCTTAGTGGACGCATCTTCCTTCTCTTTCCATACCCTCTCCTTCTCTCTTTTCACTGGTAACCAATTTAGACACGCAAAACAATCACACTCCCGATTTATTGTCTGATTTTTTACATGGACTCCAATCTAACCACACTTGATAAAGGCAGAAGCTATCCTACGTCTTAGATAAAATAGGAGTTATGGTTTTTTCCTGTCTTCCCCGTCAGGCATGCGACAGTTATGCAATTCCATCTTGACCCTTGACGTTTGATTCACTCACTCCTCCCTCTCCGCTGCCCTAGCTTCACATTTCAAATGAGGAAAACTCCCCACTGTTTTCCACCACTCGTTATTAATAGGCATCCTTTCCTTGGGCCCATTGGAACATTGTGGAAGCCAACTGCAAGTGTTTTGTTAAACCAAGCTAACATCTAGGAAATTCTTCCTAGTCCTCGATCTCTTTGATCCACCCGAAATTCCTCAAAGCGGCATAATACTGTCTTCTCTTTGGGACGCTGTGTTGAGACAAGGCAAAGAATCATGCCAGGCTAAAAGTGAGCAAGAATACGCATCGGGTTGGTGCATGATCTGCCTTTCTTTAAAGGTGGGGCCCGAGCAAACACGATGCCCGCCATTGGCATTGGGCTCGAGTTGTTCTCTGTATTCACCTTTTTTTTCTTGGATACTCATGGAGCATCTTTTGGGGATTCACACATATTCCATCCTTTAAACCGATGGTTTCGCACTCTCCTATGTCACAATCCTTGCCCTTTATGTATACGTTCAACCCGCTTTGCAAGGCTGGAATTGATTTTTTAAACAGGTAATTCTTGACCTTGAACTTTTATTAATCAGATCAAATACTCCATATGAAATGTTTGCTCTTGGTAGCGTAGAGAAGCAAATCTGTGCAGCAAGTCCATTCCATAATTGCTAAGGGCAACAATGATAATCATTCTCTTTCCCAAAATAATTTCTAGCCTTCTATTTATTGGATGAATTACTAAGCAGAAAATTGAGTTTAATAACAATGCAAAATTTATGTTTCTGAAATTTCGTTGGATAAGCCTCTTTAATTTCTTTTCTCGCCACAAGTGGGCGAGTGATAGCTAGCAGAAGTGGCAGATAGTGGCGGGTGGGCAGTTGGCAGTGGCCGGCGATTGCAATAGTCGACAGTCGGCGGGTGATTGAGGAGTGGTGGCAAGGGTGGGGTGTAGTAGGTAGCAGCTGATGGGGATAGGTAATGGCGGGAGGTCGGCGGTTGTAGTGGGCAATGGTTGGTGGCGGTTGGCAGGCAGTGGGGAGGCGAGGACGAAAGATGAGAAAAATGAAATTTGGTCATCAAACAAATTTTTGTTCTAAACTTATTCTCGAGAAAAACAGAATAACAAGAAGATTATCATTCACTGCTTAAGCCAAGCCAACCCCATGAGTTTGGGGACTCATTGCTCCTTTATCCCTTCCTCCTCAATCATTTTCATTTCTCCCACTCGAACATCTAAAATGGGTAAGCTTTCCGAGAGATTCTTGAATTAAAGTTTGTCCATTCTTTTAGCTCCCGTTGTGGAACGCTTTCTTCAGGTGGAATATATAAGGTTCGAATGCATGAACAAATCCAAACTACATTTCCTCTCCTCTCTCTTCCCTCCCATTAACGACGGCTAAAACACCTCCTCTTTGATTTATCTCTTTGTGTTTTAATTTTGCTTCAAAGCTACGAAGTCAGAAATTCAATTATAACGTATTTCTGTTGAAGTCATTAAACGCCCTGTTGTTTGCTTATGTTCATACTATGCCTTTGAGTTCAATCGTTTGAAGCTTCTACCAGTAAATGCAACATATTTCTGTCAAGAAAAGTCCCAGATGCCCTAATTAGCAGAATAATATGAATACAACCCTTGGTGTTTCTTGCGTTACAGTAATACAGCTACCTTTAAGTAAATTTGAACGAGTGAAAGTCCAATTATTCGAAGCATCACTGCTTTATTCGAAGAGCGCATCACGTTGGTTGGGCTGTTTAGCTTATGATATCTGAATCCATAGCTGCCGTTGATTCCGTCAAATGCAAGTAGAAGAACGACCATATTTGTGGGATTTAAAGAATCCTCTCTCTCCACCCTACAATTCTGCTGGGGAGTAAGAGCAGAATTAGATACCACACCATGCAGCAAAATTGGACTTAGTTGGTGTCATTTATGTAGCGAAAAATATGTGCACTTCTAATTCCAATAGAACCTTTGAACGACACCTGTGGCCGGAAAACAGCCAAAGAAGAAGACAAAAGAAAAAGAAATTTTTTAAAAATTAAAAACTTAATTTAAAAAATATAAAAATATAAAAAAGGAAAGGTGTTTAGTAAAAGAAAGTGCTTGATAAAGGTGAAGAAAGAAGATGGAAAAAGTGGGGAAAAATATATTCCATCTTCTTTTTCATCGGTAGAAAATACTTTCTTTGACCGTTTTGTTTTCCTTGAAATGAACACTGGAAAATTTAGAAAATATTTTTCTGAAAATTATTTTTCATAAAAAAAACGGAGGTTAAATTGATGCAAATTTTCCTAATTAAGAATATATATATATATAAGTATTTTAGTAATATGGATTGGGTATGTTTGGGTATGGGTCACTAAATAGTTGTGTGCGCGCGCGCGTGTGTGTAGGGTTATAGGTGGGTTGTTAGGTCAATTTGAGTGGATGATTTTCGACTCGATCCAACTATTTGACAACCCTAGATGGTAGTGTAGTTAAACCGGATGACAAACACAATCTCTTGAACTCGATGCGGTGCCCTCTAGCTTAAGCTTGACAATGCACTAGTCGAGAAGCGGAAGCTTCAGCGTCAGTTGCTTTGAAGAAAGAAGAAGAAAGAGGTGAAGAGATGAAGAAGTTAACAGTAGCAAAGAAAGAAAGAAATAATAAAAATTAATAAAAATATTCAAAAGGATGTTATTTTAAGAAAATTCATTTGCTTAGATTATTGATCATGTCATGTAAAATGGTTAGTGTTAAGTGGACCTCCAATTTTATATTTTTTAGTCTAAATTGTCTGGAAATACTATATTGAAAAATATCAAAAGATTTATGATTAAATTGATCAAATTATAAAAATTCAAAATCAAATTGACTACTGCGTGATAACTTTATGATTGATTGGGTAAATTTCATAAGAAAATAGACCTAATACAATTTATCCTCAAAATGTTGAGTAAGCGATTAAGGGCTTGATACAGATGCAATTAGAACCACAATATCTCAAAGTAACTTTTAAAACTATGATTGCCATCTCGAGGTTGGAAGTCTTATACGACGTACATGGACGGGCAATTTACATGCATGCACTGGTAGCTAAAGATCAATCGAGCCGAAAATTCGAGCATCATGTGTTATTAAAGAAGTATTATGTACTAGGGTTAGATTCTAATGCGGTTCGTGCGTACAGCTGGTCGAATTCTCTTAAAAAACAAAGTTGGAAATTGGGAGACAAACCTCACATCAGCACTCATTTCCGCCCTCCCCTGATCGAGTAATGCTTGTACTAAGTGTGGGCGAATCTATCTAATTAAGATGATTACAGCAATATAACTTTATTAGTAAGTTCGTACAAAAAGAAAGATAACCAACCCACAGCAAACGATACGTCTTTTTGCTGTCATTTGTTTTTTGGGTCGATACTCAAAAGATACGTCTTAGAAAGACGAGGACGTCGAACAAAATCTTCCATGCTTTGCCATACAAATTGGGCTTATTCGATCAAAACACAAAGAGTCACGAAATATAAGCGATGATATCTTCAATACTCTCTCTCATCAACCACTCTTTTTAAAGATAATCCTCGCGACCATAAATTAAGGATTTCCCCACCTTTTTCTTGTATAAAATAAAACCCCACATTACCTAGTTAATTAACCTAGTTAAACCCCACATTACCCCTCAATTACGACAGCATCCATTGTAATTAATCCAAGAAAAATATGTAGGCGACATCGATTAACATTAACTGAATGTGTTATGCATTGGATTTGTCAGTGTGAATTAGGTATCCGATACCGGTTTGATTCTCTGTACTATCTCATGCAAACGATTCAGTAAAGATGTGGACGAAAAATTAAGAAATCTAACCTGTCATCCAACAGCGAAAAGAAAACAATTTAAGTAACTCGTCCAAAGCAAAGAAAAATCGACCGATGAAAGGAATGCTTGAGGGAGTGATGCGTGTCGTTTCCCGAAACCTTTCTTTAGTAAGTTAGGGAGAATATCTTTTCTGCAAAAAGGATTACACCAACTCTTATTCTGTAAAGTGTAAAGGCAAGACTTACTGCTTTTTTTAATGGAATAATTAGAATTCTCGTGGTTTAAAAAAAAGGAAAGGCCAGTTAATTAGAACCAATCAAATTATAAATTGAATTCACGAACAAATACGTTCAAAGACGAGAACCCTAGTGGTTCCTTTTGACCACCTTCTCTATGCATCTGTTCTTTTCTTCTTCCTCTTCTTGTTCCTCCAATTCTCAGCTGCATAAAATTATCGATATAATGAGCAAAATTGTTATGATTTAGACATGAACTAGGCGAAAGCTCTCTGCCAATGATTTAATTCTCTCGTATAGCTTAAACAAAAGAAAATCAGTCGATATATGTTAAGAACGATTCGCAAAATTTGACGTATCAAATGATTCGTGCCTGTATTGTTCTACTCTATCATTTCGTACACAGATTATATGTACCTCTACACAATCACAATAGTGCATGGGATAATAAATTAGAACCGAATTTGCAAAAAAATAAAAAACTATGAGTTTCACAAATAATGTGAAGAAAGGGCGTAGATTCCTCCCCAGGATTAATTGGTCATTGAGTCCTCAGCTGCACAAAAGAGAGTAGGACTACTTTCTTGGAAGCAGCCTGTTGCTCCCTTTTGGTGATCGACAGAATTTCTCCCACTCACGTCCATTTAAGCGGAAAATTTTAAAAAAATATCATAACTGATTTTTACAATGACATCTGAAAAGAAAAATCATAACTCAAAACGAAAATTAAAGATAATGACTAAATTTTGGAAAGAAAGATCGTAGTAAAATGTAAGAAGGAAAAAGTTATACATATGAGAGAATGCATTGGATTTATGTGACTTCAGGACATCATCACTGATTTTTCATTTTTGATCTGTCAAAACAAGCACTACACCGCGCATGTAATTGTGCATTATGTTATTAAGTTTGGACATGTAATTTTGTACTTCTTTTTCCTGTCTCTTTTAAACCCTTTTCAGGTCATTAGCTCTGGACCGTTGCCTCATTTTCAAGTGGGCCTGATATCTGTCTAGATTCTCTGCTCTTCGAAACTACTATAAATTGCCTTGCTCTCCTTCATTGGCATTCCAAACTGCAAAAACCAAGAAGAGAGATAGAGGAAGAGAGAGGGAGAGAGAGAGAGAGAGAGTTAATTTCTGCTGCCGTTCAGTGCCTTCAATATAATTTCCACTAGCTTTTGCCCAGACAACAGCAGTTTAAACAAGTACCATGGGAGGCAACAAGAAGCAGCAGAAATCTTCAGCTTCCTTCTCTCTAATGAGCTTGTTCAAGCCTCGGAGGGCGCGCAGGCACGAAGCTTCGGGGGTGGACTCCGTGACCCCGACGAAAGTATATCCGAGCGACTACGACAAGGGCCGGTGCGTCGCGGAGCCCGGGATCGACAAGAAAGCCACAGTCTACATTGCCAACTTCTACAAGACCCGAGTCTCGGAGTCCGAACGCCAAGTGACTGCGGTCTAGCATAGTCCACCCCTCTGCCCGATTGGCTTCTATTTAGAGTTTCTTATGTTTGTTCAGTGTCTTCTTCAACTCTTCAGACTATTTTTTGCTATATCTTGAATATATAAGTTGCTCCACACAAGTTCTATCCTTTGATTTATAGATTTGTATAAAAGTCGATTTCCCGTTCGATTACCCATCAAATTTTGCAGGTGCCTTTGTGCACACTCTCGCCATGTGACCATCATGCGACTAGTTGACTCCTCAAGCAACCTTTAATCTAGGTTTGCGACCTCGCGTGTACAAACACCCGCTCATGCACACGCACGCGTGCATACACACACATACAAGTTCAGGAATTGCTTGTGTCCATGTATGATTTTCTTAAGAGTGCATGGGCATTTTCAGTGGGAACAAATGATCAAATCTTGACCGTCCGTATATGGATGGTTGATGTGTTAACCATATAAAGAAGGTAAATTAAAATCACAACTTTTACATCACATATAGCGGGGAATTTAATCTTTAGCATCGAAAAGGAGTTTGTCTCAATATTTCAATTGTAAACTTATTTTGTAAATCAATTGTAAAATACACCGGACGCTAAATTGAGCGGAACTAATGATGAAAATGAATTCCTTAGAGCCACCGACTAACAGTAAAACATTGAGAAAGGGAGGTCATGATATTAAGCAAGAGAGGATGTGAAAAAATAAGAATTCATATCTTCTGTCGAAGAGACCATGCTGAGGTATTTCGAGATCAATGCTTGACCGTGTCAGCCATTCGTTGCACCAGACGGAATTGTGCAAATTGCATTATATTCTGTGAGGTAAGATGCCCAAGATGCATCAGAAGCATTGCTTTTAGTGGCCTTGAAATTTTGGGAAAACCGAAGGAGGGAGCTAATAGACTTGCTAGTGTCTGTCAAATGGATATTTTCTTTTATACGTAGATGTAATTGCCATCCATGTTGATAATAAGATATTAATTTGAGTGCAGAGAGATAAAGTAAAACTTATTATCTAATATGAGTTTCTATATAGGCTCAACAAAACTTTTTTGTATAAATTACCGTGGCGCAGTACTCATAACCACCCACGTCAAGTAAACATCTTCGATCTTTTCATGCATGGGGCCATGTGTCTGTATAAATTTGTTCCTTCAACGAAAGAAAAATTGTAATAATATGTTCATTTTAATAAAATTGGACATTTTGTCTCTTATTACCTGCTCAAAATTCAGTTGAAGGCTGATCGATCAAATACTGCAACTCGATGAGTTTCTCATGCATAGAGCTTAGTACATCTTGTTGACTTTTTTAGAGTTAAGAAAAAAGAAAAAAAATTACCCAATCAGTCATTTACTCTTTGTGCAGCGGCTAGTTTAAATTGAAACTTTCTAATACTATCAATTTAGTAAAAACTTTCAGATGATTTTCTAATGTACTTATTTGAGTCAATTTAGGCAAGAAAAGTGACGTGGTATTCCACTTTTCCCGGTCCTCTTATGTGGCATGCCTTGCATTTTATGTGAATAATTTTAAATATCATGTTATTTTGCTAATTTTAAAAATAAATTGACAATGATCGCCCATTCATGGTTGGAAGTCTATCAAAAATGTATTTGGATGGGTAATTTGCATGGATGCACCGGAAGCAAGAGATCAGTCAAGTCATTAATACGAGGATCATATGTTATTAAAAAAGCATTACTTGAGTTAACTTCCTATGATTTCTAAGGCTTTCTTGGGTACACCTGGCCGAATTCTCTACAAAAACGAACTTGGAAATTGGAAAGCAGACCTTACATCGGCTCCCACTTGCCGCCTCCCTAGTTGAGTAATACTGGCAGAGAGTTCGGGGGAATCCAACCAACGAATGTGAGTACAATAGTATAATTATGTATTCTAGTAAGTTCATACAAAAAGAAGAATTTTTTCCCCTTTTTGTGTTTTTCTCAGAAGATACGTCTTAGGAAGGGGAGGATATCTATCGAATAAAATCTTCCGTGCTTTGTTGGGCTTACCAAATTAAGGAATCTCTCTCACACATTTGATTTCACGCTCGCTTGCTGTGTATTTTTACCTCAATTTGAATTTGAGTTTTTTAAAAAAAAAATTGGATAAAAAAATGGAAGTGTTTTCAACAATGGAGGCGGATTGGGTACAAATCACTAGATTTATATTGCATGAAAATGGATTAAATGAGTTAATTTAGATCGAATCATTTTTTACTCGTCTCAATCCCCCTGTTTGACAAGTCTAATACCTAGGTTAATACCAATAATGATGCTCGCATGTTGCTAAATTTATTTTAATATAAAATCCAAGAGAAATATATCCAATCATTGATGAAAATTTACTCATGGGTTCACAATCCATGGAGGTTAGGTGCACAGTATAGGTTTGACTCTCCTTATTATCGAATGCAAACAATTAAGATTTCGACTCACCCTACAATCACTGAACACGACGGTTCACATTTTCTTTATTATATCAAGGACAATTGCCTACTAAATCATGGGATAGGCGCCCTGTATCAAATTCTATGTGTATAGGATATGACATATATTAGAGGAAAATGGGAAACTCAATATCATAAAAATTATGAAATGAAATAAGAACACGGACAAAAAAGGAATTTAACCAGTCGACCTTTCTCGAGTTTCTCTTTAGGGCATAGATATCTGTACTGAAAAAGGGTCGCACCAACTCTTGCTCTGCGAAGGAAAGCGGCGGAATCATAAGTCTCGTCATTGAAGAGAAAAGACGGAAAAAATTCCAACCCTCAAATCACTTCAGGAACCATCACAAATCGCTGTTTTGGTCAACTACACAAAGAGAGGAGGGGCTTATGTTCGTTGAACATCGACCTCTTGTTCATCCGTTCACACATACTAAGCTCTTTCTTTTGGTTGGCAATTGCCATTTGCGTTACATGTAAGCGAAGTGGCGTTGGGCTGCTTTTGCCTCTCCTTCATTACTCGGTTATCGCAGTTTTCTTGAATAAAGGGGTCGAATAGATTGTTCAATTCAAATATTCCCCGTGCAGTCGAACGAAGTGGCGTCGGGCTCCTCAATCCATGACCGCCGTTGATTCCCGTCAAATGCATGTAGAAGAACGACCTGATTTGTGGGATTTCAAGGATCCTCTCTCCACCGTACAATTTTGCTGGGGTGTAAGAGCAGAATTAGATACCACACCACGAAGTTGGACTTGGTTGGTGTCATATATGTAGCGAAAAATATGTGCATTTCTCATTCCAATAGAATCTTTGAAGAACGCCTGTGGCCGGCAAACGACCAAAGAAGAAGATAAAAAAAAAAGGTAAAAAATTTAAAATTTAAAATTAAAAAAATTGATTTAGAAAAATGCGTTTAGTAAAAGAAAGTGCTTGATAAAGGTGAAGAAAAAAGATGGAAAATGTTTTCCACTTTTCTAAAAAGCGGAAGACATTTTCCCCACTTTTGAAGGTATCTTTTCCATCGGTGGAATATATTTTTCTTGACTGTTTTGTTATGTGAAATGAACACCAGAAAACCTAAAAAATATTTTCTTGAAAGTTATTTTCCGCGGAACAAACGGAAACTAAGTAGATTAATGTTTTTGTAATTTAGATTATTATATAGAAGTATCTTAGTAATAAGTATTAGGTATATTTGGGTATGGGTCACTAAATAGTTATATATGTGTGTGTCTATATATATATATATATATATATATATATATAGGATTAAAGTGGGTTATTAGGTCAATATGTGTGAGATGATTTTCAACTCAACCCAACTATTTGACAACCCTCTAGATGGTAGCATAGTTCAGCCCAATAGTGAACGCAAACCCTTGAGCTCGATGCGGCGGCCTCTAGCTTAAGCTTTGATAATGCACTAGGCGAGAAGCGGAAACTTCAGTGTCTAGTTGCTTTGAAGAAAGAAGAATAAAGAGGTGGAGAGATGAAGAAATTAACATTAGCAAAGAAAGAAATAATAATAATAATAATAATAATAATAATAATAATAATAATATTCAAAAGGATGTTATTTTAAGCAAATCCATTTGCTTAGATCATTGATCATGTCATGTAAAATGGCTAGCACTAAGTGGACCTCCAATTTCACATTTTCTAGTCTAAATTGGTTGGAAATACTATATTGAAAAATTTTCAAAAAATTTATGATTAAATTGATCAAATTAAAACTTTAAAATCAAATTGGCTATTGTGTATAACTTTATGATTGATTGGTTAATTTTCTTAAGAAGATAGATCTGATACAATTTATTCTCAAAATGTTGAATAAGCGATTAAGGGTTTGGTATAAATACCGTTCGAACCCCAATATCAATTATTCGAAGTGACTTTAAAAAACTAATATTGCGAACTCGAGGTTGGAAGTCTTATACGACGTACATGGACGGGCAATTTACATGCATGCACCGGTAGCTAGAGATCAATCGAGCCGAAAATTCGAGCATCATGTGTTATTAAAGAAGCATTATATTACTAGCGTTAGATTCTAATGCAGGGTTCGTGCGTACAGCTAGTCGAATTCTCTCCAAAAACAAAAAAACAAAGTTGGAAATTGGGCGACAAACCTCACATCAGCACTCATTTCCGGCCTCCCCCGATCGAGTAATGCTTGTAGAGAATGTGGGCGAATGTATCTAACTAATATGATTACAGCAATATAACTATATTATAGTAAGTTCGTACAAAAAGAAAGATAAGCAACCCACAGCAAAACGATACATCTTTTGGCTGTCATTTGTTTTTTGGGTCGATACTCAAAAGATACGTCTTAGAAAGACGAGGGTGTCAAACAAAATCTTCCATGCTTTGCTGTACAAATTGGGCTTATTCGATCAAAACATGAAGAGTTACGAGAAATAGGCCATGAATCTTCAATACTCTCTCTCACCGACTACTCTCTTTAAAGATAGTCCTCGCGGCCATAAATTAAGAATTCCCCACCTTTTTCTTGTAACAGCCGCGTTTCGGACTCGGTTCGCATTTACGGCCTCGGGAAAATTTCTGGGAAATTTCATAATTTCCTTTTTATTTTGTGAAATTTTTGAAAGGCTCTTGAATTACCGAAATTAGTGATTAAAAATTTTATTTGGGCCCAAAATGTCAAAATCTTGGTATTGGGAAATTTTAAGAAATTTAGAAAATTTTCCCAAATTTTTACGAATTTTTAAATTAATTTTCCAATTTTCGGAAATTAAAATATTATTATTTTAATTAAATTTCCGAACCGGCCAGCAAACCGACCGGCCCAACCGCATGAACCGGGCGGTCCGACCGGGTCGGACCGGACGGCACGCGCCACGCACGCGCGCAGCTCTCCCCCTCTCTCCTTCTCTCTCCTTCTCTGCGACATTTCCTCGAACAGTTGATGTGCGCCCATCAACTGTTGCAACCGTCGCCTCAACGATCGCCTCGCTGCTGCCACCACCCACCTCTCGTCCTTGAGTGATGGCCGGAGTGATGTGGAGCCAATGGGGGACCTCCACGTTGCGCCGGCGAGCTGATTTTCAGCTCGCCCCCAACCACCCCACCCAGTATACACCGAGCACCATCTCCACTTCCAGGTCACTTTTCTTTCAGCTCGGACCTCCTCTCGCCTCGCCGTTGGTGTCATTGGAGAGCCTGGAACGTCCTCTGTCCGAAGCCACCAACCACTGCCTTCGGTTCCGTCGAAGTCGCCGCCGGTAGCCCCTGGAAGGAGGCTCCACGGTTAGGGTTTTCTGGAAATTTTTCCAGAAAACCGCAGGACCACAACCAAAATCCGGTGAGTTCTTCCTCTTTCCGACCTCCTTAGCTCGATTGGTTGCCACCAATCGATTCCTCGAGGTTTCTAGACCTTGTTTACGGTCCTTAACTCGTCCGATTTTCCTTGTAATCGACAGATTTGAGCTCGAAACCTAACCTCTCCTCTGGAACCCTAGACCCTGAGCCGCCAGCTTCGTGGCAGGATCTCTCCCAGCTCCGACCACCTCAGCTCACGGCACCACCACCGTTCGACGCGTCGGAGGAGCAACTTCCAGATATGACCGGTCTCGAGCTTCGGTTTGGCCGGTGGACGGAAAACAGCGGCCAAACCCGACGCGCCTCGACAACCCGACTCACGACCCGAGAAGTCGAACCGGGTCTGTGACTCGCCGGAGAAGATGACCGTCGCCGTCGCCGGAGCAGTCGCCGTCGCCGGAGGCTGGTCAACGGGCTTGACCAACCCAGCCCAGACCCAGCGAGCCAGACCCAGCAGCCAGGCCCAGCAGCCCGACCCAGAGGCTAGCCTAGGCTAGGCGACCCGGCCCAGCAAGCCGACCTAGCCACAGGCCCGGCCCAGCCCAGGCAGCCTGCGAGAAGAAAAGAGAAAAGAAAAAAAAAGGAAAAAAAAAAGAGAAAAGAAAAAGAAAAAGAAGGGGGCGGCCCGAAAAAAAAAAAAAGTAATTTTCTCTTGGCCTTCAGCAGGTGCCTGAACTAGCAGGGTGGAAGACAAGAGACTCACAAGTGAGTGGGCTCTAAACCTTTATTAGGCGCATTTACTGCTTTAGTAGAAATTGGGTAGAATTGGCTAGAATGGTTAAAATTGTTAGGATTCCTAGAAATTGGGATTGAATGATTGATTGTTTGATTGATTGACTAATTGATTGATTGTTTGGCCGCATAGAATGGATGGATCGACCGGTGATAGTCTAGTGGTGATGTTCCTCGCTGAATGCGAGAGGCACCTTAGTACTATAGTTGGCGTGTGGGGGTGCCGAGGGCACAAGCCCTTGAGAAAGTTGAAAAAAGTTCAACTTGGGCATGGCCGTGGATTAAGCACCTTGAGATGGTGACGGTGTCGGTCTCGCACTTCATATTATTTTTGGGAGTTACTTAATTAAATTAGCAAATTAAATTAGTTTTGCAATTTATTTATTAAATTCAATTATTAGATTATCAGTCTTGCAATTTATTTATTAAATTCGATTATCAGATTATTAGCCTTGCAATTTATTTATTAAACTCGATTATCAGATTATTAGCCTTGCAATTTATTTATTAAATTCGATTATTAGATTATTAGTTGTGTGGTTTAATCCGATCAATTACTCTCGGCAACCATGAGACGGGGAGTCTTTCGAATTAGACTAGTCGCGTGTACTAAGCGTAATATGATAGGATCTTGGGATGTGAGATGTTAAAGTCGGTTCCCTAGCTAGGATAGTCGGACATACTGTGTAGAGACTGAGAGTTGGGAGGGACGTCCTAAGGACCCTAGGGTAGGGGTGTTCCTAATCTAGGGTTAGGGTTCGTTCACTGGGATACCAAGTATCTCACTCCACCACCCCCACCATCCCAGGACCCTACTATGGACCCGGAGCAGGAACTCTCCGACTTGGAGAACTAGCTAGAGGAGGAGGACCCCCAGGAGGAGGAGCCGTTGGAGGAGGAGCCATTGGAGGAGGAGCCCATCGAGGAAGAGGACTGGGATCAGTAGGATCTGGAGGTGGAACCTCTGGAGGAGGAGGACCCGGAGGAGGACTTGGAGCTAGAGGCTCCCTTTAGTTCGGATGAGGAGGCAGAAGACCTGGAGGAAGAGATAGGAATGGTCCCTGACCAATCTATCGATAGAGGGTGTGTGATTAATCAGAGGGTGAAGGAGTCAGGGATGATCATAGAGTCTCAGAGCCAGACCGAGTGGATTTGGAGCATCCCGAAGCAGACCTGGTTCCCACACCAGCATGTAGTGGAGTACATGGGGTTCCTAGAGACCAAGATGGAGTACCTGTCGGAGCGGTGCGAAGTACCATGGGGAGGCTACGAGTCTGGTTACGATGATCCCGACGGGGGAGATGACTCAGAGGATGGGACAGTTATCGACCCGAAGCCTCTTAGTGTACGTGAATGGCTAAAATCAGTTAGTGCACCGTAGGCTAGTCCACCCCTCTTACCCTTCCCCGCAACTTTTGATTGTACAGCTGAGCGGAGGCTCGAACCCTAGGACTTTTGATACTTCCCTCCTGGTCTAATCTATTTTGTATTTTGGAATGATGTGGACTCGTTATGAAGTTATTTGTAATGAAGTAATTTAAGGTTTCTATCTTAGTTCTTGTTCTTAATTTCTGCGATTGAGTACTGGAGTCAGAATTACGGTGGGAGTTGAAGTGAAATTGGATCCTGAAGGGATGGCTACGTCTCCGAAGTATCGGGGCGTGACATTTCTTGTATAAAATAAAACCCCACATTACCTAGATAAATACCTAGTTAATTAACCTAGTTAAATCCCACGTTACTCCTCAATTACGACAGCGTCCATTGTAATTTTAAATCCAAGAAAAATATGTACGCGACATCGATTAACATTAACTCAAATGTGTTATGCATTGGATTTGTCAGTGTGAATTTTAGGTATCCGATGCTGGTTTGATTCTCTGTACTATCTCATGCAAACGATTCAGTAAAGATGTGGGCGGAAAAATAAGAAATCCAACCTGTCATCCAACAGCGAAAAGAAAACAAAAAAGGAAAAAAAAATTTAAGTAACTCGTTCAAAGTAAAGAAAAACCGACGGATGAATGGAATGCTTGAGGGAGCGACCCGGGTCATTCCTAGAACCTTTCTTTAGTATGTCACGGAGAGTATCTTCTCTGCAAAAAGGGTTACACCAACTCTTGTTCTATAAAGGCAAGACTTACTGCTTTTATCTAAGGAATAATGAGGATTCTCGTGGTTTAAAAAGAAGAAGAAGAATGACCAGTTAATTAGAACCAATCAAATTATTAAATGAATCTGCGAATAAATACGTTCAAAGACGAGAACCCTAGTGGTTCCTTTTGACCACCTTCTCTATGGATCTGTTATTTTCTTCTTCCTCTTCTTGTTCCTTCAATTCTCAGCTGCGCAAGATTATCGATATGACGTTCTGCAAAATTGTTATGATTTGAAGCCGTGAACTAGGCGAAAGCTCTCTGCCAACGGTTTAATTCTCTCGCACAGCTTAAACGAAAGAAAATCAGTCAATATATATTAAGAGCGATTTGCGAAATTTGATGTATCAAATGATTCGTGCTCGTATCGTTCTGTTCTGTCATTTCGTACACAAATTATTTGCACCTCTACACAATCACAACAGTGCATGGGATAATAAATTAGAACCGAATTTGCAAAAGAAAAAATTAATGAGTTTAACCAATAATGTGACTCGGGAGTGGAAAAGGGATTCCATGGATGAGAAGAAAGGGCATGGATTCCTCCCCAGGATTAATTGGTCATTGAGTCTTCAGCTACACAAAAGAGTAGGACGTCCCTTTCTTGGAAAGCATCCTATTGCTCCCTTTCCGTGATCGGCATAATTTATCCCACCGCACGTCCTACTAATCGGAAAAGATGTGAAAAAAAAAGTAGACTCTCCCAAAATAACTCTAATTAAAATGACATCTGAAAAGAAAATTTATAACTCAAAACGAAAATTAAAGATTGTGATTAAATTTTGTACAAATGATCGCAGTAAAATGTACAAACCCTGAGAAAGAAAAGGTAAGAATTCATTGCATTTATGCGACTTTAGTACATCATGACTAATTTTCGTTTTTGATCTGTGGAGACAAGCACTGCTCCGCGCATGTAATTTTACATTATTTTATTAAGTTTAGACACGTAATTCTGTTCTTTCTTTCCTGTCTCGTTTAAACCCTTTTCAGGTCACTAGCTCTGGACCGTTGCCTCATTTTCAAGTGGGCCTGATATCTGTCTAGATTCTCAGCTCTTCGAAACTACTATAAATTGCCTTGCTCTCCTTCATTGGCATTCCAAACTGCAAAAACCAAGAAGAGAGATAGAGGAAGAGAGAGGGAGGGAGGGAGGGAGAGAGAGAGTTAATTTCTGCTGCCGTCCAGTCCCTTCAATATAATTTCCACTAGCTTTTGCCCAGACAACAGCAGTTTAAACAAGTACCATGGGAGGCAACAAGAAGCAGCAGAAATCTTCAGCTTCCTTCTCTCTAATGAGCTTGTTCAAGCCTCGAAGGGCGCGCGGGCACGAAGCTTCGGGGGTGGACTCCATGACCTCGATGAAAGTATATCCGAGCGACTACGACAAGGGCTGGTGCGTCGCGGAGCCCGGGATCGACAACAAAGCCACCGTCTACATTGCCAACTTCTACAAGAACCGAGTCCCGGAGTCCGAACGCCAAGAGACTGCGGTCTAGCATAGGCGACCCCTGTGCCTAATTAGCATCTATTTGGAGTTTCTTATGTTTGTTCAGTGTCTTCTTCAATTCTTGCACAAGTTCTATCCTTTAATTTATAGATTTGTATAAAGGTCAATTTCTCTTTCGACTACCCATCAAATTTTGCAGGTGCCTTTGTGCACGCTCTCACCATTGTGACCATCATGCGACTAGTTGACTCCTTAAGTAACCTTTCATTTAGGTTTGCGACCTCACATGCACAAACACCCGCTCATGCATATGCACTCACGTGCATACACACACATATGAGCTCACGGATTGCTAGTGTCCATTTATGGTTTTCTTAAGAGTGCATGGGTATTTTCAAAAGAGCAGATGATCAAATCTTGACCTTCCATATATGGGTTGGTGATGTGTTAACCATATAAAGAAGGTAAATTAAAATGAAAGTGAATTCCTTCGAGCACCGTCTAACGGTAAAACATTGAGAAAGGGAAGTCATGATATTAAGCAAGAGAGCATATAAAAAGTGAGAATTCGTATCTTCTGTCGAAGAGACCATGCAAAGGTATTTCGAGACCCATACTTGACCGTGTCAGCCATTCATTGCACCAGATCGAATCATGCAAATTGCATTATATTCTGTGAGGTAAGATGCCCGAGATGCATCAGAAGCATTGCTTTTGGTGGCCTTGAAATTTTGGGAAAAGCGAAGGAGGGAGCTAATGGACTTGCTAGTGTCTATCAAATGGATCATTTCTTTTATACGTAGATGTAATTGCGGTACATGTTGAGAATAAGATATTAATTTGAGTGCAGAGAGATAAAGTAAAATTTATTATTTAAGATGAGTTTCTGTATAGACTCAACATAACTTTTTTGTATAAATTACCGTGGCTCGGTACTCATAACCACCCACGTCAAGTAACCATCTTCAATCTTTTCATGCATCAGGCCATGTTTCTGTATAAATTTGTTCCTCCAACAACAACAAAAATGTAATATATGTTTATTTTAATAAAATGTCTCTTATTACCTACTCAAAATCAAGTTGAAGGCCGATCGATCAAACACTGCAGATCGATGAGATTCTCATGCATAGAGCTTTGTACATCTTGTTGACTTTTTTAGAGTTTAGAAAATAGAAAACAAATTACCCTAATTAGTCATTTGCCCATCATGCAGCGGCTGATTAAATTCGAAACTTTCTAACCCTGTTAATTTAGTATAAATTTTCGGATGATTTTCTAATGTAGCCATTTGAGTCAATTTAGGCAAGAAAAGTGACGTCGTGATCCATTTTCCTCCGTCTTCTTATGCGGCATGGCTTACATTTTATGTGAATAGTTTTAAATAGAATGATGTTATTATGCTAAGACTATTTTCTTTTTCTTTTTTTCTTTTTTTCTTTGGTTTTCTGGTTTTCTACTATTCAAAGTCCCCAAAAGCCATTTGAGTCTGAGCAAGCATCTATCTCCTCCAACCGGTGCAACGTTGGGTTGATGAGGTCGCTATCGGTCAGGGTTTTCAAGAGAGTTTGATTGGTAAAGCCGATGACCTCACCCTTGCAGTCGTCGACAATGATGGCAAAGACGTTGACGATGTGATTAGGACTTTCGCGGAGGAGGAGGAAAAGGAGGAGTGAGCGACGGTAGTAGGCCTTGGCTATGATGGGCCTGAAAGAGGAGAGAGACAGAAGGCGATGGACTGTGGCGGAGGGTTTTTGGAGAATCAAAATCTTTATTGTGGTGAAGGTTCGATATTAGAAAATTATCAAGAAATTTACGATTAAATTAACCAATTAAAAAATAAAGAATCGAATAGATTTATGACTGATTTAGTACTTTTGTTAAGAAAATAGACATGACACAATTTATTTGCAAATGCTGATTAAGTAATTAAGGGTTTGGTTCAAATACAGTAGATTTGAACCACAAAATCTCTCATTTGAAGTAACTTTAAAGACTATGATCGCCCATTCATGGCTGGAAGTCTATCAAAATGTAATTGGATGGGCAATTTGTATGCATGCACTGGAAGCAAGAGATCAGTCGAATCAAAAGTTTGAGGATTATATGTTATTAAAGAAGCATCGTTTAAGTTAACTTCCTATGCTTTCTAAGGCTTTCCATGGGTACACCTGGCCGAATTCTCTACAGAAACGAACTTGGAATTGGAAAGCAGACCTTACATCAGCTCCCACTTGCCTCCTCCCTAATAGAGTAATACTGGCAGAGAGTGCGAGGGAATCCAGCCACCGAATCCGAGTACAATTAGTCAGTTCATACAAAAAGAATGAACTTTTTCCCCTTTTTGGGTTTTTCTCAGAAGATACATCTTAGGAAGGGGAGGATATCGAATAAAATCTTCCGTGCTTGTTGGGCTTACCAAAATTATGGAATCTCTCTCTCTCTCTCTCTCTTCTCTCTCTCTCTCTCTCGTTGTATGACAAGAGCCTTATTATACCTAATGGACACATTAAAATGTATCATAAACCCATTTCTTAACCCAAATTTAACTAGTTGGCTTGTTATACGGATCATTTATATCCAATAAATATTTGATGAATAAATTTAAAATGGCGAAACCCAAGATAATAGGAGTGTTAAATTAATTTACGACATACTTAGACTCAATCCACCTCTATGAATCTCTCTCCCTCATTTGATTTCACGCTCACTCACTCCGTATTTTCACCTCAATTTGGATATATGAGTCATCTAAATTGGATAAAAAATAAGAGTGTTTTCAAAAATGGAGGCGGGTTGGGTACAAATCACTAGATTTATATTGCATGAAAATGGATTAAATGAGTCAACTTGGATCGAATCAATTTCGACACATCTCAACTCACTTGTTTGACTAGTCTAATACCTAGGTTGATACTAATAATGGTGCTCGCGTGTTGCTAGATTTATCATAATCTAAAATCCAAGAGAAATATATCCATGAAATTATTGATTAAAATTTACTCATGGGTTCACATGGATTTGTCCATGTAGATTAGATGCACAATATAGGTTCAACTCTCCATGTTATCGAATGCAAACAATTAAGACTTCGACTCACCTTACCTATTCCATGAAGTTAGTGGGAATATTCTCCCACTCAAGGTGAACTTCTTCATCATGAAAAATAAAATAAAAGAAACAGTTTATGTTCATTTCATTATATATTGATCGAAAGATCGAAAATGAAGTTGTACTTCATATAAAGCTAATAAATTTCTTAAGCATTCTCTACACATTTCAAATGACATTGCCTAGGTGCTTCTTCTGAAGAATAATTTGAATGCTTTGATTCTCATATCAATATGAGTACTCAAACACTCTTTTAGATATATTAAACATAGCAAAATAATAACATGAAAGCGGCCTTTAGCATATGAGAAATTATTAGGTGAGAGTGCTATTTTTTACATATAATAAAATATATCTAAACTATTGAAAACACGAGAACATATTGGCTCTTTTATGTAGCTTTTATCTTCTCTTTCCTCTTTTTTTTTTGTTTCTTAATCCTCGGCTGCACAAGTTTTATTAATATAATAATCCGTAAAAAATTATTATAAAAAGAAGCCGTGAGCTAGGTTAGACTCTCTGCTAACAGTTTAATTCTGTCAAGAATACATACACTACGCCAGTTCAATGTGTTCCAAAAAAGTACGATTATACACTCACACTTCATACATACATACATGCATAAAAATAAATTTAATTTGTCAGGGAATAAATTATATTGTTGCAAAGGAGGAGGATCAGCTTAAATTTAGTATCCCCGAAAGATTCATGGAATAACATGATTTTATAGTTCACCGAATAAAATTAATTGCCCTTTGTCCATTGCTTGGTAATAATTCATTGTATCGGAAGTATTGGCTTGTAATCAAATTTCAAGTGAAAGTTCGAGTTCATTTTATAGCAATCTCTACGCATCTCAATTAACATTGTCAATTGCATCTTCTGAAGCAGATTTTAAATGTTTTCGTTTTCATATCGGTACAAGTATTTAAACACTCTTTTTAAGATATCTAACATAGCAAATAATAGCATGAAAGTAACCTTTAGCATATGGGAAAGTATTCGATGAGAGTGCTATACTGTACGTATACTACAGTATATCTAAACTATTGAAAATGAGAAGTCCCACAGCGGATCCACAGAACATGATGAGCCGGATTTTGCTTTAATATATCGAGGACAATTACCTAGTAATTCATGGCATAGGCGTCCTGTATTACACTCTATGTGCATAGGGTACGATACATGTCAGAGTAAAATGGGAAATTCAATATCATAAAATTTATGAAAAGAAATCAGAAAAGGGACAAATAAAAAAAATCAGTCAATTGAATGGAGAAAAAGGAAAAAAATGATTAAGTAACTTGTCAATATTATTGAAGAAAGGACGGCTTGAAGGATTGACACTGTGTCCTCTTAGTATGTTAGTTGGCATACAATGTCTGTATTGCAAAGGGTCACATCTAGAGGTGAGCATGTCTTTAGAATAGAATTATGAACTTGAGAAACATATGATGGAAACTGAGTCGATTCCAAATTTTGAAATCTGAAACCAAAATATGTAGAGTAGGTTTCAGATTTCAAAATTTAGAAAATTCGTTCCGACGAGTAGGTTCTAGGTTCCAAACTTGGAATTTGGATCCTGAAACCTAAGATCTAGAACAAGTTTTTGTATTTTTCTTAGTCTATGTTTTCGTGTAATCCTGCTGTCTTTTGTAGTGTTCAATGATGAGTGATAATATGTAGCCACTGGTCTAAACTTTCATTTTTGATGATACCGATGATTGAAATTTTTGTTTGTTAATGTTTTATATTCTTAAGTGTAATGTGAATCTTGATCAGTGAATTGTAGTATCAAATTGTGACCATTAGAAATGATGATTCCTATAATCATTTAATTAAGGGTATATATGGAATATGTTAAATCCTGGGATCAATATTGGAACGTGTGAAAATTTCAAGTTCCAAGATATGTATGGTAAGTTCTAGAATCCAAAAAATGAGGTACATACTTCAACTACTAGATTCCAAATGAAATTTATAAGGAATCTAGAACCGCTCATTCATAGTTACTCCAACTCTGTTGTTCTGTAAAGGCAAAACGTATTGCTCTTTTAAGAAATGATTAGTTCTCTTGTGGTTTAGAGAGGACGAAATAATTAGAACCAAATCAATTAATTAATGAGTGCAGGAACTAATGCATTTAGAGACGAGAACCTATTGGCTCTTTTTGACCACTTCGTGTAACTTTTATCTTCTCTATCCTCTTTCTTGTTTCTTTAATCCTCGACTGAAAACAAACTGTTAATATATTAATCTGCAAAATATTATTATGAGAAGAAGCTGTGAGCTAGATTAAACTCTCTGCCAACAGTCTAATTCTCTCAAGAAACAATGAATAAATACACCCCACCGCCAGTTCAATGTGTTTCAATCAAGTACGATTATATACTCACACTTGCTTCAGACATGCATATATAAATACAGGTATATACGTATATTTAGTTATTTTAGGGAATTAATTTAAATTGTTGCAAATGAGGAAGATAAGTTTAAATTTGGAATACATGAAAGGTTCATGGAATTACGAGGTTTTGTTTTTCACCAATTTAAAGTAATTACCATTTGTCCATTGCTCGTTGACAATTCATTGTATAGGAAGGATTGGCTTATCATAAAATTTCAAGTGAAAATTCAAGTTTATTTTTCAAAATTCCATTATCATTATTTTTTTCTAGCTGAAACAAAAGAAGATCAGATTCGGGGGGTGGACTATTACGAAGGATCAACGTAAACGACAACGGTAGATGTACTGAGAGCAAGATGCCAAAATCGATATACTAAATGTTTCTTGCATATATTATTCTAATCTATCATTCAGTACTCTGATTATATACTTGACATTATGTAAATTAATATGTATATATGTGTTTATGTAGAAGTGAATCGGATTAGAGAAATCACACTAATGATCTCTAATCTGTGGTAAAATGTTTAATGTGATCTCCAAAACTTTAATTACTTCAATGTTATCAATGAACTTTCCTTCAATGTGCAAAGTGGTTTTTGAACTTTTGGCACGTTTTCAATTTAGTCCTTCAAGTATTTAAAAAGATTTAATATTATCATCCTATCAATTCATGTGGGACAATTGCCAAATAAATCCTATACATTTTGCTACTTTGCCGATTTAGTCCTAAACCTTTTTTTCATGCCAAATCAGTCCTAAACCTTTTGCAACTTTGCCATTTAAGTCCTTCCGGCGGATTTTGGCCGAAAAATGCATACGTGGCAACGACGTAGTGGACCGGACCTCGCCGGCGAGTCGCCGGCAATGACGTGGCGACGATGTGGCACAAAAAAAATTTAAAAAAATTTCCAAAATTTCCAAAAATTCCAAAAAAAAAGGGAGGGCAGCCCTCCACCTGTGGCCGCCGCCTCATCACCGGTGGGGCGGCGGCCATGCCCCCAGCCCCGCTCTGGACGCCGGAGGGGCTAGGCGAGCTCGCCCGGAGCTACTGCAGATCTGCAGCAGCTCGGCAAGTTCGCCCCCAGCTGCTGCGGGCTGGGCGAGGCTCGCCTCGCCTAGATCTAGGCTAGGCGAGGCGAGCTCGCCCAGCCCCGCTGGTGTCCAGATCTGGACGCCGACGGGGCTGGGGGCATGGCCGCCGCCCCACCGGTGATGGGGCGGCGGCCACAGGTGGAGGGCTCCGGCCATCCCTTTTTTTTATTTTTTTTGGAATTTTTTTTAATTTTTTTTGCCACGTCGCCGCCACGTCGTCGTCGGCGAGATCTAGTCCGCCACGTCGTCGCCACGTATGCATTTTCCGGCCAAAATCCGCCGGAAGGACTTAAATGGCAAAGTTGCAAAAGGTTTAGGACTGATTTGACATGAAAAAAATGTTTAGGACTAAATCGGCAAAGTAGCAAAAGGTTTAGGACTTATTTGGCAATTGTCCCCAATTCATGTTTAAGAACAATATTGAATATTTTCATATAATCTAATGACTAAATTGAACATGTATGAAAAGTCCAAAAATCACATTGAACAATTTAAAAGTTCAATTATCACATTACACGTTGGACTAAAGTTTAGGAATTATATTGAATAAATTGAAAACTCAAAAAATTAAACATTCATGGACTAATTGTGTTAATTTCACAGACGGATATTGTGACTTAAGGGAGTCCATGGATATGAAGAAAGTGCAAGGACATCTTCCACAGGATGAACTGGTCAATAAGTCTTCAACTACACAAGAGAGGAGGAGATTACAGCGTTGAGGGAGAAATCCAACCCGTCACCTGACAGTGCAAAGAAAAAAAAGACAAAAACAATTTGACTAACTTGTCAAAAATAATGAAAAACGAATAGCGAAAGGGACGCTGGTGGCAATGACAGGTGTAGAACATCTTGTGTCCTCCCCAGAACATTTCTACAGTATGTTTCTTAGGGCGTAGAGTATCTTGTATCATTCTTTTCTACCATGTAAATGGTCAAGAATAAAGGGCATGGAAAAGGGATTCCGCGGACAAGAAGAAAGAGCATGGAAACCTTCTCAGGGTAATTGGACATTGAGTCTTCCACTACACAAAAGAGAGTAGGACACATCTTTCTCGCAAGGCATCCTATTGCCGCGTCGTAGTGGAATAATTTTAAATCTTTTGCTCATTTCACATGTAATTGTAATTGACGGTGCTTCTCAGATCAGATGCTCCATTAAAGCGGGAAAAAGATGAAGAAGAAGAAATATATGACTCTGCAAAATGTGAAAAGTAAGGGAAAAGGATTTACCAAATAACCATAGTAGGAGCGCTTGCATTTTCGAAAACCACATTAGAGAAAGCCATTAATCAGATAAAAAAAATGAAAGATCTTGACTGTTCTGAAAAAATGATAAAATTTGGAAAACCCAAGAAGGAAAGAGTTATAAAACGATACATTGGATAAGCGCAAGTTTAGTAGCACGTTGCAATTAATTATTGATTTTTCGATTTTTAAAGTCGTGCACTATATTCACCCTATACAATTAGTGCACAAGATGATGATTTTTTTTAATAAAGATTTTACATCCACAAAAGATTCACGTAATAACATGATTGCGTCGCTCACCAATTTAAATCAATTACAACGTCTCCATTGATTGGAAATTATTCATTTTATGGAATTATTAGCTTTCCATCGGATTTTCCGAGTAAAAATTTGGGGTCGAAATACGCTTTTTAGTTCGTTTTATTATCATCGATAATTGGTGGGTTTATCAACATAACAACAGGAGATGTACTAAGAGCTATTGTAATATATATATATATATATATATATATATATATATATATATATATATACACGCAAATACTGAATTTGTGTATATACATAAATTAAAACTGGACTTGTAACGCAAGCACTGCGTAGATGGAGAAGTGAAACGAATAATGCGACTCAATGGAGTCCACGGAGATGAAGAAACTGCATGGACACATCCCGGGGATAAATTGGACGTCAAGTCTTCCGCCACTGATGGCTGTTCTGGTCAACAACGCAAACGAGGAGAGGACGACAGGAGGACGCGTATACATGGAAAAGCATTCTGCTGCGGCTTTTCAGTGGAACGTTTTTTACTTCCTTCTTCTGCTTGCTCTTCACGAAATTGACAGAATTTCTCACAGTGCATGCCCTTCACGCGGAAAAGACGAGAGGAAAATGACTCTGCAAAATGTGAAAAGGGTAAAAAAGGGTTCGCGGAAAGATAATCACTGCACCTTTTTTGGAAAATCACATCCGAAAAGGCCACGAGTCAAGACCCAAAATGAAAGGTCTTGACTAAATTTCAGACCCAAAAAAAAAAAAAAGATCCGGTAAAGTTTAGATAGGCCGAGAAGGAAGAAGTCACGAAAATGATGTATTTGAATTCATGTAAGTTCGGTGTATCGTGACTAATTCTTGATTTTTAATTTGTGAAGGCATATACTGTCAGCAGAAATAATGGTATATAATGTTATTAAGTCTAGAACCGGTACTTCTCAACTTATTTCCCTTTCTGTTTTTTTACCGCTCTCAGGTCATCAGGCCTGGACCTTTCGTCTCAGCTTCATGCGGACCCAATATTTGTCTGGATTCTCTACCCTTTGGACCTGATATAAATCGACTTGGCCCCCTCGTTGGCACTTCCAACTGCAAAAACCAAGAAAACAGAGAGAGAGAGAGAGAGAGAGAGAGAGAGAGAGAGAGTTCATTTCTATTCTATTGCTTCTTAGCAGTTTCAAGGAAGTCCTATGGGAGGCTGCTTCTCTTCCACGCCTGGGAGGCCGCGCCAGGACTATGCTTGGGAGTCGGACACCACAAGGTGCAGGAAAGTATATGATAGCGAGGGCATGTATGTCGCAGAGCCCGGCATCGACAAGAAAGCCACGGCCTTCATCGCCAAGTTCCACGAGACCCGAGTCAAAGCCGAAACACCAAGCGATTGCCGTCGCCGCCCTTAGCCGAATTGGCTTCTACTTAAACAGTTCTATATGTTTGCTCAGTGTCTTCTTAATTCTTTGGACTATTTTTTGTATCTGGAACGTACGTATAGGGCGCTAAATACAGGTGTTATCCTTTGATTCATAGATTTGTGTAGAATCAATTTCTTAATTAAGTACCCACTGAATTTTGCAGTTGCCTTTATGGTTACAATCTCCTAAATATGTATAAAAGTATTGAATATGTTTGTATCTCTCTCTCTCTCTCTCTCTCTCTCTCTCTCTCTCTCTCTCTCTCTCTCTCTCTCTCTCTCTCTCTCTCTCAAAGTGCTACAATTATGACCGTTGTGCAGCTAATTGCACCTCTCCAGTGACCTCTCATTTGGATTCATGACCCCCTGCATGCGGGCAAATATACACATGCACAAATACGTGCGGCCATCATTCCTTATGCCACGGTTGCTTGCTTGCCGCTACCACATGTTCGCCGCTGCCACACCCCGCCCTTGCTGTTGTGGCTTAAGGCGCTCTAAGGAGTGGTGCTATAATCATGACCATAGTGCAACTAGTTGGCTTCTCAAGTGACCTCTAATTTATGTTTGTGACCTCATGTGTGCAAGCACCTTTTCACACACGCAGGCACGCACGCACATGCACGCTTGAGTATCGGTTCAAGAGTTTCTAGGTTGCCCATGGTTTTCTTAAAAGTCCGTTAGTCTTTTACTAGAATGGATTATGTTGTTCGAATCTTGACCGTTTATACTATAGATTATTGATGCGTCAATCATTTAGAAGAAGTAAATTTAAAGAGAAATTCGTATCATAAATATAGAGGACCTCAATTTTTAGCGTCCAAAGAGTTTGTCTTATGTCATTGTGTCGCAATATATCACTCCGAAACTTGTTTTGCAAATCAACTACAAATATCCTTGACTCTATTTGAGTTAAACTAATGATAGAATAAAGTCCTTCGAACATCACCTAGTTGTAATCAATAGAGAAATAAAGGTGGTAAATTAAGCAAGCTAGCACATAAAACATGAGAATTCAACTCTTCTGTTAAAAAAGATTCTGATAAGGTGCTTCGAGAGGAATACTTAACTGTGTCACCCATTCAACGTATGAGATTGATTTGTGCGAAGTGCATTATATCTCGTGATCTAATTCCAAACACATGTATATATGTAAAACGCGAAGAAGTTTTAGTAAAGTAAGAAATAAATGTAATTTGATCTATTTTAGGAAATTCATTTAACTTGTTGCAAAGATTTTAGATTTCATGTCCACGAAAGACTGATGGAATAACACCAATTGTGCTGTTCACTGATTTGAGTTAATTACCAAGAGCGATCCGCAAAAATGTACTAAACAATTCGTACTTGTATTATTCTACTCTGTCATATAGTATATTGAGTATCTAAAATTATAATCATGTATGGACATATACTATATACTTATACGTATATGTATCATGTATTATAGAAGTTAAACGAATTATGTGACTCAAGAATGGCAAAAGAGAATCCATGGATATGAACAAAGTGCATCGATGCTTCCCCAGTCATTAAGTCTTCCACCACCCACGGCTGCTTTGGTCAACTACACAGGAGAGGAGGACCCATTCATTGAAAAACATCCTGTTGGTTCTTTTGCCGAACCATATTTATTGAAAAGAATCCCATTGTTCTTTTTTTTCCCGCTTGTTTTACGTGTAGATCGACGGAATTAATCACATTACAAGCGCTATTTAAGTGGATTTTTTTTTCCAAGAAATTGCCTCTGAACTATGCGAAATCTAAGGGGGAAAAAGGTTCAACAAAACTAAAAATTAAAGATCATGACTATATTTCGGAAAAAAAAAAGACGGCAGTAAAATAGGTAACCCGATAAGGAAAAAATGGCATAAAATATATTAAATTCGTGTGAGTTCAATGCATCACAACTAATTTTTAATGTCCAATTTGTGAAGACATGCCCGATTCAGCACACATAATTGTACATGATATTATTACATTCAGACGGGCAATTCCAAACTCGTCTTCCTTTCTCTTCCTTTTCAGGTGATTAGCTCTGGACCACTCATCTCCTTCTCAAGTTGGATCTGATATTTGCCTAGATTCTCTAACCTGTGAACCTCGTATAAATCACTCGCCCCTTCATTGGTACTTCAAATTGCAAAGACCCAAAAAAACACATAAGGCAGAGAGAGAGAGAGAGTTCATTTATACTGCCCTCCAGTGCCTTCGCAGTAATTTAGTTACTAGTATGGCAGGCAACAATAGGCAGAAGAAATCTTCATCTTCCTTCTCGCTCATGAGCTTGTTCAAGCGTCAGAGGGCACGCTGGGACGATGCTTGTGAGGTGGTCTCACCAAGCTCGAGGAGAACATACAGGAGTGACGACTTCTGGTACGTTGCGGCGCCTGACATCAACAAGAAAGCGACGGAATTCATCACCAAGTTCCACGAGACCCGAGTCACGGAATCCGAATGCCAAGTGATTGAGCATAGGCCGTCCCCTAGCCGAATTGGCTTCTATTAAGAGTTCTATATGTCTGTTCAGTGCCTTCTTTACTCTCTGGATAATAAGTTGTATCTTGTGTATGTGTGTGGCTTGACACAAGTGCTATCCATTAAATAGTAGATATGAATAAAGTCAATCTCTCAAATGGTTCCTGCTGACGTATTTTGCAGTTGCAGTTGCGTATTTCGCAGTTTGTTCATAGCTTTTACTCTTCGGCTTGCCAGGGTTGCTATTGCTGCTTTATTGGAGCACACTCGCTTTATATTACTTCTCTTTCTGTCTTGCTGCAAAATATTCAGCCTATGTTTTCTGTCGTCTTTGCTCACCATTGCAACGTGAGCGAGAGTGACGCTAAGTATAAACTAGATTGGTTCACAGATAGCGGGCAAAATTTCAAGTCAGTATTTAAATAAGTGATCATAATTGCATACGTGGTGGAATCGTATAAACTTTCGGAATATGTTTGAGACACAAGATTACCAAATCTAAATGATTAAATGACCGCCGCCGCCGCTGCCGCTGCCGCCTCCCTCTCTCTCTTTCCGTCCCCATCCCTTGTGCCCCTGGGCCGCTGCACCACACCACATGGTCTCTTTAGGCGCTCGCCTCTCTCCCGTGAAAAGTGCTACAATCATGACCATTGTGCGGCTAGTTGCGCCCCTCAAGCGATCTCTAATCTAGGGTCGACACCTCATCTGGGCTCAAGGGTTACTTACTGTGCTTGTCGGGGTTTCATGAAAGTGCACGAGTATTGTAATAGAATAGATTACACGGCTGAATCTTAACTCTCTATGATGGGGGTTGTTGATGCATCGACCATTTAGAGAAAGTCCATTTGAAAAGAGAAATTACCCCATAAATATTGAAGAACTCGTTTGCACAAAAGGAATTTTTCAATTTTATTCTAAACTTCTTTTTTTGTCTCGTAAAAAATCCTCATCTTTAGGTCTAGTTTCAATCCCACCACAAAAATCATCAACTTTAGATCAAATGCCAATTTTACCCTAAATTTTTGTTGTCTCATAAAAAAAAATCCAGCTTTAGGACCAGTTGAAGTTTCACTCTAATATTTTTGTCTCATAAGCTATCACAAACTTTTATGAGAATCTTAAATTTACTCTCCGTTAGCATTTCGTCAAATTTGCCCTTAGTGATTTTGAACTCAGTCTTTGATCTCTCATTCTTAAGAATATTTCATCTCTTTCGGTTAGGGAGCTTGTGCTTGAGATACTTTGAATAGCTTGTGTTATTGCTCTCAATTGTCAAGAAGAAATTTTAGATGAAGGGTTAATGGAGGCAAATTTGCGACTCAAGTAAAATTTGTGATTTTTTAAAAGATTGTAAAAATTTTAGGACTTCGAGATTTTTCATAGGATAAAAAAAAAGTTTAAGGTAGAATTTGAAGATATTCTAAAGTTAAACATTTTTTGTGGGATTAAAAAGTTTTTGATTGAACTGAAACTAAATCTAAAGTTTGAAACTTTTCATAAGCTAAAATGCAAATTTTGAACAAAAATTAAAGTTGAAGATTCTTTAAGGCATTAAATCGTAAAACTTATCATGCATATGAGTCTCGAGAAAGGTTCAACATGATATTCACAACACGAATGGTTTCGTAATTTGCAAATCGATTGGCAAGGGTTGCATTGAGAAGAGCCGGACTTCTAGGAGAATAAAAGAAAGGGCATGGCTCCAGTATCGTACGTCCTGTTTAATTCAACTCATGATAAACTCGTACCATATTCTTCTTGCTTGATTCTAAAGAATCGTACCATATGCTTTCTTCCCTTTACTTACTGGAACCAATCTTGACTTTGACGTCTGATTTTTACATAGGCTTATTCTATGATACCAAGCTTATCGCACCTAAGAAAAGCAGAAGCTATCCAAGGTTTTAGATAATAATGAAAAAACGAAGTATGCTTCTGTCTAACCCATCATCCATACAACAAATTCATCCATGGCTATTTGAGGCTTAATATTTGATTCGCTCAATTCTCTCTTTTACTACTCTAGTTTCATGTTTTGAATGAGGAAATCTCCATTATTTTCTACGACTCATCAGCAACAACTCCTTTTAGCTCATGGGTCGATTGGGATAAAGAACGATTTTTGAAGACAGCTGCAAATGTTTCGCTAAATCAAGCAAACGTCCGGAAGATTCTTCCTAGTAGTCCTTGGTCGTTTTAATTCACCCAAAATTCTTCAATGAGCAGCGAATTGTTCTCTTTGGGACGTTGTGCCGAGACAAGGCAAAGAATAATATGCCAGGGTAAACGTGAGGAGAGAAAACACAAGGGGCCCGCTGTCTGTTTTAACTTCTTGTCAAGGCGCGTGCAGGAGGAGGGAAAAAAGTGCAATGCCAACCATTGGCTCTGGGATCTTAAGTTGTTCTTTATATTCACTTTCTTTTCTTGGAACACTTGTTCAGCTCCTTTCAGAGATTCAGTCATGTTCCGTCCTTTCAAAAACCGATGGTCATAACCCTCCAATGTTACAATGCATAGTTATATTCACTTTCTTCTATGGAATATTTGTTCAGCTCCTTTTTAGGGATTCATTCATGTCCCGTCCTTTCTAAAACCGATGGTTCTAACCCTTCAATGTCACAATTCATACTTTCCGAACATATGCAATTCACTTCGCCGTGTTGGATTTGAATTCTTATGACGGGAAAGGCTAGTTTATATAGGTAAATTTTAGGTTTTTCAAAAGACTTCTACTATAGGGTTCAGATCAATCACTTCACCTGAAATGTTTGTTCCTAGTAACGTGGAGAAGTGACTCAGTACTGCAGGTCCTTTCCTTAATCACTAAGCCAGCTAAGTAGATAAGATTTGGGACGGGTTGCCCTTTTTTCCTCACGTTCAATCATTTTCCGTTCTACCACTCGAATATTTGAAACAAGTTCACTTTTCCGAGAGATTCTTAGAGTCAAATTTTGTTAATTCTTTTCTCTCCACTTTGGAATGCTCTCTTTAGGTGGAATACGGTCAAATTTTCAAATTTTAACGACCAAAATATCTGGCAAGATTAAAATAAAAATTGCTTTCCACTCCTCTCTCTCTCTCTCTCTCTCTCTCTCTCTCTCTCTATCCCCCCCCCCCTTCTAAGGACGGCTAAAAGACCTCCTCTTTGAACGCCTATTATTGCTTATATTCACAATAATTCAGAGAATCTACAAGTGAAATCGACATATTTCTGTAGCAAAAATTTTCAGATCCTAATAAGCGGAATAATATGGATTCAAACCCTAATTGATTCTCGCATAAAGTGACACGATTACCTACAAGTAAATTTGAACAAGTGAAAGTACCATCACTCTTAGCTTTCGCTGCTTTATGGTCAGAAAGCATCACGCGAAATGTCCTATTTTACTTTTGTGATACTTGAATTTAAACCCACCATTTATTCACGTCAATACAAGTAACAGGAACCTGAATTGTGGGATTTCAAGAACTCTCTCCACACCGTACAATTCTTCTGAGAAGTATCAGTAGAATTAGTACCACCTCATGTAGCAAAAGTTGATTTAGTTGCCATATATGGGGGCAAATAGATGTATTTTTTTCAATCCAGTAGCATCTTTAAAGAACTGAGTTGATTACATTCAAGAATGAAACTTTAAATAGTAGCTTAAAAAAGAAAAGAAAAATGTCCACCATGCAAAAAGCATTTACCTCGGGTGGTGGTTAGCTAGGACAAATGTTGTAAAAAAAATATGCGCAAGCCAACACATCTTGCAATTAAAATCTAATGTGTGTGAATGACATTAGTGAAGAAACCAAGGAGGAATAATAAAAAAATTCAAGAGGCTTATATGATTCGGTTTGAGTTTGTGTGCCTTCTTCACAATGAGAGCCACCCGCAAAAAAGCCAACTAATGAATCGGATAATTATATAATTCCAATTGTTCCCATGCAAAGTGTTTCCAATTCAAGATTACACCCCAAATCCGCTGTGTATAAACTCACGTGATTTCTTGATGAAATAAATTAGGGAGAGTTAACTCGGAGCATGAAACGTTCACATCTTTGTGGAGAAAACGCCTTGGTTGGATGTATTCTTCGCCGGTTGATTTGCTTCTTTGCTGTAGAGATCTTCGCTCTTCCGTTGACCATGCATATATGTGTCTTGTGAGATACAGAGATGAGCAAAGCAACTGATTTGGATAGGGGTAGACATGTTCAGAGGATAAGTGAAGCTTCACATGTTGGGAAATACTAGAACACATCAATTACCCTCTTCAGCAAAACATCAATTCAAGAATGGGAAGGATCACGTGAGGCCTCACAAAATTGGTCCAACAATTCTGACCAACTTGAAAGACTCGTTACCGTCACACTTTCGAGGTCATTCATAGATTACAAGCCGATCTATGTCCTCCATTTCTGATTAGGTTTTGCACACAAGCTCAAACTCGAGATATTATCTAATGATTCTTCACCTTGATTCAATATTTACAATCAAAATATAGTGCTCATCATCCATGTCAGCTCTCTCAACATATCGATGGGAACTCATTCTTTACATATGCCAAATGAGTTCTAACGATGCTCGAACTTTCTCAAATGGAATGGGCTTTTGGCATCATATTTGCAGGGTTCTTTACTATCACGATCTTCTACACAAGAATTTTGCCCTTTACCATAACATCTTGGATAACATGTTATTTGATGCCGATATGCTTCATTTGCTTGTGGTCATTCGAATGATAAGCTAGATATATTGCACATTAGTTATTACATTGTATAGTAAGGCTTTTATGCTCCAACCCAAAGTCTGAGAGTAAATCCCTTAGCCATTTTTTCTCTTTCTCTACAAAGGTCAACGCCATATTCTCCACCTCAGTCAATGACAAGGCAACATCGCTCTATAAGAACGGTTTCAAACTCACTAAACCACTTGCCAACATAGACACATATCCCGCTAAAGATCGGCACTCATCCAAGTTATTGGCATGATCGGAATCTAAATCCACTATGGTCTCGCTATCTTTGTTATCCTCTAATACACTATACCAACATCGTTGTCCCCTTTAAATTTAAGGATCCACTTCATAACTTCTCAATAAGTCTTAGTATAATACATTATGTAACGGCTAGCGACACTCACGACTTGTGAAATGACAAGTCTACTGAATACCATAGTGAACATATTATTATCTATTGCATAAGAGTAAGGAGCACAAGACATTTTCCTCTCATCCTCCTTAGTCTATGGTGATAACTTGTTAGAAGATTTAAAGTACTTAATTAAGGGTGTATTTACAAAATTCATTGACTGTGTGTTAAAATATACCAAAATTTTCTCAACACATTCCATTTGAGATTGACAAAATCTCCTACAGTCTAATCATATAAAATCTCCATACTTGATATTTTCTTTTTGACACTTAAATCATTCATCTTTTTTTTTTTTTTGGTCTAAAATACTTCATAACATAATTTTAAAATCAGGGAATGTTTGGAAAGACGAATTACAAGCTTCAGCACAAATTAAATCCAGCAGACTCGAAGGAGGATTGTTCAGCCATGTACAAGTAGGGGTGAGCAACGGTCCAGGGTCGATCCTGGACCGGCCCAACTCGGCCAGTCCTGGTCGGGTTTTTAAGACGAATGGGTCGATCCTTGGTCCTGAAATCTCTAACCCGGTACTGTATAGATTGGTCATCGGTCCTAGGGTATCCGGTTGGTCCAACCCGAACTAACCCGACATATATATAATATATAATATATTTTGAATTAGTATTCCATGATCAAGGAAAGAATAGTTTGGCCCCCATGTAAGTTAGGATTTTTCGACTTTGTGATCTTCAGTTTGAGTTCATCATTCTTAGTCACATATCCATGTAACTTCTAGTGATTTGTCTAGCATGATGAATACATTCTTTCCAACATCTTGTTAGCAGGAGATGCAAATACAACTTTTTTTTTCATCTAGATGGTGTCACAATATGGATGGAATTGTTATCCTAAGTCCACTTGTTGGGTGAACATATAATGGCGTGTTGGTCTCCGCAATCCCATTGCATGCCGTGTACATTGTCTAAATTATTTTAAGCCATTTTTCAATGCTAGATAAGTTCAAGAAATTTAGATCGCATTGTGAAAATTTAGCGGTCCTAGGTTGACCCTAGGACCGGACCGGACCAGACCGATAGGGTCGGTCTAGTCCTCGGTCCCAAGTTCGACGGGTCGGTCCATAGTCCCAAAAATCGAGAATCGACACTATGCAGGTTGGTCCTCGGGTTTAATACTGGACCGGCCCAACCCGGACCATGCTCACCCCTATGTACAAGGGAGTATTTGCTTTCGTTGGGCTTCAAAGACCCAATCCGCCACTTTGGGCTAGGCTTAGATCTTGGAACTTTTCCATCTGGGCTTGGGCTTCCATTATAAGTGCAAAGGCTTCCCAACAGACTTGATTTGTAGACGCGCTTATCATCTCCACTAGATTTGCAGAGTCTGACTCCACGAAAGTCTTCTGCTTGTGCCGTTCTTCATAAAACTTTACGGTTTCCACGAGCGTTTTCACTTCCGCTTGAAAGGGTGAAGCAACTCTTGTCGTCTGAGCGAACCCGTCAAGGAGAGTTCCTCTGTGGTTTCTGCAAACAGAAGCGATGGCGCTTTCCCCTGAGATCGGGTCAAAGGAGCCTTTTATGTTGATCTTGATTGCTCCCAGAGGCGGAGGAGTCCAACCCGCAAGTAAGGAGTTCTGTGAGTCCAATTTGTTGTGAGTATGTGTCGCCTATCTTTTGAAGTTTCCATCTTCCGCCTTGGCTAGCAAAATTACTTGCTGAGGATTAACGGGTAGGTTTCTGAAAACTGCTCCGTTCATCTCAAACTTAGTACTTGATATCTTATAAGTTATATGGGCCACATTATTGGGCCTTGATCCTGTCATTTGATTTTTGCCGATTGATTAAGCCACAACACGGAGCGAGGAAGACAGTATGAGGACTGTAATTGCAATCCTACCACTGTTACTGTTTCGATCAAGCCGAAAATACTCTATGCTTCTATCCACAAGATCTTAAAATTTTGAGGATTGTCATTGCAAACATACAACTGATTTATATTTCAGGGAGGTATCCACCACGAGCTATAATGGTATTTTTGACATTTTAAGATTTGAGGGACCCATCTACAAACAATAAATATTACCAAGGACGTAAGTGCAATAACTAAAAATTGCCATTTCTTAGTGGCATTTGTATGCATATGGGTTGGTAATGGGCCCTCAGTATCATCTATTGGCCCAAATAGGCAAAACCTCAGATTTTCGGCCAGTGTTTTGGAACGAGCCCTCTTAACTCTTCCTCAACAGCACATTCCCTAGTTTTTCCCTACACAATAATGCTTGGCTTGACAAAAAAAATCATACCCGAACTCCCACAAAAGCAAAAATCTATAATAATAATAATAATAATAATAATAAAAGAACTTTCTATTATCTCTCTAGCATATAAAGCATCATACCTAGTAAAATTGAGGTTTCAAGAGAATTGTCGAGGGGCCAACACGTGGCAGCCTCCCCCATGCGCCATATGTCCTTGACGATCCTATACTTTTCCGACACACTTTCTTCATGGTTTAGATATGTATTCTATTTCGACCAACATTCTTTATATGTAGGATGCTTCCGTATGTTCAATGTTCAAAATAAAAATTAATGCACCATATGGAGAATGATGGTATTACATTTGCCCTCTTCAAGTTATTTTATCTATCTTGAATCTAAAATGAATTGTTTTAACTCCATTAATAAAGTTCAATCTTTATCCAAATTTATATGTGCTTCAAGTCAATTTAACCCCTATAAATTCATTCTGATAATAAACCTACAGATGAAAATAGAACTTAAACAAAAAAATCATCAAAAAGGCATCGGAGATAAGTACAATTTTGCAAATTTAATATTATTAATAGTAAAATACATGTTGAACTCAATCAACTATTTAGTTATATTTGAAAATTTTCTAGTATTCCCCAACCTGCAATGTAATAAACCATAATTTGCCTAATGTAAACGTATTCCTAACACGCAGAGACACGGGCCGAGGGGTTGGTCCTGAGTGGTGGAGTAGAACCATATGATCATCAGGCACTAACGTTAATCTCGAAAAGACAGCAGCAGAAGTCTCGAGGTTGATGCTGACAACCAAGGGACTCCTATTCGTCATCATAATCCCGAACATCGCCTTTCATTCTCTGTCTCCCTACCATATAAGGAATGACAAAATCCTTTCCAGATCCTAAGGAGTGGTGTTGACCTTTCCTTTCATGCCTGATTAGTATGTTGACAGTGGAACCAAGTGCTGGATTCATCTGAGTGACATGAGAAGAAGTGCCGCTTGATGTTTTTGTCCCTTCAATGGAGAGAAGCTTATGGTGGTCCATTTCTGGTATTTGTTCATGTACTCGCTATTGCTCCCGTGCAGAAACCTCCGAAACATCGAGGAACAGTTTATTATGGCTTTTAAGCCTCCAACTTTCGGCCCAGGACCGGAATTTTTCGCTTAGTCTCAAGGAAAGAAGAGATGGGTGTTTGTGCTGCTTCTCAGCAAAAGCAAATGAAGAGGAGAGTGGTCGGGAGGGCATGCGTTGATGTCTTGAGTTAATAAAGCATCTTGTTATCAGAAACTGAATCGACATTGCCTGGGCATCTTTTAGAGAGAGAGAGAGAGACCACTCTCCATTAATAAATTTTTGTTGAAATCTATGTGTGGGTCGTGTTAGAAAAGTCTCACATCAAATAATTTATATGATTTAAAACAATTAATATATCATAATTAACACACAATTCATTAATTTAACATTTTTGAATAAAGTGAACTCAACTAGATATGTTGATGGTTAGACTAGATTTTTCTTGGCGATGTCTCAGTTAGGGATGTGCAACAAGATTGATTCTACCAAGAACAGAATTGGATCGTCCAAAAAACAAGTCAAGGAACCGGTTCTCATTAGCATCGGTTCGGAAACAGATTCCGAGTGAATATCCATCTAGAAACCGAACCAGACCACCCTATTTTGGAACTAATTTTGAAACCGATTTTGTAAGTTAAAAAGCAAAACCCAAAATTCTTTGGGAAGTCTTTAGGGAACCCAACATGATCATGATTCACGAGACCTCTCTCTCTCTCCATGATATTAGTACATTCTTTTACATGTTTCAAAGAGCATGGGGATGGTACAAGCCTGACTTAATTGCCATCACGTTTGAGTTTTCTAATTTTAGATCTGACGAACTTCATTACATGGCCATAAGAGTACAACAAACTACATTAGGATTTATGTGGTTCATCTTTTACTTGATCATTTTTTTACTCATAGCCTCATATTGTTTTGTTGTGAAAAGTAAACCAAAAAAATGGAAAGGGGAATGGGTTCTCGAGTAGATCTTGAAACTTAGGTTCCAAAATTGATATTAAGAAAAAAAAGGATAGGATTCAGGGTCTAACTGGTCATAACATGGTAGGTTTCAAGTTCTAGATTTGGAACCACCTTAGAACTGATCACGCTAATCCTAGTAAAGGTATCGGATTTATATTGTGTGCTTTCGACATAATTAAGTCTAGAAATTGTAGTTTTTAATAATATTGGTGCCATCGGGAAACAAAAAGATTTTATAGTTTTGCAACCGTCCTTGTGTGATATGCTATTTACTATTATTAAATTAATCGTGGAATAAACTGTTACATCCAAATTTTCAATATCGAATAAAAATATTTAAGATATAAAGTTAAGTATGAATTAGCTTAGATTTTTACATCGCACATATGGAATATCATGTTAGTTATCATTTTGTGAGGTACGCAAGGTAAGAAGCATGATTTTCCGCGACCATAATCTTCCGGAATCCAACACATTAAGATCGCATTAATAGATATTGACTTGTATGTTGATGGTTCAGAGTGACAATAATTGATTTACAGTCGTATTATTTGTAGATATGGATTGATAGACTCCGAATTACATATTTTTCAAGTTTTAAATTTATCAACTTGAGATTGTTTTTAGTATCCATCATTTTTTACCAATAAGTTTAGTGGATTCAAAATAGCTTTCCAATTTATTGATATCTATAATGTATACATATTTTATCATGCCCCGCTTCCCAAGCGCGCGATAGTCCCTGATTTTCTCTTCTTTTCCTTCGACCAATGTATAACGACGTCCTAGGTAGGTCGTTCGCCTTTAGCACAAACATAAGCGCAAATCTCCACCCTAATAACTCCGAGAGCTAAGGGGAACTACTCAGATCAAATTTCCAACTCTTCTTTGCCCTGTACCTCTCTGTACCTGGAAAATGGTTAAAAACAACATGATGAGATAAAAATGTCTAGATGAGTCTACACCCTATGCCCAAATTAGGAAGGCAATCACCTTAGGGTCCCTAATCCGTCATTCAACCTCTCACAAGCAACACTCGACTCACGTGTGCCTACCATCGATACCTCAATAGGTCATCAACCAAACTGCACACCGTGGTTACCACTTTGGGTACCATGCACTCTCACCATATTGACGACAACATGACTTCTCAGGCCCAACTAACATGCTGCTTAGTCAACGGGGTTTTCTGGCTCAACTGGCAGAAACCTCAGTCGACAAGGCCTGGCTGGCTTATCGCTTAGCCCTCAGGGATCTCCGGCCTGGCAATCATGCCTCACCTCACTCTTGCACATTTACTAGCCAATACTGTTGATACCTAAATTTTGCCCGTCGCTTGATAATCGTTATTAATTAGAGTTTAATAGATAAATAGATAAATCCGAAAAAATAATAATAATAATACAAATCGCAGGCCTTCAGGCCCGCACGAACTCCCTTTCCTTCGGATGCCCATCTCCTCAACCCATTCCTTTTTTAAATTGAAGAAACCCTAGTGGAGCCCCCTTTATCCAGAAGGGGCAATAAACGTGCAAAAAATGGGAGAAGTGACGGCGGATTCTAAAAGAAAACAGGTGAAAACCACGGTTTTTAGGGAAAAAATTCGATTAGGGGGTGAAAAAAGGGGTTTCTAGAAGCAAGTGGGCCCCCCTTTTCTTTCTCTCTCAGTGGCTCTCCTCCGTCTCTCTCGGCTGGCTGCACAGGGGGTAAGGAGGCAAAAAAGAAAATTTCAGCTCGCGCAGGAGGACTCTCCGTCCTCTCCTCTGCCCACAGCGCGCCAACCCACAGCTCGCCCACAGCGCCGCCGCCCTCAACTCGCCACAGCCCCCTCGCGCATCCTCCTTCAGCTCGTCGTCTCTGGTTTCCCCTCAGCTCCGCGCGCCTCCTCCTTTTTGGACGCCTTCAGCTCCGCGTCCACAAACGGCTCGCGACCTCTCAGCTCGGTGGCCGCCGTTCCTTTGGTTCGCGATTTTTTTCAGCTCCGTGTCCACTCGCCACAGCCCCCCTCGCGCCTCCGCCTTCAGCTCGACAGACACCCCTCAGCTCGCGTGCCTCCGCCCTGCGCCGCCTGCACAGCTCGTGACTCTCTCGGCTCAATCCCTCGCGACTCCCTCAGCTCGCAGTTTCTCAGTTTTGACTCGCGTCCCTTCATTGTTTTGTTGGTCTGATCGTCGATTGATCATCTCTACAGGTAAGCATCAGTCCTTTTCTTTTGATTATGTTTATAAGGTTGTTGCTCTGAGCTTGTTCATATGTTTTGTGCGCGTCTTAAGCCAAAATTTAACTTTGGTGTTGCTGTGACTTTACTGTTTGATGCTAGACGTTCTATTTAGTTTGATTTCCTGAAATTTGGTGATGGTTGGTAGTTTGGTGATGGTTTGTAGTCTGTTTTCCTGAGCTTTGGTGACGTATTTAGGAATTAAAACTCATCAATAGTTATCTAGTTTTACATGTTCAAAACAAAAGGCCGAGATGATTTCATTTATTTTATTTTTTTTATTTTTTGCTTAGTCTAATACGTTTGATCATTTGAGAAAGTCTTATAGTCGTGTGATGCTGTTTTGAAATCATAGAATCGTTGGATTTTTTTTAATGATAGATAGCCTCGGTTAATATTGAATGTGGACTAGGTGAGGAAGCTGCAGAAATTAAGTTTGTTAATTTGTCAGAAAATGGTTTAAATCAAAGTTACAAAATAGGTGGCCGAAATGAAGAAACAGAAAGGTGGGCCGCGAAAAAAAAAAGGGTAAATGGGCTGCGGAATATAAAAATGGGTTGAGTCAAATAAATAGAAATGGGCTAAATTGAACAAATAGAAGAAATGGGCTGCGAAATTTCAAAACAATGAGCCGACGGTTTGTTAATAAAAATTCATTTTTTTAAAAAAAATAAAAAATGGGCTGGGCCTTACGCCCAGCCCATTCTCGAAAAAAAACGGGACCTTTAGGGTCCCGGTTGTTTCGGGCCGGGTTTCACAACCCAGTCCGAAACCCCTTCTATTAAAAAAGGGAAATAAAAAATAAGAAAAGATCGAAAACATTAAAAATTCAAAAATAAATATAAAATTAGAAAATAATGAACGAATCAGAAAAACAGAAAATAAAATAAATAGATAATATAAAGTTGGAAAAAAAATAACAAATAAAAGTTTAGAAAATAACAGAAAACAAGAAAATATCAAATGAATATTAAAAATTTAGGAAATAGTAGGAAACTAGAAAATAGAAAAATGAATAATAAAATTTAGAGAAAGAATAGAAAACTAGAAAATAGTAAATGAATAATACAAATATAAAAAAATAGGAAATAGATAATAGGAAATTCAGAAAATAATAAAAAGATTAAAAATATGAAATAAATAATAGAAAATTTTAAAAAAATAATAATAATAAATTATAAAATTATTATTAAAAAATATATAGAAAATCAGAAAATCATTAGATAATCAGAAAATCATTAAAGTATAATAGAAAATAAAAAAATCATTAAAAATAATAAAAATTAGAAAATCATTAATAATAAATAATAAATAAATAAACCATTAAAAATCATAGAAAATTAGGAAATCATTTAAAAAAATAGAAAATCAGAAAATCATTAGTAACCCATTAATTAATTAGAAAATCACTAAAAATCATTTTTAATTTTTTTATTTAATTAACTAGAATGTCATTAAAAATTATAAAAAAAAGAAGCCAAAAAAACCAATAAAAAATTAAAAAAAAAGTAGAAAATTTCTAAAATGAATCCTATTGAATGAATTACTAAAGCTTGACATCAAAACACTAGTGGACTACCCTTTTAGATGATGTAAGCCTACATGAGACATTTAGGTTAACCAATCAATCAATCAATTTTAGGTACCGAAAGGGCGTTAACTAAATAGTTAACGTAATCAAGTCCCCGTACCTTAGGAATCTCTGGTTGCGTAGAACGTGAAGCATTCCTCCCAATGCTTTCACTTGGTTTCTACCCAACCTTAATAGGCTAGTGGCGGCTCCTTTTAAATAAAAATATTTTAGACCATTAAAGAACTTTTAAAATGAAAACGTCTAATGTCACGCGAGGTATGAATTTGGGAGAACCCAAGCTCGAGATCATAGGATCAAGAGCAAGTACCTCTAAACCTAATAATCCTCCCCCCTTAAAGGGCGGAATTTAGGTCGCGACAAGTACCCAATAGACAATTGGTCTATGGTCGAGACTTAACCAACTCCTCACGTGGCTTGGCCCTAATCTACATCAACATCCGACCTTTCACATTGGTTGGCTCTCAAGCACGGCTAACCATTTGGTGTAGGTACACGCACACAATTCGTCTACTTTCACGAACTATTATGTGATGGTCAATCGGTCCACGACCGAGACTCAACACTAAGCCATATAATCCATTAGTCAATCGATATGCAATCGAGACTTGGCCCAAAGCCATACCATCATGCCACCAGTCTCATTATTCATTCACGAGACAATAAAATAAGACAATATACAATCAATCTGAACCCTAGGTCTACTCCATTGGTTCATTGCACTTCATTCGAGGTGGTTGCGGGCCATAAATTCCCGGTCAATGCCTTATTAGGCACAATCGACCCACTTGGCTATTCATGGCCAACGCACTTTCCCCGGCGGTCTAGTTCCAATGATCGCTCCGGTCATCCAATAATCAATTAAGGTTGTCCACAACCAGCCTAAGACCCTAACTAATTTTTCCTGGTACATCACTTCAGGGCAATCTAGTATCGATGCCCACACCAGTCATCCAAATGATCACCTAGTGATCATAGCTATCCAGTCGACACCCCACGGGGCTTAGTCGACTTCCTTAACCAATCAGGGCCCATTGGCAACTTGATCGGTCCACATCTTGCATTACATGCATTACTGTATACTCGGCCCTACCTACCAAATCTCCACCTGTGTACCCAACCATCCTGACCAATCTACTTAGTGGTAATCGGCCTAATTTGAGGATAGGATGTCACTCACCTCGATTTCCTTGCAAAACGGCTCGCGGCGATGGCGGCTCGAGGTGGTCTGCAGCAACATGATCCTTGAACTTTAGAGGGCGATTTGGGCTCGGCGCGGCTTGATGAACTTCAATCTAACACCACAAATGGGTAGCTCAACTCCAGGATAGCTTCGCAACGGCTCTGGCATACTTCCGGTGAGACTCCAACGAGGCTCCTGGGGGCGGCCCTTGGCCTTGGGAGGGTGACCAAGCCCGTGGGTGAAGCGGCGGGCAAAATAGGTTTGGCGACGGGTCCACAGACTCGATTCAAGCCCAAATAGTGTTGTTCGGGCCGTTTTCTGGCTATCAGACAGCAATTTGAGGCTCGACGGCAGCCGGAGATGTTCATGGGAGGTCCAAGGAGCCATGGGTGGCCATGGGTGACGGCAAGATGGCTCGAATCGAGGTAAATGATGCTGAAAGCCACTTTGGGTCGCGCCGGACCTGAATAGAGCGAATTAGGTTCCCTGTCGATTTCTCGCTCCTTGGGCCAAATCGAGGGCGAATAGGGGTTGGGTTTTGCTCTTGGGACATCTAGGAATTGATTGGTTGTGGTGGTGAGGAATGGTATCACCGGAAGTTGCCCGGTGACCAATCGAGAGCTCTAGCGGCAAGTTTTAAGGCAAAATCGGCATTCGAGTGAGAAATTGGCGATTCTAAACCAAATCAATCGCAACCAAAGCCATAGATAGGGTAAAGGGATACCTAGGAATTGATTGGAAGTAATGGCGTGGCCTCTAAATTGAAGGATTGGAAGAATAATTATTTATGATTCGTTGGAAGAAAATATATTTATAATTTGCATTGCCTAATAGAAAACTTTGTTGCAAGTCTTTTATTTTTTCCATCCAGGACTTGTTTCTCCCAAAAATTTACATTCGGTGAAAAAACTAATTAATTAAAAAATGAATTTGTCTTCAGTCGTTCTCATTATAAAAGAAAGTTTCTGGAAGTCCATTTTCTTTAATTGTAAACTTTTTCATGTAGCTCGTCAGTATATTAATTAAAAGACGTGTACCGAAACTTTTGGCAGTGAGATTTGATGTATGTTGCCTTACAATGTTCCAATATCGCATTTGCCATCAGTATATCAAGTGGGTTTAGTGATTCCTATCTCGAATATCAGAAAGAGTTATGAGATGCTTCCATTAGATTTGCATAATAGTAAGTGTACAATGGCTTGGAATATTTTTGATACGATGGGATCTAAATGAAAAAGGGATTGGTTAATGATAAGTTAATGCATCCTCGTCACTAAAGAAAAGAATCCCAGTGCATTCTCTTAAAACCACCCTAAGAAACACGGACATGTATATCTTTGATGATTGTCCGATTTGTGTGGGGCATGGAGAATGCTGCATGCGATGAGATTTAATTAAGTGTTCAAAGAGTCCCCAACATTCACCATTACAAAGAGAAAGATAAATCGATATAAATATAGGCTGATGTTTAGATTATACATAGTCGAGTGCAAATTATATTCACCTGCTATCTTTGACAATTGCCAGATTAGATCGAATCAGATCAGATTGGATTAGAGGATTACAACCGGCGCTCTCAAGTTGAGGGAGAAGAGGATGTCTATAACATTGCCCATGGTTTTCCTAGGAATCCAGATTTGTCAAGTGTAATGTCTCAATCATCTATATTCCCATTTTGACAATTGATCTCTTCCTTTTCATTTGATAGTTCAGAAAGGAACCGTCTTTTCATCCCACTTTCAAGAATATATGCCATGAGCAACATGAAGCTGCGGTGCTGCACACGAGAATCCTTATCAAGCACCAGTCCACAAACAGCTCATTAAGTTTGAGACTGTTCTCACCACCACCATGTTGGCTGATTAAAAATTTTCCATAAGCAATCCGACTGAAATTTTTCGACATGAACTAGTTACACATAATAATTCTCTCATAACAATACTTACAACAGTCAACAATGATACAAATATGACTTACCTACGTAACCCCACCACTCAATTTAAGCTGACAAAAGGGAACCCAAATCGCAATTGGGTGAAAAGAAAGGAACACTGACATATTGATATAGAGGGACAAATCAATAGTTTATACACACACAATCAGTTTGATGATCACCATCTAATGGGGCATAAAAGGTCCCATCTTCTTGATAATACAAGCACACTGTATTCCTTCTTGAATTTGCACACCTGTCCAAAGACAAGATCACCGGATAAATAAAGTCAGTCCAAAGTGTCAGCAAGACTATATCACTACATTAGTAGACTATAAGAAAGAGTGTGATGAGAGATAAGGTGAGTTCATGTCTTGTCACACAGGGCCCATACACATCAACGTCTTTTGCGTGGCCCGAATCCATCCGTCTTTAGATTTTGATAGCAACGGACACTCCGTTACATTAGCCATCACGATCATAATCGACACTTTCTTTCTTCATGAAAAAATGCAGTACTTTGCATAAACAAATATTCATGTATTGCCAGGAATAATCTGGAAAGGCATGGATCAACGACGCAATTCAAGTATTCAATGATTACTGGGGCTGGAAAGCCTCAATTCTACAACGAAGAAGCTCGTAAGAACAGAAACCCTTACTTAGATCTTGAGTAATGGGGTGCTTACAGAAGTGTGTCCTTTCAGGTCCTGGTGATGATCCAGATAGCATAAATGATCCCGGGGATATAGCCCAATATGGTCAGCAGAAGGCAGATCCAGAACTCAATCTGTTGACCATCACAACCAATCACCAATTAGTATCTCCCCACACAAAAAGAAAAGGAGAAAGAAGACCAACATGGGTATAAAACAGCTTATTTCCTAAATAGGGTCTCCCTCATGCACATAATCGTCTGCCCAAAAGAGGCAAAAAAAAAAATACGTGCTTACTTTCTACTAGTCTGTAAATTTCCAAGAATTAACTAACCTAAAGTTTGCATCGAAGCTAATGTAAAAGAATCAGAAGAAGAAGAAGAGGGAGACGAAGAGGAGTAGGGTGTTGGGGTCTGACCTTGCAGCCATATTTGAGGAAGACACCAAGAGGAGGTAAGATGATGGCCAAGAGGATGTCTATGCATGTGGCGGTACCCGACATCGTTGTTCTTCCTCTGTCCTTAAAGTCTAGCTTCACTGATTTGTTTTGGTGTTGGAGGGCGGCGGTGATCGCACAGTCTTCTAGCGTGAACAAACTGGAATGGCGATGCTTCGGTCTTTATAGAGACCCAATCGGACCCGACCCCCCCACGTGTGTCTCGCTCATTGGGACCATCCATGTGTCGGTCAGCATTTCTCTAGGCGGAATTCCAGAGCGTAGAATCCGTTTTACAGCTGCCTCGAATGAGCTTTTGGAACGTGGCGCCACGCCCCCCATATTCCTTAGGGCAGTCCATCGTGATAAGGAAGTTCAACCGCGTTACGCAACCGCACCCTCGCTTACGTGTGCGTGTCAGCTCTTTCTCTATCCTAATCATGTCGACCCCTCGATTGTCTTCAGAAGGCAAGTAGGGGTGAGTCCATTTCATACGCGACTCCTAGCTCACGTGTATTCATATCCACAAATTAACACGGTTAATTACAAGATAAGGAAGAGCTTAATTTGCCAGAATCTTCTCTTCTCTCTCTCTCTCTCTCTCTCTCTCTCTCTCTATGTAAGTCCAACATGGTAGGTCAAGGATGGGCTGAAATTCAGGCTATCAGCGAACTCAGTGGGCTAAAAGCCTCTATTCCTGAGTATGGAAGTTGACCTTATATAGTTAAGTATTCAATTTTATCTCGAGTTTGAACTTTAGAGAAAGCTCGACCTGTTTAGAGTGTTCGATATTATTTAAAATCTGGTGTGGCCTCTTCACAAGGACGTTGATTTTCTTGGATTTTCTTCATATTACGTACAGCAGGAGGTGGCACTTCTTTTGGATATGTACAAAAGTTAGGTGCTCCAATTTATTGTATCAAAGAAGTCGTGGACGTTTCTACTAAAAGGCACACAAGAAAAGAAAAATTGACTCAGTGGATTTGTTACATATATAAGAAGAAAAAAAAAATAAGGGCACACATAAATAGGGATGTCTTGACTTGTTTTGAATTATTTGAAAATCTGAACTGAACTGAATCTTAGGATGTGTATTTGCTTTACCCAATGAAGACCTGAACTAAATATTACCCAAATCGGCAAACCGGTTATGTCCGGTAGGTTTTTCTTTTTTTTTTTTGAACCCCTGCTTAAACTCACTTAACAATCCCTTCATTGATGAGATTCCCATATGCATAAATGTTACTTTAGTCTCCGGTGGTCATATGAACTTGTCAAACTAGCAGTGAACAGTACCAAACAAAACGAAGTGGCATCAAGAGAATAAATTCCGTGAAGTCCATGTGAGCCCATCAAGAGAACAGACTGATTATGCCCCAAATTAACGGAATTAAAGACATGAATGATAACTAGGTAAACTATACAGCTACCATCATTCTTGAAATTCCCTCTTAAACCATTGCATCATTGCAGGAGAAGACCTCACATAACACACAGACAAGCAGATTCTAATAATAGAGTCATCTATATCTTCCAACCCCTCTCTTATGATCAAATTCAATATATAAGCACATCATCTCATGTGAAGTAACTTGCACGTCAATACTCAAGAGTTTCAAGACTTAAGTCTTTTTTTCAAGTATTGAACAAGCAAGTCATTTGAGATCGCATTATCCACGATGATAGAAAATATATTTGCAATCTCCCAGCCAGTCAAGCATTTCTCAACCGCTTTTCTTGTAATCTCAGCTGAATGATTTGGGATTTGACAAAAATTTAAAATTATCTTTTGCAACTTCCAATTAGCATCTACGAAATGAGCAATGACACACATGTAGCTCAATTTTGACAAGAGATCCATGTGTTAATTGTAAGACAAACTCTTGGAGATGTACAAGAAAATACTTCTTCTTCTTTCCTCCAGGTATAACTCATAATTGTCATGCCTCTGTTACGTGATGGGCTTAAAAACTAAGGTTAGATTTTATTCACGAATTACTGAAATCCCTCATTTTCTACGAACTTAAAAGGTAATTCACCAATAATAAACATGGCCACTAAGTCCCTACAACTAGCATTTGATCCGATTTTGCATGGGAAGAAATGAACTCCTAACCCCAACAAGTTGACTTGAGGCACTAATTTTTTTTTTTTTTTGCCTATTCTCCACATTCACATATGGATATTGCTTACATCTGGCTAAAGGATTATGCATGACCCTGGTTCCTTGATCAACAGAACAACCGATAGGAGCTCCACAATATAAACATTTGGCTTTGGCTTGACTACTTTTTTATCCTATCAAAGTGTTCCCACACAGTAGATCTTATCCTCCTATCTGTGACAGGGGAATCACTCATTGATAACATCTATGAATTCTTTTATCTTCGATAATTATAATATGAAATTATCATTACAATATGATATAATACGTCAAACCAATTTTCCTCTAGATAAACATAACACAATATCAAATAGAATCACGCTCCATGATGTAAACGCCAAAAACCAGAATAAAATCAGAGGCAACTTGAAATTCAACCTATTTATCCACCAGGCCCAGATAGAATATAGAACACACTTGGAAACAAGAGCGACAAAGGGATCATCATGAAGGGCGTATCAGAAATCGAGGGCATCCTCGTAAAGATGCTCGATGGGATATAGCAATTCAGAAATCAATGCCCAACATCTGATTCTTATTGCCTTACGTCAAGGGCATCATCATGAGACTCTCAACCACACAAGAACAACCACAATAAGGGAGACAAAGACAGGTGTAGCCACACTTTTATTCACATAACATATGTCATTTGAAAGATCAAATAAATCACAATAATAGATGCACCACTGTTCGCCGTCAAAACTAGAGTCTTCAACAAAGTCCATCGTGTGTTGTTTGTTACTAGTAGTTTGTACAATTCAAATGGCACATTGTCAACAGAGACACGCCATATCCAAATTTCCAAAGCCCAGTTGCACAAATCAATCGAAGTTACTAAATCTCATCCCCAATATGAGGTAGAAGCAAGACATAAAATAAATTATAGCTAAAAAAGAAATTGAACGGAGGCGAGAAATTACTGGTCAGAAGCCACATGAAGTTCAGGGTCATCTTCCTGCTTTTTCAACGTATTATTTCCTCTGCTCTGTCCAAATCTTCAGATCTCTGTTTGAATAGAACAACGGATGGTGGAGGCGTCGCTTTCACTTGTTAAAGTATGCTCAATCTGCTAATGAAGGATACGTGATTTGACTCTAGAATAAGAAAAGAGAGACTTGAAGGCATTGCATATTGAGAAGATCAAAACATAATCTCTTTCACTTCAGTGCAAATCTATGCCACCTATCATGGATCCCACCACTTCCCACTCTGCGCTCTTCCCCAACTCCTCACTCTCAAAGCCCTCCACGCCACTATCCCAAAAGCCTCCTCCGTTTGCAACGGGTAGCAGAGAACATGAAGCAGTAATTTGCCTGAAAGAGAACTTCAGAGAATTAGAACCATATTGAGATGACATGTTTTTGATTCTTTGATTGGCAGGAGAGTATAAAGACTTACATAAGGTTATAGAAAGGCCTTCTTTTATCGTTTTGGCTAATCCTCTCTGCCTTCCTTCGCTGCTTGGGACTTGGAGTTTGTCCCAGAACTACGATATGATTCATAGGAGCGACGATTCTGCCTTGCATTGAGTAAGCTATGCATATATTTGGAACAGTAATAAGCACACACAGATAGGATTAAGGCATTCTAAGATGCCATCATGAATATCAAAGTAAGGCCTACTTGCAAAGTTCATGGCATCTTGCTTTCGATTATTCATGTGGGCCATTCACCAACCAATGTCTTCTTTTTAAGAAACACGGAAAATAAGTGCGAAGTTTATTAAAAAATCTAGTGACCATATTGTTGAAGTTATATCTCAAGATTTCAAAAAAGCTTAGTAGATTGGCAGAGATATGAAGACTTAGGCTTCGTTTATTTTGGGGAAAATCAAAGGTTTGGAAAAACATTTTCTTAAAAATAATCGCTTGAATCGTTTGAAATAATTAATCGATAAGAAATACTTGCATTATCCAAAATAATTTATATCTAAATATTTTTATGGACGATGAAAATTTTTTTTGTTTAATCATTTTTATAAGCAATACAAATTATCAGTTTTCAGAAAAAAAAAATTCAAGTCATTCATTTTTAAGATATAAATAAAGTCTTGGAAAGGAGTTAATTTCTTTTCAAGAACTACAACAACCGCGATGATGGTGAAGGGATCGCTTCCAAGGCATCAGGGAAGGGCCTGCGTCCCTCACTTAGCTTAGGCCAAGCGGGAGAGGTGTTGGATAGTGTCTCAAATCATTGTGTTCTTGTGACTTAAATAGATAAGTTCAACAGCCCCTGTGGAATTGGTTCCTTCAAAAGGTGCTTGATACATTCGTAACACTTACTGACGACTATTTAAGGAAGGTGTGGGTATTCTTAACACAAATCTAACGTGTTCCATCGGTTCAAAAAATTAAGACATTTTATTGAAACATTCAAATAAATAAATCTAAGTACCGGAGAATCAATAACGACATAAAGCTTTGTAATAAATATTTCATCAAGTTCTGTGAGAAAGATAGGATTGTGAGACACCACACAATGCACAAAACAACACAATAAAGTGGCATCCAAAATAGAAAAACAAAACTTTACTAGAGCAAGTTTGGTGTGTACCTTCACATACAGGTCCAAGTAAGGAATTTAAATCAAAGTAGTGGACATGACATGTTACCCAGTTAATCGATATCCATTATTTGCTATAAAATGGAAGACTCGTGAGGAAGTATGGTCAAGAAAATATGTTGTTTATTTCAAAATTACATGTATTCAAATATTCAGCGTATGCTTACTTGTATTCAAAATATGTTGCTTATTCTTGAGAGAAAAGGCTTATCAATGTCAGATACCACTTCATCCAAAATATCTTAGAGAAGGATAAGGCATTCTGAAAAAAAAAAATTTGTTACAATGTAGAACCTCACGGATATAATGAGCGTCCATTAAGGTGTTGGTTAAACAAGCATGGATTATGAGCATAACAACTTGGCTAGAAACATCAAGTTAACGTGGACAATAGTTAAATTATGTCACGAGTTTGAGTCGCATATAAAACCCGACCTAAGGAGGATTTGAACAATTCAAAAATCGGGTTTGGTCCTTTTATCCCGCGTAAATCTGGACTCGTTGGCCGAAGGATGTTGCTTTTTTTTTTCTTTTTCTTTTTTTCTGCTGAAGAAGGTCATCTTTGACCAGTTTGACTTCTTGGATTTTCCTTAACCTTCGGAGGAGGAGCACTTGATGAAGGGCGGGCTCACAGATATCCTCGAAAGGAAGGCATGGACGCCTACTCATCAAGGCACCACAAGAAAAAGAAAATCTGAGTATCTGGTAGGTCTAGGTCAAAGGTACTAAATTTGCTGACTCCTACAAAAAAAGGGAAAGAAGAAAGGGCAAACATGAGGGCGTGGATTCCTTCGGAGAGCCGCCGCCGCTCGGAGAAGGAAAAAAGGAACGCGAGAGACGTTCTTGATTCAACCGTATCTAAAAGCTTTCTTGCCTTGGGATTGAACATATGCCTGTCTGTACCATGAATTTTATATATAATTGAGTTGTGTATTTGTAAGTGCTGTGGATTCGCACTTAATTCACGCTTATGAAACCTTCGAACGTATCTAATTCTTCAATTATTACTTATTACTAACTTTTCTTATTGAGTTTGTGTCGACATTTAGACCAAATTGCATAAATCCCGTGTATCCTTTTATTATTTATTGATTATTCTCAAGTGAATTTGCATTGATTTAATTACAAAATCTTATTAGCTTTCCAATTAAATTACAACAATCAGACGAGCTAATAATTAAGGAAAACACGATAGCGTATGGGGTCCCTCGCTCCCATTACTTAGGCATGCAAAAGATTTTCAGACTAACTGTCAAAGACTTGAGGCCCTAACACCAACATCCATTAGGCTCGTCAAACTTTCTCCATATGCATATAACGTGCAAAGGGTAAGGTGACATGCTTCATTCAACTCGCAAGCCCGACTTCTTTATGGATGATCTGCCATGTGCTTGCATAAGGGAAACGCTGTAACTACGCATCATCAACCGTATCCGTCTCAAGTTTTAGGTTTTCTACGTCGTCGTGGACCCGCTGTATATATGAATCATCAATCGTATCGCCTCAAACCTACACAGTTCGAGAAGTGCCGCTTTGCTATTTTATAAGCTTGTTCACCTCGAAAATGTCAAACATCATGAAGGGGTTGGAAGAGTTTCTCCCCAGAGACTGGCTTCAACCATATATCTACTCAGAATCAAGGAATAATGACGGCAATCTCAAGATAACTTGTGTATATCGCATCGTTTGTTCAAAGAGATGGCACACGATGTTAAAGTGACCGGCCTGTTTCTTTGAACATTGGCTCGACTCCCAAGTGATGAGAACCAATTTATAAATGTATGAACAACGTTATATCCATGTCAATGTTTACAAATTGACCTGGTAAAAGTTTAGTCGAATGCCCGAACGTGGCCTATTAATTTAATTCTTGGTAGATAGTGTCCATTTGATTACTCTTTTTTCCATGAAAAAGTTGGGAAGAGAATTTACTTTCCTAGTGAGCCCTTGATTCGTGTTTTTGCTTAATTCGAGTTCTTGAAAACGCCGCACATTCCCGTCCTTGTCGATTATATATAATGTCAATCTTCACTGTTTTGATTCTCAGACAGCAGCTCAATTAGCACGACCAAAAAGGTTTTATCCTTAATTAATGGAATAAAAAGATTGAAAATCCCAAAAGTATTCTAGTCCTAAAACTCTTAAAAGGTGCAATTAAATCATAAAATTTGTCGCGAAATCACGATCGAGTCCTAAAACTTTAAGAAAATGCAATTAATCATAAAATCTGTCGATTTGATCTAATCAAGTCATTTCGCTAATTGTAATTTTTAAAAAATTTAGAAATTTTCATAAAATTTGTCTATTTGATATAATCAAGTACTTTCGTTAATTGTAATCTTTAAAAAAATTTGAAACTCGATTATATTTTAATAATAAATTTTAGGACTTGTACGTCCTTGTTTAAAGTTTTTAAATTTTCAATACATTTATGCCTTAATGATATGGCTTACGCAACTATCCCTTCCGCACATCATTCTTCCGGGTCTAAAGCACCGACTCCTGTGCATTGACTAACTTGGGAGGAACATGGGACCACGTATTTCCCCTGAGTTATATATATATATAAAAGAAGCCTAAAAAGCAGAGAAGGAAACAGAACAAGAACAAGAGGACATGCATGGCCTTGACCTCTCGTGTGATCGCCTGCGCTCTCCACATGTCCCTCGTGCGGTGAATGTCCACAGCGCTGATCTCAAGGTGGCTGCCTCTCCGTCCACGTGTGACTTCAGTCTAGCGTTTCCAGTTCTGATTCCTTAAAAATTTTGATCTCGTTGTTTGAACAAAGAGAAACATCAGCAAGTTTGCCTCTTCCCAAGTAGGGGTGATTGGTTCCCGGGCGGTTCCCGGTTCCCCTAGGAACCGGGAACCGGACCGGATAGGATTGGGCGGTCCGGTCCGGTTCTCGGGCGGGTAATTAAAAAAAAACAAGAGAAGAAAAATACAAAACATGCAATGGCTCTACAAAATACTTGAATATACATGCATATAAAGTTTGCACTCTTTCAAGATGAAGCATGTATTCACCATTTAATTATATATTCCATATAATGTAGAAGATACTCATCCAAAGAAACAAATTTATATAAAAATTTCTGTTTTTAATAATTTTTTTACAATTCTTTTAATAAAAAGTGTCTGTCCGGTTCCGGGCGGCCGGTTCCACCCCCGGAACCGGGAACCGGACCGAAAATTCCCGGTTCCATATAAATGGAACCGGGAACTGGACCGGTAAGTTTTAGAACCGCTCGGAACCGACCGGTCCGGGCGGTTCCGGGCGGTTCCCGGGCGGGCGGTTTAGTTTGCTCACCCCTATTCCCAAGAGGATGGACAGCAATCTAAAACGACCTTTTGGAGGCTAATCAGGTTTAGTTCTGCCGTTATCACGGTTTGATAGAACTGAAGGAGACACACTGTGTGAGCTGATTTATTGGGTAAGAAAATGGCATTTTCAAGCTATTTGCCTAATTTCCATCACTTCTATCCGTGCTTTATTTGATTCATGAAATTGACAGGGTGTCTTCCGAGTTGCGAATAAAGCCACTCGACCTACTCCTAAGAAGTAGGCTGTGAAGAAGATTTTTTCAACAGAGAGAACAGACTATTGATGGAGGTGAATGTGTTTGTCCGGCACCTGTAGTATCACAGGTTCAGCCACTCTGAGTAAAGGGGGTAGGGATGCCACCTGCCCATTCAAGATGGGACCCCCTTCCCTTGTGAATTCTGGCTTTTCTTTAATCTCACTATCAGCCAAATTTGGTTTGTCCCACCCCCGAAGAGATTGGATCAGCAGTGCCAAGCGAAAAATAAGAACAAAGAACCAAAAAGAAGCAGCTCCTACCATCACGGAGATGTTAACATCATGAACACCCACTAATAACACTTCGATTAAAGGTGCCTCCAATGGGAAGATATGAAATTGTTTAAGCCCCCAAATTCCCATCGTGATGCATTGCGCTCAAGCACTAGTCATGCCCCCATCAATCCTCACATCCCCGTATAATTTCTCTGAAGCTTTCAGCATCTAGGTCTTTATTATTTTTCAAACCATCAATGTCTATGACATGGTAGGAGATTGTTAGTGACGTAAATCCCCAGAAGCAGAGGATAACACAAACTTATCTCGAGCAGCATATGTTGTGTTTCTGCTACACTGTGCAGGCCAAAATGGCTTCCCTCCACTCTCGAATGCATAAGATCAGATGGTCATTCAGCAGGGAACAATAATAGTAATTCCATTTTTGTTTTTCTTCATGGCCCCACTTTATTTTCTCATATGAAATCAAGAATCTGTTACGGAATTGGAAGTTACCCGTTTTGAGGCGTCCGACTGTTCTTGTTTTTGCTTCCTTTGGTAATTCACCGTTTCGATTGCTATTTAGGGGCAAGTCAGAGAACCCCAAAAGCAGGGAGCAACAAGGGCGGTTAAAGCTTGGGGATTTGAACCTCCATTTTGCATTTTAAAGCATTTTTTTACTCGTCTCTGACTCACTCTGCCTCGTTTGTTCCCACCTTCCAACCTTTCACCTTCTTCAATACAGTCCAGCTGGGTTTTTTCACCCTACGTGCTCTGCGTGAATTTTTCCAGAGTCTCTTTCTCCGAGCATAAAAATTGTCCCTTCGAGGATTTTCTAAACCGTGATATGCGAGCAAGAGCAATAATTCGCGCTTTCAATGCATTTGGATGAGTATTGCTCGAGTCATTCGAGTTGTCATGCTTCAACCAAGAGTTATGTGCTTGTTGGGTAAGAAATTTATGGACCTTTTCTTTACCAGATAAGCCATCTGTCGAATGAAAGATCTCAATTTTTTCCATTTTATGAAGTTTCTGATGAAGGGTTCTTGGGAAACAAGATAAAGTTTGGTATTGGATGATTGGGAGGTGTCGAGGGAGAGTTTTTATCTAAGAACGAATGGAAGGGTTTCTGAATCTCTTCAAAAACTGAGCGCTTTAGCACTTTACTCTTTTCATATACGGGTTATATAGTATTTTATGTTCTCGCTGATGGTGCCATCGTATCAAAAAAGAGAGCGTTATTTTGTTAATTTTAACAGTGAAAAGGAGTGATCTTTTTATCTTCTCTACATCGCCTATAAATTGGACTGAATTTGTCTTTCTCTGGAGGTTTTGGCACGGAATGTGACGCCTTAACACCCTAGCGCGAAGGCTTGTATACAACTTTGGTTCTTTGAATTCCATTGGAGAGTGGTGAAGCTGCATACGGTATCTAAGTGCTCGAGGTTGGGGACATCTCTACGAAGCTAAAAGGTGTGTCCAGCTCTTCGCTATGCCGCTGTTCGAGCTCTTCAAGATGGCTAAAGCTAAGTTTGACTCAAGCCTAGAGAAACCCACATCTTCTTCAACCGATCTTTCTTCTGTGTAAGTTCGATTTTTTTATTTTATTTCTTGGCAAATCTTTGACATGTTGAGCTATTTATAAGTTTCTTCTTTTCTCTAACGTTTTGTCGGTTCTGGCCTTCAATTTTGTGCGCAGACCTGAAAATGAGCTTCTGGAGTTAACATGGCAAAATGGTCAGGTTATGCTACAAGGTCAATCTAGTCGAGCTAGAAGGACCCTCTTCAGTAATTACTCATCTTCTAATGGATCAAAACCTAGAGAAGGAGCTTCAGATGATGATACTGGACCCAAGTCCGGGAAGTTTAGGAATCTTGGAAATGGATTAAGTGAATTTCCGGTGACTGGACCTTCCAGGGAAATTGGTTTGGGTCAGGAGGATGACATGGTGCCTTGGTGGAGTTTCCCTATCACTGGATCTTTACAGAATGATTACTGTTCTGATTTCTTGCCTGAACTGACTGTGGTCGCAGCAAACGAGACTTCCCCTGGAAATGATTTCGGGGTGACTGACAAAAGTTCTAGTCACATATATAGGGAGTCCCATGGCATTGATAATGGCGTTCATAGTCTGGGACAAACGGATGAATCGAAGTTTTCTTCTTCTGCCACTGGTGAAACTGCAACCGATAGAACTGGCTCTAGTCAACTATGTTCCTTGCCGAGACAGCAGTTCTTATCACCATTACCATGTTCTAGATCAAGAGCCTTGGATAGAGCGAGCACTAGTACAAGCAGTAGCACATCCCAAGTTGTTTGCGCGGATAAAGCTAGGTTACCAGCCTCTGTGGCAGTATGCTCTACCGTAAAGGTGCAGAGGCCGGATTTAGGGCATTCGGATAAGAGTTCTGGTATTACGAATTTCTCCTGCTTTTCACGTGCTGCTTCTCCCTATAGAGTTAATAACAATGCTGAGCGCGGTGGCCAAACAGCTGGTTTCAGTTTGTCGAGTGCAGATGCATCAGTCAGTAAGGAGAAGGCTTCATCTATTGATAATGGCACTCTTAGTGAATCAAATTTTGCTGTCTCAAGCAATCGTGTGCAGAAACAGAGAACGATTGATTCGTCAAAACCATTTGACAAAAAGCAATATGAGCAACGGGTTTCTGCTAGGCACTCAGAGGCTATCTGCCTGGAGAACACCTCTAAAAATGCTAAGCTTTCTTGTCAAAATTATCAAGCAAGTCTTTGTAAAGTAACAACTGAGGGTGAAAAGACCACGGAGCATGTGGGTGGTTCTTCTTCCGTTTGCTCAGGCAACAGCATGGAAAGAGTTTTACATGACCCCAAACGCAGTTTGAAGAGGAAATCTCATGAGAGTGATGAGTCTGACGGTCCCGGTGAGGTATATTAGGATTTTTTGGAATTACTCTTCTTTTACAGGACTTGTTTTGACAGCGTGCCCTTTTGGTACATACCATGAAAAAACATGTTGGATGCAGGATTTTGAAGAAGATCTGACCCGCGAAAAGAAGCAAACCCCTGCTCGAGGTACTTCAAAAAGGAGTCGAGCAGCAGAAGTGCATAATTTATCTGAAAGGGTAAGTGAAATGATTGAGAATCTATTCGAAGAAGACTGCTTTGACAACTATAAGGTTATGTATAGCGTGTGCAAGTCTCAGTATCTTTTATGAATTTACTTGAAGCAGAGGAGAAGGGACAGGATTAATGAGAAAATGCGTGCACTACAGGAGCTCATCCCAAATTGCAACAAGGTAGATCTTTTTTACTTAAGACATCATAAATCTACTTAGCACTTTATCAAAATTTCTTTAGATCTAGGTTCTAGGCTGAAAGACTGTGTGAATATGTTCAAGTATCTGCTTCTCTGTGTTCGTGGGATGTAAGAAATTGACTGGCTGTTTATATGTCTATCAGCTTCCATCTAGCATAAAGTCGCTAGTGTCATGAGACACAAGAAATTAATGAGCCAATTAATGACTGATGCTCTTGGTTTTTTGTCTGATTGGCTTCACTGATTTTGGCCTTTTGCCATTGTAAAGGTGGACAAAGCGTCAATGCTTGATGAGGCGATCGAGTATCTTAAGACACTTAAGCTTCAACTGCAGGCAGATATATCTCCGCAAAATGGTCAGTTTGATTCTTTTGGTTTCTTTGACAATTTCTGAGGCACATTAAACTTTTCCAGCAGATGATGTCAATGGGAGCTGGTCTGTACATGCCGCCTATGATGGTACCTACTGGAATGCATCCAGCACAAATGCCGTATTTCCAACCCTTTGGCATTGGAATGGGATCAGCAATCGGATTTGGGGGTATGGTTGACATGAACAACCATTCTTCTGGTCAACCAGTGGTTCAAGTTCCCCCGATGCAAGGTCCGCATTATCCTAGCCCACTGATGTCAGTGGGGATGACCGGAGCAAATCTCCAGGTGTTCGGTTTTCCTGGTCAAGGAATTCCTCTACAGATGCCGCGCGCACCACTAGTTCCTTTTCCTGGGGGCCCAGTGCTGAAATCAGCGGTCAGACTCAGTGCCTACGGAATTCCGACTTCTGTGGAAAATCCAGATTCAGCTGTTGCCTCGAGATCAGAGGAAGCACTGCAGAATGTTAACAAGGGAATTCTGCAAAATATTGCTTCCATTTGCTAGAAGAATCAGTCATCCAGTTAGGTTTGTCAGGAACTTTGAAGTCCCATGATTTCAGAGAGAATAAACATTAATGTCGAATGTTTAGGTCTATATACATGAGCAAGTGGGGTTGGGATACCAGCATCCATTTCCTCCTCCCAAACTCAAAGATAGTGAAAAGGAAACCAATGTTACACTAAACTAATTTGATTAGAAGTTTCATAATATCAAGAGTATTTAGATTGAAGATAACGGACAAATAGAATGCTAACACATTTCTCCATTATATTCTGCTGAATGACATTGGATGCTGCATAAAATTTCATTTGCTATTAGTCAAATAATTCTTCATGATCTTCTGATGCACCATTTGCTTTCAGTTTGTTTAAAAGGCTATGCTTCTCCCAAACAGAATTTTGTTAACTGGGTTTTGCATCAAAAGCAATTTTGATTTGGGTGGGTGGAGTCTGTTAAAAATGCTAGTTTACTCTCCTGTCTGGGGAGTTTGTTTATTGGGACATTTCTCCAAGAGGGATACTATTAAAGTGAGGGATGTACTTGGTAGAAGAAATTTAGTTCATGAACTCTCCTACCTATTGTACCAATACCTCGGCGATTGCCACTCGTTAACACATATAGACCGCAAGGATTTTTTGGTTGAAAGTAGAAACTCTAGATATTTTGTGTGGAAAGTAATAAATTCCATTGTCTCCAACAAATTCATTAGCTACATATTATGCAATTATATGGCTCTTAGTATAGTCCTAAGCAATATGTGGTTGATTCCAGCAGTCTGCTTTGGCACAAAGTAGCTGCCAAACCTTGGATGTTAAAGGAAGCATGGCTATTGAGTCCACTGGAAATGATGTTGGATCCAACAAAACAAGTTGCGGATAGGTGTATGCTAGTATGATCTTTCTTGGGTACGAAACAAAAAAGGAAAGTTTTGATGTTTATTACTTTTTCATTTTTGCACATCATGATATGTAAGTAGTATGAATTTTGTTGGGGGAGTGGAATCTGACTGACAGGCTACAGGATGCTGTTGCTTCTCTGCCTTCTCTGCGAATATAGTTTGAGGCACCGAGTGCACTGAACAGAGGAGGTTGAAGCTTATAACAAGATTTTAAAGTTTCTCCTTTTATTATGCTTTTTTGTGTTGTGTAATGATAACCTTTTCCACAGTTTTGGCATCTTAAGAATGGACTCTTCCACGGTATGTATACAAAGTTGAACCTCAGTACATGAAATAAATGCTGACAGTGGTGAAGTGGTGATCCCTGACTGATTTTGGTCAGTAGGTCCTGAGTGTGTTCCATGTTTCTTTTCTAGATTTTCTGATCTAGTTCTTAATGCATCACCATAAAGGTGTTCCATTTCAGAAATTTGTTGAGTTATTTGGTAACTGAATTCTGCATACCTTTGCTCTGGTCTAATTGTTATAGAATGCAAAATTCTTTGCAATGACAGAAGGACTGAAAGAAGAAGCTTTCTGTGGATTATTTTAATATATCTAAAAAGAGTATAGACATGGGAATGATCTCCCAACTAGACTGAGGGGGAAGTTTTATCATGATTTCACAGTACAAAGAATAGTGGGAATGTAATCATTCAGATATGGGGGACTAGGAATTCTGAATGATTGATGGGCTTGAAGTTTATAGAGCTCTTTATGAATGATGTGATTAAAGGATAAAGGACCTCTTATCTTGTCTCCTCCTTAATAAAGTATGATTTCCATGAAGACTTTAAGAGCCTTTTTTCCCTGTTAAGATCTCTCTTTCTCACGCTCATTACATTGAGTTGAGCAATTAGGATGTGGATTATATACGATATTCAAAGATTAATAACAACTGTCTATATCTGTCAGTTGCTGCCGAGATCTTCAAATTTCTTGCTGATAGCGACACGATGTTTCTAATCAGAATCTGCCTTCCTGTTGAGAGGACACACAATTATCGAGTCTATGCTCAAAATTATGTAGAACTCATGAAGTGTGCATGTGCTTATGTTTCCAACCACTGCTAATGAAGCCAGTAACCAACGCTAGGAGATCGGACTCATGGGTATCTTGCATAGACATGATTACAGGCAACACCAACACTTTTGGGCTGTAAAATATAAGAACAAGCGATCTGTTGCTATTTGGGATGAAGCAACCGAAAAAGACTCCAGCAAGATCGTTAGCAAGAGATCATGTTCAAGGCTAGGCTGATTAGCTCGATCTGTAAAAAGTCCACCTTCCACAGAGTATCATGAGGAGAGAGACGACCATGCTTCATCTGAGGAAGTCATGTTATGCGTTAAAAGAAACACCAACAGAATGTGAGAGTATAGGACATGTTATGAAACTCTAAACAATCAGTGCCAACAGATGTCGTATTCCCCATTTAGTCAATCTAAAGATGAAAGTAAAAGGCTGTTGATAATGCTAACAAAACGATCAGATTAAGATCGATCCTATAGGACAAAGGGAATAAACATGTAGCAGCAGTTGACTTGGTAGGGACAGCTCGTAATTTGATTATAAATTTGAGCTCGTAATGTTTCAAATGATGAGATGACAAGAATCTTGTCCTGATGTCTCACTTATAAAATTCCAGAAAGCCAGTGAGGATGTCTGAATTAGGACATCGCTAAGGTCGACGAAGCTTCATAATGGTTGAACAAGATTGCAAAAAAATAGACTGCGTAAATGGCTGTCTCATTATTCATTTCCTCGTGATATTGTAATGGAGTGGATGTTCTCTCTTTGTACAGAAAATATTGATTTTCTTCTTTCTTCTGATCTGGCAGGATGTACTATAAATTTCACCAAGAATATTGAGGAGTTTGGACTTTTCGTAAGGCATATATGTTGTCAGCCTCTGCCATCCAAAGATTATTGTAGTATGGCAAACAAAATGCCCAGAAAAAGAATTTGAATGACACCATTGAAAGAAGACTGACTGATTCAGTTTCAGACACCCAAAAACAAAAAAGCACAATTTTGTGTTTTGTATAAATTTTTCGTTATGGCGATGGGGGAGACTTAATGAGACATGACGTAACTTTTCTTCATTTCGAAATTGTTCTGCATGAACCAAGAGAGAAAACAACGGTTTAATCGCAACATTTCCTTTCGGTAAACTTTCTTCGTATGGGAAAATCTTCAGTCCACTAGTGACTCTACATTTAAGAAGGCGTATCAGAGATGGTGAAGAAAGAGTCCTCCCATCGGCCAATTCATGGCTTGAGTTCTCGAGTTTGTCCATGGCATTCTGGAATCTTTTAAGTGCAGGGTACATTTTGTAGTTTTCTTGCTTCCGGAGGAATGCTTTTGATCAGAAAGTTAAAGAAAAGGCAAAAGAAGAAATGATTATTCTACGCGCTGTTTGGTCTCTTGCAAAGAGCAGAAAAGTCAACCGACAGAGAGGGACTTGTTTTTCTTTTCTTTTCTTTTTGTGGGTGGTCTTCCACAACATTTTGGTGGTACGGGAACGATCTTTCTGATATAAAACATATATCGGCTCGTTTTACCATTTATAAACAGATAAGCGTCGGTCACAATATGTACAAGCTTAGATGTATATTACTCATTAAACTGTAATTAAGTAAGTTTATAATATGTATATAAATAATATCTTGTTAATCTTTCGTACAATTGTCGTTTTGTCGAATTCTCTTAAGTACTCTTCAAAGCCGCTTACTATCAAACGGCCCGTCCTTTTGAGGTCGGATTTTGATATGGATTAATTATAAGTATGTAATTTTCGTCTTGAAAAACTCGCCATCATTTATGTGAAAAGCAAAATAAGAAAAAAATAATTAACTCAAATAGCCAACATGATTTATTTAACTTTTCCTTAAATAAATACTCGGTTATTTTGATTTTTTAAATCACAATAAGCAGAATCTACCAGAATTTAGAAAAAGAAAATTGATTAAGTTAATCTTAGGATAGGGACATTTCATATTAATTCATCCTTATGGTCTCCACTCTCCTATCACATCTTATAGAGGCTCTTCCTTCTATCCTATTCATTTGATTCCTTCCCCAACCTCCCACTGCTTCACCCTCACCTCTCTCTCTCTCTCTCTCTCTCTCTCTCTCTCTCTGTGAGAGGCTCCATTGCAATTTGCAGATGGTTGGCCTTGGATTGAGTTCAGGAAAACCTTGTCACTGTCGAGAAAACGTTATCTGACAGCATTTGCACGTGGAGGTGGGGCTAAGTGAAGGACTGGGAGCAGTGGGGACTTTCTCACATGGGAAGACACTCTTGCTGTTACAAGCAGAAGCTTAGGAAAGGCCTGTGGTCACCTGAGGAAGATGAGAAGCTGCTCAACTACATCACCAATTATGGCCATGGCTGTTGGAGCTCAGTCCCCAAACTAGCAGGTGAGGCATCACTTACCAGTCAGCTTCATGATAAAAAAGCTTCCTTCTTTAAATTGTGTTCAAGCCCAAGGCTATGCAAATTAGAGGGCAATAAAAACTAAAACTTCTTAGGTTCTCTCTGTACATAATGATAGGTTTGCAAAGATGTGGGAAGAGCTGCAGACTGAGATGGATCAATTACTTAAGGCCTGACTTGAAGAGAGGTGCATTTTCTCAGCAAGAAGAGAACCTCATTATTGAGCTTCATGCTGTTCTTGGCAACAGGTACATATTATCATTCCATGGCAAATTTCCAGTTTTTCTCTTCTTCTTTTTTGGGGGTTGGGGGCTTTTGAGAATTCCAATTTGGGGACAACCTAAATCCAACTCATGCATGTACGATTCACTGTGTGTTTCAATATTATCCAGATGGTCTCAGATTGCAGCTCAGTTACCAGGAAGGACTGACAATGAGATAAAGAATTTCTGGAACTCTTCCCTCAAGAAGAAGCTGAGACAAAGAGGGATTGACCCCACCACTCACAAGCCCCTCTCCGAGGTTGCTGACGAGGATGATCATAAAGACAAAGAAAAGCTAATCATACCAAATATCACCCAACAAAAAAACAATGATCATCATCACCAGAAATCATCTACTACCACTGCATCATGCAAGAAACCAGCCCTCTTTGAAGCAGCATTGAACAATAATGATCTCAAAGTTCATCATCAGCAGAATTCCCTTGAAGTTCCTGCTAGCTCAGAGATGAGGCCTTATTCTGAGATGTTCATGAAAGATTTCACTTTCCAGCAGCTAAGCATGAACTATGGGACAAGTCTTGGGCTTTCAGCTAGTCTGCACCAAAGTAACAACACTCTTTGCTTCCATCCGAGGTCATCATCTGAAAATATAATGTCTCAGTTCAGTTTAGATATGAGCACACCCAGTATCATCTCGCCCACTATGTCAAGCTCAAGCATTGCCATCCCAGGAACTTCGGCTCGTGTAAAGCCTTCCATTAGCCTTCCCTCGGATGCTGCTTTCATGGTCAACAATGGAGTTCAAAGTTGGGAAGCATCATCCGGTAACAATGATTGCAGCAATGGAAATACTAACGGCAATGGATTGGTAAGCAATAATAGCAGCATCAACAACGCCGCTTTCTTTGAGAGCAACAACTATTTCTCATGGGAGCTTGGTGAGGATACCAATACCAGCAAGTTCGAAAAGCAAGTCCCCTTTCAGCACACCATGGGAAGCAATGCAACAGAAGAAAACAACAGCAAATGGTCTGAATATCTCCAGCTGCCCATCTTGTTGGGAAGCTTGACACAGAACAACAATGAAGCCTCTCATCATCATCAACCGGTCTCACACTTCCAAACGATGGATGGGTTGAACAACACTCCTAGTTGGCAACAGAAACATCACCAACAAGCCAATCCGGACACTTTTGCTGCTGCTTTTCTTGATCAAACTCTTTAGCTCCTTCCTGATAAACACAGAAACCCCATGAAATTGTGAAATATGGTTAGAGAGGTGTGTGAATTCGTCATAGTTACTTATTTTGTTTCTGTAAATGAGTCCCAAAGACACAGATTCTTCTTTTCCCTTGCATTTCCTTTTTTCCCCTTTTGTTACAGAAGATAGGAGATTAAACTGAGCCATACCCATATGTGTTGATATGTATCCATTCTGCATGAAATTATATTCAGATAATAAGGCTTCTGTTCTTGGTGTTCCTTTGCATGTCCATCATCTTATCTCATATTTTTCTGGTCTTCTCCACAGTTGTAATCTTCTTGTTTGGGTGTCCAATAGTGAATTTCTTATTCTTTTTGTAGCGTTAATCAGTACAATTAGAAAAAAAGAAGACCTTGGCTTTTATTGTTCCACATCATTTCATTAATCCCGGTAGACAGCGACCCTATTCGTACGACATCCTTTTCATCTTTTGGTTTCCTGGGACACGTTCGCCACTATCTTATTCTCTCTCTCTCTCTCTCTCTCTCTCTCTCTCTCTCTTTCTCTCCAGTTGATCCCTATCACATGGAAAAATCCCACCTTGATTTGCTTGCTTTTCTCTTCTTTCTCTTCTTGTCCTGTGGAAAGAAAAAAAAGGAGAGAAAAAGAGAAATGCAATCCGTGCAGGTGAGCATTTAAAACTTCCCAAAAAGATAAAATAAAGCCTAAAAATTGGTAATCGGACGGGCGTCGCATCGTTGTCTCCCTAAAGATGGTGATGGTTTTCACCTTTTCCACACTCTTCAAGTCATTCGCTTCCCCTTCAGGGTGTGACAGTTGAATAGTAGGGGGTGCGCATCAATTGAGTCGAGCACACATGTGATAAGTTTAAGCTCAACTCGATTCGAAAAGTCAACACTTGAAATTATAATTTAAAATAAATTGGATATTTTTCTCCTTGCTCGAACCCAATCAGACACAAAATTTAGCATAATTAAGCTCGATTCGACTCTATTAAAGAAGTATATAAAACTCAATGTATTGAAATTTTTTTTCTTAATTAGTCAATATAAAATATTTTAATTATTTACAATAATTTATGTTTAAACATTTATGTAAAATATATAAATATTTTTTATTTATATAATTCATACAAGAAATTACTTAAAAAACGAATATGTTTGGATATTTGTAGGGTTGACCCGCTGATTATTACCATGTTTCTCAAGTGGACAAAAGGTAAAGGAGGTTGAGATTTCATGAGGACATTTACTGATGTATAAGATAGGACACGTTTAGTAACGCTTTTGTTCTTGAGAATAAATTTTTTCTATGTCTATTTCCTAGACAATTTGTTTTGCAAAAAAAAAAAACATTTAATAACTGTTATTTCTAGTGTAGATAAAAAAAATGCATTTAGTACAAATTTAATTTGTTAATATTTTTTTTTAATTTTTTCTTTCTTTTCCCTATTTCATCTTTTTGTTCTTCCTCCTCTAGCTAGCGAGATTGACCTCATCAGCCCCTAGCAATGCCGAGGCCAGGCCAAGCTCGAGCTCGCCCAGTTGCGATGAGGTTGACCTCATTGACCCTAATACTGGCTGGTCATTGGTCTTCGCCAAGGCCTCGCGGCCAGTTAGAGAAAGAAAAAAAATGAAAGAAGGAGAACAAAATTTATTCCCAAAAATTGTTCACGGGAATAAGAAATATTTTTTACTTCTAACTTATGTTTCAAATCTATTCTCTAGCCATTTTTCAATTGTAGAAAATAGAACAACCAATTGAAGTATACAAATGGATTTCTTTTTTTTTCTATACTCTCAGGAACAAAAGAATAAAAAAACAGAGAAATATAGACCCTTAGAAAACTCATTCAAGGAAAAGGAGAGAAAAAGATTTAAATATGCTTTGGGAATGAAGATATTCGACTTTTTTTAAGGAAATTACAAATAATAGAGTTCCTTCTATATTAGGCAATTTTTTTTTGTGGGGTGTTGAAATAGACTTGCTTCTGTATTTATGCTAGAAAAATAGCATACATGTTGCCGCGGGACAAGAAATAGTGAAATTCGGGTACTAAAAAAAAATAAAACATTACGCTACAAAAAAGGGAAAATGAAAGGTCTATTGAGTAATCAATAATTATTTTGCATTTAAATTTAGAAGGTAAGTAATTTATCGATTATCGTCAATCATCTCTATCATAATAAAACTGCAATTTTGTCTATCTATAGTTGTGTACGGTTTTATAACTTTATTCTTCACGACTTATTCCAGCCCCGGATTTGAATAATTTTGTTGGGCTTCGTCGTCGATCTGGTTTTTCAGCTTAATTAATCTATGCAATTTGGACGAAGTTATGGTGGGTCACCATTCATTCTCTATTAGGCATGCCAAGCAACCTTCGTATCTCTGCATGTGCGCACATCAATAAAACAAAAGAACAGAAAAGGATCTCTGGCATTGGTCTGTCCCAAGAAAACATCAACAACATCAGCAAATAAGGAAGTTGTTGATGATGTTATGTGGGAAAACATGCACTCAGTTCAAGGTCTCGAAAGCATGTGAACCAAATTATTGAGTGAGGCCGGCTGCGGCCCTACAAGCCACAAATAATACACCAAGAAACCAAAAAATAAAAACAGAAACATAAAACAAAAGGCAGACAGAAAATGAATGCCAATTGAAGGGTTATGAATGAATTGATTGAAAAGTTCTAAGTTCAAATAAGAAGCTTTGTGTCCATAGAAACTGGTCGAGCTGAGGGTCTTTGTCGCCCTGTACTATTAAAGAAAAGGAAATAAAATAAGGTTTTGAGAAAATTCATCTATCCTTACGCTTTCTCCTTGACATGCATCACATGCTGTGTTCATTTCTCATATACTCCGAAAGAATTTAAAACGAAAAAAAAAAAGAGATTCGATTGCAAAAATCGTGTTATCAAAGAGTTGAAAATGAAAATCAAACGGCGCATGCTCGATTAAATTGATCGGGTCATGCATGAATAGAGTTCAAGTCCATCAGTCCATCAAGATAACTTAGCTACATACGTCACAATACTTCCACTTGACACATATCGTAAGGATAAACGAGTTCATTCAAGGACCAGGAGCTTTATTAGGCTTGACCGTGGCAAAATTGACTCGTTAAAAGAAATAATGGTACTGGTAGACCAACTAGAAGTAGCGAGACTTCCCCTCGTAGTCGTAGGGCAAATGAATCTTCTAGGGATTTAAGAATTATGGAGAAGCATATGATGCGCTGAACATCGTTATCAAAGAAGACTTTAACAAAAAAAGTTTGAATTTTGTACATAGTAATATATTCGCTCAAAGAAGATTTATACTTATCTGTAAGCTTTTGTTAATAATGCGGAATCTTGTAATAATTCTCCAATAATTCAAGACAAATGTCAACTCTGCCACACAATCATTGCAGCTTTTCTTCCGTAGATCTGTTACTGCAATTCTGACCTTCTCTTTTCGGTCAAAAGAGCTGCTCAAAATGTGAATGTGTAAAGCCGGACAAGAGCATGGTTTCTCTAGAAATTTCACAGCGTTAATGTTCATCAACTCGGGACAAGTCCCAGGAGATCGACGGTCCATTGTATCAGAAGTCTCAACTTATTTAACATTGAATATGTGAGTTTGGATTCCGAGTCCTTTTTAAATGTAGCGGTTAGGGGACGTCCAAAATTAATTTTCGCGTGCTAGATTAGTCTATCTTCAAAAGGTATGATCGAAACATTGGTCATTTACTTTGATGGCAAGAGATTTGAGATAAATCGCTTTGTTGACCCCAAGGGGTTATGTTGAGCCACCACCGTCTGATTTAAAATGTTAGGGTTCGTCAATGTGCAAAACATGGGTTTAGTTGCTTGCCGACTTGACTAAGCCTTTATATTATGGAGATTTTTTAACTTTGATGATTGATTGAATTTGAATAAGCCCATTGCCGCTTGTTGGCAAAATATTTATCATATGCCACTCCATTGCACATATTCTCTTGCCCAAGAAAGATAATTTTTCTTATGTTTTTCCCCCTGCAAGTACAGAACTCAGAGTACTATTTTATAATGGGTTGCTCAGAATACTGAAGAGCTTGATTTAAGCACTAGCACGCGTTGGAGCTCTCTTTCTTTCTCTGATCATCATAAGATAATGCAGGCAAGTCAAAAGCCTTTTGGTGGAGATTGCTTGGTTAAGGTGACAACTCAAAAAAGATGGGAGAGTTTTCTTTTTCGCTTCAATAAATGGGCCATGATCTGAGCAAAGGTCTCTATAGAACAGTAAACTCACACGAACAGACCGTTTGCCTGTCCCAATCTTTCTTCTCATAAAGTATGCAAATAAAGCATCGGCATTTGCCGATGTCGACATCCAAAGAAGAAATGCCACACCAAGCAACTAATGCGCGGAATGATACTATTACGACAAGAAGAGCCTGATGATGACTATCTTATTCTTCTTGTGTGTATTTCGTGTATGAATTGTAGATCTGTCTAAAGCCAATAGATGAATTGCTCATGGGATTAAGTAAATGAATGGCAGGAAAAAAAACGGCCTACTCGTGAAAAACCAGATTGTGGCAAGTTTTGTCACAAGGGTAGGCGCAATCAATGGCCTTGACAGCTGCTCGATCAAAATACCAATCGCCAACAGCTAGAGCTATTGCCTGCAGATCAAACAATCTTGTCAGATGCCAATTGGCAAGAATGAAATCTTGCTTTTCTTTTGCATGACTAACATAAGACAAGCATCTGAGGCTCTGAGTTTCATAATAAGCTGCACTATAGGCAGATTAGCTAGAACTTAAGCTGCAGTGCACCTTGTTTCCTATTGTAGGCGAATCATCGGCGAACCATGTGTCCTGCCTCTCAGACTGGCAGTGAGCGAAACACGAATTTAGGAAAAGGCCATTTTGTCTGGAGCTGGAAAATCCTCTTATTGCATTCAGCATCTGGTTCCTAAAGCCTGCGCACCAATCAAAGAAAAAGCCCAGTAAGAGATTATCGAGATGATTTATTAAAAATAGAAATTCTCAGAAGATAATTGGACAATGGAAGTCACCTTGCAGAAACTGAATCTGCAACTTGGAGCACTTTGCATGGTTTAATTTGCATTGACGCCAATATCCATGAGGATCAGCTGATGAGGGAGCTAAACTTGCTTGCAGCTGATTCATGACACGAAGAGTCACATGGTTCGTTTGGTATTAATGCCTTTTTGAGGTAACTTTCAGGCAGATTAGAATTTTACGTTCTACAGGTTGAATTTTATGCTGAAATAACCTATTACCTGCCAAGCATCATAGGCTGCATTGAGAAGAAACAGTGGCGTTTTGATGCTGCCAATCAGGTTTTGCGGGAAGAAGCACTGAAAAGGATTCAAGCAAGATGAACAAAGTTGGTGTGGTCGAAATCAATTATACTGAGCTTTCAAGGTCAGCCTTATTTAAGCAAAGAAACAAAGGAGAACAATGGAAGAAGTCATACTGATGTTGGATCGAGATGGTTAGTACACACACGTGGAAGATTTGGTTTCACCCCCTATGATTTCCACAGTAGTGAAGTCAGATAATCTGTATGAAAAGGAGTAGTAAGGCAGATAGAGGCATCCATATTGTCAGGGAAACATGGAAGCATACCTGCAAATTAACCACACCACTATACATGTTTCTGAGTGTGTGGCCTCCAGAAACATCAGCCCTGCAGTTCCAGAGGTGTAGCACAGAGGCATGTTTCAAAGATCTTGTTCAAGCAATCTATCATAGATAAGTGGAGTAGAATGGCCAGGAGCATTGAAGTTACTTACGCATCAAGGAACAGTCCAGCATCACTCAGGCATTTAACTTTTGTTGTTCTAGGAAATAAATCCTGAAACTCATCACAATGCAATATAGATGCCAGGCCTCCAGCAGAGCACCCAGAAAGAAGAGCCTGAAGATGATAGACCATCACAACAGAATCAAGCCAATTCTCGTAAAGCTAATGAAGATATAAAGAGGGAAAATGTAAATATGTCAAATGCCCAAACCTGCTTGGCATAGCGCATGCCTTTCGACATCAAATCTTCCATAGCAGCTAACCATATGCGTTGTCCTCGAAACTGCAGCTGGGCAGCCTAAACAGAATCATCAAAAGACTTGTAATGATGCCGACCTATAAATCTAGCTGTAGGAAAAGATAATGCCCCAAGAACTGACTTTGCAAATACCAGACGTGTTCTATGGACATTTGGCAAGAGAAAAGCAGTAATCTACATTAGAGTTTCCTCTCCTCTTGATTCTTCCAGACTTTACGGATCAAATTAGCATGAAAACTTTAAGGCAAAAAGTGTTGGACAAATTTTTCATAGAGTTGATGATTGCTTGGACATAGATTAAAGATCTGACAACAAAGATGCAGATACATGCTTTACAGGGTGATCCACTCCACATTGAGAGAAACTGTATTCCTAGAACCATTATATTACCCCAAATATGTAGTCCACGGATCCTATCGTGAACCAGATTATCTTGATATGTTAGTCTGTTGTCAGTAGCTCTATCTTTAAACAACATGGGAAGTGCATTTTCTTTTAAGAATGCCCACGGTACCACTAACCTTATCCTCGCTGTCCCCAGCAAATGAGGCACCATCACAGTAACGGAGCTTCACTCTGTTCCAGTTGAAAAAATCTGCGATTGGCATAACAGAATTGCTGAGAGACTGCTTAAGTAGCTAAACAACAGGTGGAAAAGCCAGAAATGTACAGCAGAAAAGTTCAAATAGTACCAGGATTCTCTTCGGCTTTATTGCTCAGTATTCCCGTGAAAGGAAGCTGCTTTTCCATATATGTAGATGATCCACGCCTAGTTTTCTTGCGGTAAACGCAAGATCGAATATTATTACACCATCCTCCACCCTGCCACAATATGCATTACCTCATCAAGTTGCTGCCAGAAGCATAAATTCAATTCAGAAGATTGATGCAAAAAACTCTTAGGTATTCACTATTTGGCTTAGACAGAAACCAACAAGTTTGTGGCAGATAGCTGCTACTTTGAGTCTGTCAAAAACTGGATATGACAACAATAAAGCTTCAAGATTTTCCTGATCCTGATTTAAAAAAAAAAAAAAATTGATTGGCTATGGCCTAAATTTAATCAGCCATGGCTGCTTCCTTTTATCAAACATGATAATGCAGAGACAGCAGATTCAACTTTTGCAAAAATCAGTAAAACCAGGAACATCCCATTTGAACCATCATAAGTAGAAAATATAAAGATAGATGGCAGACCTCCAATTGGATGAGCCAACTGTTGGCTCCCGACCCATATCCTCGGTGCAAATGATACCCGGGTAAAGTTCCATCCAGACAGACTAGAAGATACAAAGTATGGAGATTAGGCCAAATATGGTCTCATCACTTCAGTGACTCGGCCAAGAGCTTTTCAGATATAATAGTGCCCCCACCAATGAAGTGCATCACTGTATTGGCAAGGAAGTAACTAGCAGAATAACATTTGGCCAGTGAATGAATGAGCCTAACAATACTTGAAGGTGTTCGCAAACCAACTGGTATAGGATTTAGTCAGGTGCTAGAAGGGATTGCAAAAGAAAAGGGCAACAATACATAACAAATGCTCAGGGAGATAAAAGGAATACAAAAAGAAAAGCAGAACAGAGTATAGAAATGGCTAATGAGTATTATGACCGAGGAGACTGAACCTAAGCTAACCATTTAAGTCGTGTACTAGATTTAGCTGCTTAGTTCAGTTAGATTTAACAAATCCAACTTAAAAATACACCATATAAAGAGAGTGTAGTAAAAGAAATCGGGATTCCTGAACGTATGCACCACTCACGAGGCCACAAGAACTAAATTGGCAGCCAAACAGAGACTGGAATCTACAAAATCTGATGCTAATTTTATTTAGTTTTACAATAAAACGAGAATTAGAACGGAAAAGAAATGCAAATCTATCCAATGCAAGAACAGCAAAGGAAGTGCCATCCAGCATGAGGACAAGAAATGAACTGAAAACAAGATAGCAGGAAAATCCGGTGCAAAAATGGCTGAAAGAAGTAGATGCTAACAGCAATCACCTGCCCCTTTAGCTCCAGCACTCCGAATGAGAGTGAGTCCAACCATGACTGGATTACTTACTTGAGAAACTCCATAGTATTCCAAATACGGAAGCTCTGTTCCATTGAAATGAAGAGACTCAGACCCCCCAACCATATCCCAAGAAACCACTCCTATGACCACCCAAAACCATAAAAGGTTCATGTTCGTGCTGTCTCTGCTTCTGACTCTAGAACCCATCTCAAAAGAAGGTGGAGAGACAATATCAGCAAAAAGCTCCAAACTTTGCTGGTATAAGTGCACAAACTTAGTCCATTTTAGCAATCTCCCAAAAGGGAATCGATGTTGTTTACGCAAAGAAAAAACTTTTTGGGTCTTAAAGTAGCTGCTAAGTATGTCTTTGAGAGGGAGGGAGGGAGGGAGGGAATTTTGTGGGAAGAAGAGAACAGTATAGTGTTCCCCGCCTTTTTAATATTAAAAATGAAAAAAATAAAATGTGTCTGATTGTACTTTTGGAATCTTGTTGGATTCAGAAAGTAAAAGCTAATCTGACAGCCACTGTTCTTGATGGTGTTTGACAGGTGCATTTGTGATCTTAGGATGCGGATCTGCTCAAGTCAAGAGCAGTTAATATTCCTGATTTATTTTTGATAATCAATCTATCTCATCTTGCTATTAGACAGCAAGGGATTTGAAAGGGTCGAAGCCATGATGTTCTTCACTTTCTTAGGCTTTCTAGGGTCACAATCCATCTCGAGAAGCCTATATTGTTACTGATGGAATTTGTTAAATTAAAGACATTACTTGCTGAATTCATATTAAGCAGGAATGAGAATTGCGAATAATATATATTTGTAGTATTTAGGAAACTTTGCATATCAAAATTGATGTTTTCATTCATAGAGACGGTTTGAGAGTTCTTTCTTAATACAACATACAACATGAATAGATATATCATATACATACACGTTTACCGTATTTCATTTCACAAATGCACGAAATCATTAGCATCACACATAATGCATGATTGGCTGTTTGCGTCGGGATCTCCTGTATGCTGTACTCATCCTCATGTTTTGAGGGAATCTCTTCAATAAAAAAGAACATCACAGCAAACCAATCTTTGGTCTCGTTTGTTTTTCGAGGCAAGAGAAAAAGATTTCGGCATTTCAGTATCAAAAGGTTGCTGAATGCGTGCCATTTTTGCCATCTTGTCCAAAGTCTCTAATTTGACTCTGCCGACAAGTAAGAGAAGGTGAACGAAGCTTTAATTTCAGACCTTGGAATTTAGTGGCCAAGATTGGGAAAGGCAAGTCTACAGAGACAGAGCTTTCTCTTTCATCTTGAGGCCTGAGGTACCAACTTTTGAGCTGGCCCTTGTCCATACATCTCGACCGCCAAGTTGCTAATTGGCGTTGCACATGAAATGCGTGCGGCACCAATCCATTCAATTCCAAACTCCTTTGCGCTCGCACGATTCAGATTATCCTCACAGCTTTGCGGTGAGATATCTCGGAACTAGCATTGTCGTTACACCTAAACTTGCCAAACGTTATCTCATCATCCATGAGTTTGCGCAATTTGATGGGCCCATGCCCTAGTAGAGTGTCATTGAGCATGACCATTGACATGTGTGATGATCACAGTGGTCTAATTGTAGGATCCACGATGGGGGGCCAATGTATGGAATCGATTCTTTTTAATGAATAGATCCGATCGCAACTTCTTGGGACCTCATACCTTAACAAATTCCATTTTTCCTTTTATACTTTGAATTTTACGAGCCTTGATGTGACAAAAGGCAAGAGTTTTCAAGACATGTTGCTCCAACTATAAAATGGGCATTCGCATTGAAGAGCTATATAACTTTTACAAAAAGGCTCATAAATCCACAAGTACACTTCCAAAAAGGTTATTGTCTCGATAGATTTGTAAATCAAAACCGTAGTGTTCATTTCAATCATATCTCCTTCGAAACAAGAGGCATACTTTATATCGATCATCATCGGTACCAAAAAAAGAAAAGAAAAGAAAAGAAGGAGGAAGGCAGGAACTATGTCGAGATCGAAAACATTTCTTAGGACGTTCGATTATCCGCTTACATCGAGCATTGCAAACGTGACGCGAGAGACATCGTTAACATGAATCCCTCCGGCATCGGAGTGAAATTAAGGAGTCGAACGAGCACCGGGATGAAGGGTAAATTTGATTTGGTGAAGAAATTGGCGCGCGCGGGAAAGGAAAGGGAGGAGTCCACGTGTTTCATGGAGGGTGGTCGTGCCGGGAGGTTGACATGAGGTTAGGCACGCACGTGAGCGCTTGGTCCCATCATCACATGCAAACTCTCTCTCTCTCTCTCTCTATGTAGTGGGTGTAAGCTGGATCGCAACGGAGTGACATCGAACGACGCGAAATCTACCATCTTTGTCGGTCGGATATATGTCTACGTGGTCGACAATCGTGCCATGAGCGACGGGGCGTTGCGTCACTGTCGTCGTCGTCAATCTCTCTCTCTCTCTCTCTCTCATCATGTCTTCTTTCCCTCCTCCAATTGCCGTGCGGGGGACACGGTCGAGGTCGACCCATTGATCATCATCAACATCATCATACCTGCAGAGACCGCTTGTCATGTGGGTTAAGCTCGAGCCCAAGATGGGCTGACGGGTCGCTTCGTCTTTCTTGGTCCTGTCCTTAACGGGCTTCGTCGCTACAGGAGAAGCAGGAGCTTGAAAGGGTCCATAAGCCCACGGAGGGAGAGAGCGCCATTGATGGACCGAGTGAGGATGGCCCGTCAGCTTCCACGCCGTGATCCCACGTGTTGCGCCGCCCGCACACGCTAGCAAACCAGGCGGGAATCGGAGCAGAGCGAGTCCGTCTCGAGCCTCCTCCGGTTTCTCAGTTTCTCTTTCACCTCAACTCAGCACAGCTCTTGTTGGGGGGGATTCGGCTTCCCCTCTGTCTTCGTCCTCAAGATGGGTATAAAGGTGGGCTCATCTTTTTGCCCTTCCGATTTCTTCCTCTCTCGAGCTTTTCCTGTTATGGGGTTTTACCCATTTGTAAGATTCGTAATGCTTTGTAGGGTTTAACGAAGCTGCTCGCTGACAACGCTCCCAAGGCAATGAAGGAGCAGAAGTTTGAGAGCTACTTTGGCCGCAAAATCTCCATCGATGCCAGCATGAGCATTTACCAGTTCCTTGTTCGCTCTCCCTCTCTCTCGCTTTCTTTAACTGGTGTCTGTCTTTTTTATGTTGCTTTGTGCGCGGATGTGTGATTAAAGTTGCGGGGTATGCGTGGGAAATGCAATGGTTGCAGATTGTTGTGGGTCGGAGTGGTACTGAGATGCTCACGAATGAGGCTGGCGAGGTAACGAGGTAATGCAATCAATTTCCTGAGGGAAGTTCTGTTCTTTATTGCGAATTCCGGTTTTTTGGTTGGTAATTTTGATTTTATAACCTTTCAATTGTCTTTTCCCTCTTTCGGTTGCTGATACTCGTGTGGTATTTTGTGCTTTTGATGGTTATAGCCACTTGCAAGGCATGTTCAATAGGACAATAAGGCTCCTGGAAGCTGGAATAAAGCCAGTGTAAATTCTTCTCACTTTGTGCTTTTATATGGTTTCGTTCGTTTGCTGGTACTTCAATTTGTTTTTATGTTAATTGCTGAACTTGGCTCTACTATGATCTGTCTAATTATGAAAATCAGCTACGTTTTCGATGGGCGACCTCCGGACCTGAAGAAGCAAGAGCTTGCCAAACGGTATCAGCTCCCATAGGCTGCAATCTTTTGATTTCTGTTGATATAGACACAATTCCATCGACGATGGTTTTCTTTTACTTTTGGGTATTGATGATTTTAACTGAACCTGTGGTGTAGCTATTCAAAGAGGGCAGATGCCACGGAGGACTTAAATGAAATAAAGGAGGCATGTCTTTTCTTCTTGAAATATCTTTTAATATATTTTTGTTCTTTCAATCTTTTATTTTTATTTAGTAATGTAGCTCAATTGGCTTGGCTCGTGATTTTTCTTGCATTTTCAGATCGGAAGTAAGGAAGACATTGAAAAATTCAGTAAGCGAACAGTGAAGGTAGGTTACTGGTGTGCATTTCTTTCCCTGTGTTATGTGTACTAAGTTCTTGAATCTAAGTCCTCCAAATAGTCTCTATTGGACTTCTCATTTCATACGTCCACCAGAAATAGTGGAACTATTTTGTGGAATTGTCATGTGTTGATCAATTTCTTATGTATGTCCTACAGGTTACAAAGCAGCACAATGAAGATTGCAAAAGACTATTAAGACTCATGGGAGTCCCTGTCATTGAGGTTACATTTCTTAATAGTTGACAAGTAAACAATGCCATCTCCAAACAGCAAATTGTATGAACAATTAAACCTGTTGTAACAGCTCTTCTTGTACTTTAGGCTCCTTCTGAAGCAGAGGCAGAGTGTGCTGCACTTTGCAAATCAGGAAAGGCATGTATTTTTTACATGATCATAATAGAGCTGGTTCCTTTTGTACTTTTGACATCGACATTTTTCTGCATGAAGTTCTATCTGCCTTTGCTTTTGTTCAGTTCCTCGTATCTTAAGCTCTTGTTGATGAGTTTCAGGTGTATGCTGTGGCTTCTGAAGACATGGACTCCCTCACCTTTGGAGCTCCTAGATTTCTCCGTCACTTGATGGATCCTAGTTCAAGAAAAATTCCTGTTATGGAATTTGAAATTGCAAAGGTAGTAGAACATCAATTAAAAGTTGACGTCTAATTTTTTTTTGTAAGATAGTATAGTCAATATCTCTTTCTTTTGTCTTAATAAGTGTATCTATAAGAGGCACCTAGGCGATGCCAACCCATGTACAAAATCATCTACAAGTTGATATCTCTTATTCCTTTTGCTGTTTCATGGGGAATTATTTCTTCCTATGTAGATTTTGGAGGAGCTAAATCTGAACATGGATCAATTCATTGACGTGTGCATCCTATCTGGATGTGATTATTGTGAGAGTATTCGAGGTATGATGGGTTTTGGATCAAGTTATCCTGTTTCCATTTTGTACTTGGATTGAGGAATTTAGCTTTTTGTGTGATGGTAAATCCATATCACAGGAATTGGTGGTCAGACTGCTCTGAAGCTCATCCGTCAACATGGCTCAATAGAAAATATACTGGAGAACATAAACAAAGAAAAGTGCGTTACTTTTTCATGTTTTATGTTTATGTTTCTAATTGTGGCTTATATGATTAGATTCTTGATGAACAGTTTATTTTGATTTTCTTTAGTGGCCATGCTTTGTCCAATGAGCCTATGTTTGTCGTGGACATGCACTTTCTTGTTATTGATATCGCTCAGATTGCATCATGCAAATCCACACAATTTTCTAACCACTTGGAGTTGTTTTGCTCTTATAAGGAGGCACTCATGTGTCTCCTCATTTCTAATAAGTCTTTTTTTGTTATAAATTTTTTGGGTTCTTGTGACTTAGGTATCAAATACCAGATGACTGGCCATATAAAGAAGCTCGGAAACTTTTTAAAGAGCCCTTGGTCTTTGTGGAAAATGAGGAACCTGAACTCAAGTGGAATGCTCCTGATGAGGAGGTGAATGATCTCCTTAGCTTGTAACATCTATTCTTATTAGAGTGTGTTCTCTAAGAAGTTTTCTATGATTTAGGGGCTAGTTTCTTTTTTGGTGAATGAGAATGGGTTCAACAGCGACAGGGTAACAAAGGTATGATTGGGAAGTTTTTCAGTAGTCACCTTTACTTCATGCACAGAAAAAGAATGACGCATTACTTATGTTGACTTAATTGATTGAGCTAGGCCATAGAGAAGATTAAGGCTGCTAAGAACAAGTCAGCACAAGGACGGTAAGTAATGCTTAGATGATTGATATTTTGGTAAATGTGTTTCTCTTTTAAAGCCTAAGATGACATTGTCTTGTACAGTTTAGAATCCTTTTTCAAGCCAGTTGTCAACACATCTGCACCAATTAAAAGGAAGGTACTGTTCTTGCTCAATGCATTTCAACTCTCGACCTCAACCTGGTTATATTCCTTCTTAATCCACCCCTGTTGTGTATATAAAAGGGCTTTCTAATATAATTGCATACCACCATAATTATTTTGTCTATGATGAAAAAGTAGATATAAAAGGTCTGCGCGTTACATTTGTGTCGTTATTTTCCTTTTATTCGGTTAGCGGTTCATTATTTTCAGCACATAGAGGTGACTGTAAGCAGGCTACTGAGCATCATTGCTACCTTCATCTTGCTATTGCTTTATTTTCAGAAATACAAGCTTCATTGAATGGTTACACTTGTTTGGAGAGTAGAGAGGGAGTATCATTTTCAAGATATAGATATTAGCTTTCCTCTACCTAGACATGAGTGGCGACATGTATAGTGGAGGACTCTATGTTCTCACAGCATCCCCTGCAATGTCGTATTCAATTTTATTAGCTCTTTTGTACAGGAGACTTCTGAGGCTGTAAAAGAAAGTGCCAAAAAGACCAAGGCTGCTGGTGGTAAGAAAAGGAAATAGTCAGCTCAGCTTACTCGCTTTTGCAGACTAACCAACTAACTAACAAGGTGACACTATTTTTCCCAACATTGTTACGACTAACTAAAGCAGATATTGATAACGAAATCTCATACTGACTCTGAATTTGTCTGGTTCGCAGTTTGCTTGAGGACATTGTTCAACGCTTTGGTTTGGCATGCCTTTCTGTGCTATGAAAGAACCGCAAGTATGTAAAATTTTAGAAGGAAGTGTTTGTTGCATCCTGCAAAATATAATCTGCTTGCCAAATCTGTGTACTCTTTGCTTTGTTTCAATGAGACATCTCGTTTCTAAAGTTTTGTGTACAGTAGTTCATTTTTTCTCGGCATATGCGGCTTCTTCAGCAGGCATGTCAATGATTAAGTCCATATCCTATAATGGAAAAAAGATGTGTAAGTTGGTCAACTGGCGCAACTGCAAATGAAGTGGGTTATCTAGTTTGGTCATGTTGTTCCCTTCGCTTGGGATTTTACTTAAAAAGGCTCGAAGAGATTCAGGCACCATGCAAACTGAAGAAGGATCCAAGGTGATAACAACTTGATCACGTCCTTGTCCTGGACCTAATTAATTAGGTGAAGTTGGTTTGCCAGGCTCATAAATTTTATGAGCAGGTATGCAAGCGTCCACTAGGGGATCACAATTTATGATCTTTCTGGTGCTGATCCTAGTTTTTAGTCGAAGATTGGAGATATTTTAGGTTTGATCATAGATAGAGACAATCCCTTGCTGAGTCATTCCTAGACAGTGTTGGGCCGGCACACCTGTGGTTTCTGTACTACCCAGTAATAAAAAATGTCAGGAGCTTCGGTTCCTAACACGTACTCTAATCTTCATCTTCATTGTCAATGGATGAAGTCTCGTCATTTCATTTGATGAAAGTTTGACTGATCAATTTCAGTGGACTTCAACCCGGAACAATAAGGTGAGAACCTAAAGCAGCCGTTTGTTCCTCTTTTCTTGCCCTCTTTCCCAGTTAAAATCCTTGCAAGATTCTACTGATGCCGGTGACCATTTGTTAAGCGTGACAACGGTAAAATAGATGGTCAAAATCAGTCATGTCACATCGATTAGTCAATGACTGCTGCGCCATATGATAAACGAATCTTTAAGAGAGGGAGCAGACATTATGGAAAGACAATAAACATTTGGCACGGGAGGATCCGTTTCCCTTTATGTGTCCTGTCGCCATAATTTGACAGAAGTGGAGAGTACATGATGTTCGCAAAGAATAGCCTATGGCAAGTCATAGTTCAAAGGATGGGGCAGGAGTTCCTCTCGTAATCGTAATAACGAGGAGGACAAGGTTCAAGAGTGCACATTGGAGGATAGCACGGCGGAAGAGGGCACGGTGGAGGGCACGGCGGAGGGCACTTAGGTGGGTCGGGGCGTTTAGGAGAGTCGGGCTTTTTAGGAGGAGGTTTTGGTGGTCCGATCGATTCAATCTCTGCACATCTCCCGCATTTCTTTCTCAAAGCCTTGATCACGCACACCGGATCGACGTCTCCTATGATAGTTAAAGTTCCCTTTTCAGTGTCTAGCATCATTTCGTCAATACCTGCATGTGTGTCACAAACCTTGAATTTTACATACGTCCTCTTCGATAATTAAGGTACCAATCCGGTCGAGGACAACTAGAAAGAAACTACAAGCACTTTGTACTCACACCTACATGAGTTCCCATCCACACTGGTTTGGGGAGATGAGCATAGGGAGATCATACCTTCGAGTTTGGCGACCGATTTCATTATATCCTTCTTGTCTTTCCCACAATTGATGGCAACCTTTACTATGATTTTCTGCGGTCACGACGGGGCCAGAGAGAGAAAATTAGAAGATGAAACTACATCAACATTTCAGGAAGATCGATAAGAGTAAATGCAAATCTATGTAGCTCTCGTTAATGGAGAAATACACGATTTGATTACCTTGGCCATGGATGCAGCAGGGGTAGACAAAGGAAAAATGATCAGCTTCCCCAATTTGCGAAACCAAAAGGCCCTTTTTATATGCTTTGCACGGCCTGCAAAATTTTATATTTAAGTGAAGAACGGACAATGTGTTAGGATTCTGTCTAGGATGACTTTGGATGGCCAAACGCATTATATTATGCAAGAGGAAGGCTGTGACTTTTCCACTAAAACAGTACAGTTTCCGGGAGATAGACGCTTACCAAGTTCTTGCTTTCACTCTTTTTTTTTTTTTTTTGAAGCATGGTGTCGAGTCTGTCGACTGAATTTCTCGAGCAAGTGATGTGTATCTCGTGGGTAAGTCGACGTAGAGATTTAATGGACTGTTAAATCAAGACAATCACATTACATATCATGTCCGGGGTTCACATCATGGGTCCCAAACAATTTGTTGAAATGTCAGTGATCGGTTCAGTAGGATCGACCAAGTCAAGTCTCAAATCACCTGCTCGTGCAGCCGTGCATGATATGGAGTATGTCTAGTTAGATATGCCTGTCAGCATGTTCGTATGCCATATGTGTCCATCCAAGGTCGTTCCTCTCTGGCCATTGGCTGGCGCACACCAAACCCTAGCTTCGAGGAGGCAAGACCTAAAAGAAAATTCACAATCTGTAGCTCGAGGAGGCGGTGTAGGGGACGAGACGTGGAAATCCTATGTGTCCGCCCACCCGTTCATTGCCCTCCCGAAATTATCAACATGCTTTTATTTCACTTACAAGATCCTATCTCAAGTATAGAGAGAATAAGATCCTTGCTAGTTTTCTCCATAACTTACTTTGACCTTTAGTTGCCATGTTTTTTGTTGTGTTGATAATCTAATTTAATTCGACATGCATCATTTACACTCTAATAACTTTGGCGTGCCTCGATGAAGTTGCACCATCTGAAGAAAGATGTATATCCAAGTATAGGCTCAACATTCGAGATGTTGTTGACCAAAATTAATTGGGAAAATTATCTTTTGTGTCAAACTCAATTCTAAATACTTTGATTATGTTAATTTAATTATAAATACTTTTAACAATTTACTAATTTAGCTATTCTAGGCAATTTTAGTTAGAAATAGCTAAAGTTGGCATGGTAGGTGCCGATGTTGGTAATTTAAAAAAATCTTTTTTTCTTTTTTTTTTCTTTCCAGATTACCGTTCAAGTCTTCATCTTTCCTTGTCGTCCATCTTCGCCGAACGTAGAAGCCAAAATGGGGAATCAATCTTCTTCTTGCTCTGTCCTCCATCGTTGCCTGGAGATGCTGTCGAGCTCGGCATCTTCGAGATCTCAAGCTGGATGATCGCGAGCCCTGCCGCAGCGTCGAGCTCGCGTCGCTAGATCTGGAGGGCTCAAGCTCCATCGCGGCATGGTGTTGAGCTAAAAGTCTCTGAAAACGATTTGGGTGTTCTGATCTGTATCTTTTGAACTCGTTGTGCTCCCCGAAATCGAATCGCCATTTCCTTTCTTCTTATTCTTTTTCCTCTTTTCCATGAACCCACTGAGTAATACGACTGACGCATGAGTTTGTCATGGTCTGTTTCTGAAAATCAACTCAAGTTCGAGTTCGCCGCATCTTAGTGGAAGTGCTCATGCAAGACAGTCTGACGCAAAGCACTCCTAGCATATCCGCGAGCAAGAAGTCTGCATCTTCTGGTTTGATGCAGCCCGATCCAAGGTTGAGTCCGATTTGGCCGAGGAGTCAAACTTTTCTTAGAGATTGAAGAGGAAAGCGTGAGAGTTGATCAAGGGAGATGATGAACAGGGAACACAAAAGAAAAGTGAAAGGAAAGAAAAGAGAAGAAAAAATCGAGAAAATGATGCAAAATAGGACAGTTTTGTCATATAGTATGATCAGACGTAAACAATTTCTTATCAAAATTAATCGGAATTACAATATTGACAATATATTAAAAGTTGTAAGATTAAATTGGCACGATCGAAAAATTGCAAACTAAATTAGTATGAATGCAATAGATTTAACACTTTTAAGACAAATTTTTCAAATTAACCAGTGAATGGACCAGCTAACATCATTGGACAACAAAGTGGTAATCTTTGTTTAAATTGCTACTCATATACAAAATGTCAATTTCATCTCCAGTCAGATTTCTTTGGTCGAAGACTAATGAGTGGTAATCATTGCCGGCATTTCTATTTTGGAAGGCAACTAAGTTGAGTGAAAATTTGCTTACTTCATCGTCTGATTGACAAGTGACGTCACTAAAATCAGTGAGATTTGTGCAAATAAATATATAAAAGAACATGAACAAGCTCCAATGACGTCGTTTTATTTACACACGTTACAGGCTACAGCAGAATAAACCGAGGAACCCTTCATCTCCCAGCATAGATCCCAAATCATGGATCAAACAAGATGAACATAATGGCGTTAACGTTTCGATCGAAGGATGTACTTCCGAGCATTAAACCGATCGACCATCGTTCATCAAAAGATGGAGCAAGTGTTGGCGTCGTATTCGCAACAGTAAGAAGAAGGGTAGGGTCCGCACGGCGGGCACGGAGGCGGGAGCCAGCACGGGGATGGGCATTTAGGTTTAGGCTTTTCCGGTGACTTTGGCGGTCCGACGGTGTCGATTTCCACGCACCTCCTGCATTTCTTTCTCAGGCACGCGATGATGCACACCGGGTCGACATCGCCTATCACGGTTAGTGTCCCCTTCTCAATGTCCATCGATAGTTCATTGATACCTGCACATTGATATCATCATTCACATGCATGATGCCACCGACATCTATGGGGTTAATCTATATGCTAATGTCGTGCTCATTTTGATCTTTTCAGCTATGAATTGTCAAAATGAGCATGACCTTGTACCTTCGAGTTTGGCGACCGCTTTAAGAACACCCCTTTTCTCCTTCTCGCCGTTGATGCTCACTTTTATTACAGTTTTCTGCGCGATTACAACATGGCAAGTTCATCAACGTTTGGAAGGTTGATTTGGTTTTGAGAAACATTGATGTAAGATCTCATCTCATGGAGGGAAAAGAACACATGCATGTGAAGTTACCTTTGCCATGGATACTCAGAGGGCGGAGCAACGAACAAAATGAACTTCCTCGGCTTTTGTGAGAAGAGATGACCCTATTTGTAAGACTTGCATGATGCTGATTAATAGGTGAACAGGACAACTTTCTAAGGGATTTGTTTAAGGATGACTTTGGTCAGTTGCAAGTGGAATGGCTTCTATGGCCAATGCAATGACTCTGATCATTGTATAGATTTAAACGAAGTATCGTTTGTTGGCCAAGTTCCCTCCTCCTTAGACGCAACAATCTTATCAGCCTCGATCGGGGGGAATGCCTATCTCTCAATCGAAGATAAAATTGGACCAATAGTTCTTTCGAACGTATCTATATCTACCCCCATAAAGAATCTCTTCATAAGGTCGACCACAAACCCGACTCTACCGTACGCCGGTGGCCACGAGAGGTTCACCTGCCCATTTCTTGATGTTTGATAGGGAAATTTTGGACCACAAAATCAGCTTCCCTCCATCATAACCCGCCGAGCGAGAGAGAGAGAGAGAGAGAGAGAGAGAGAGAGAGAGAGAGAGAGAGAACAAGGATTTGCAATTAGGGTTTTTGATTAGTGAAAAACTAAATCTGAAGGCATGGAAGACAGCTGCAAATGTGGAAGGAGGGACCATTGAAGAGATCATGGACTAAGACGAACTCGCGGAGGCAATTTCTTGCATGGGATAAGTAATGGACTAAGTGAAATTCGTGTTCTTTTTTTGTGTGGGAATTTAGGGTTTGGGCCGAGGGATTTTACGAGTTGCAGCATGATTACAGATTTGACATGTATTTCTTCAAATGTAAGCAACCTAGCAAAAGAAAAAAAACCTGTTATTACATAGAAATGGAGTAAAGTCAGGTCCATCGCTCTCTTGTTTCATCGGACCCGAGCTCTCCCGTGAATCAAATGAAACTCAACTCGGCAACTCGCTCTAAACTTCGATTGTTTCAAGGACACGCTCAATCGCTCCAATTGGATTTACCATTGTCCTCTTCTTCTCTCTCAAATTCGACAAAGGGCTTCTTGGCCAAGCAATTGGGAAATCTTTGCAATTCTCATGACTTACTCGGGAGGAAATTGATTTTTTTTTTTTGGCAAAAAGACAATTGCCACTCTTAGCCGTAAGAAATGGACACTTGCTTTGATGGTCGCTGGAAGGTACTTTAGAGCGACGAGGTGGGGGCAGAATTGGAGTTCCACGGTACACTTTGGGAGGTATTTGAAAAATAAAATCCCACTTGAGGGGTCTCTTGAGAAAAAAAAAAGTCGAATGTTAAGGTTCTTTTCGAATTTTAAATCATCATTATCAAATGAAGGAATGGTGCAAGTACTGCTCTACAGCGAGTATAACGCATGTGATCTTGGTTGAATGCTTGATGGGCAAATCTGCCGATTAATATAGAATTAGATTGAGCTGTCTAAAAGTCTCCGCCTCATAGCCCTAGAGAGAGAGAGAGAGAGAGAGAGAGAGAGAGAGAGAGAGAGAGAGAGAGCTGTTGTTAATTGAGGTTAGAAGCATCTTTGAAGCACAAGCAACAACTCAAACAACTATGCATCCACCTCACCAAATCAATGGCCAGCCCGCACGAGGGTTTTGAAATTGGCTTGAATTAGATTAAATATGTTAGGGAGAAGTAGGTAACAATTCACCAAGAATTAATCTAATCCAGAATCAATATTTTCTCCAAAACTCAACAAATCAAAATCAACTTGACTCTAGCGATTACCGACAATATGTTCTTGTTATACATCCTTACAATGTGTAAATATAATGCCAAATGGACAAGGAGGAAAAGGCAACAACAATACCAATATTTTACATAGAAAAATACAAGGAAAATCATGAACTGCCAAAAAACTTTCACTAACCACCGAGAATAGTAGGATACACAATATATTCTTCTCTAATCACACATTAAAAGCTCAACCTCAATAATACAATAATATAACATTACTAGAAGATAGTTTGATATATATGGAGCAAGAAAACCCATATCGCAATTGGAGAATTTAAAGAAGGTTTTCACTAAATGAAATTGATATTAATGTTGAGATTGATTAATTTGTAGCCGCTAGTCTCACAAATAATATATACAAATTTGAGCCAATTTCGACAACATTTGGCCTTTAAATTGAGACCGGAAGCCCGCTGGCTTTACTTCCTCTCCCTTGTGTGCTCTCTCTCGGCGGAACACTGCCTCTCTCCTCTCTTTTTCTTGCTTATACTTGCACGAGGTAGCTCCCCTTCTTCTCTTCTTTTGCATTTTTGTCTTTGCTTTTTTTTTTCCTTTTATTAATGTTAGCTCGGCCCATAAAAGGTGGACCTAGCCAACAAATCTTCCCCTTTGCCTCATGCAAGAAGATCCATCATGCCCGCTTTTCTTCTACAAGAGTAAAGTTTTATCATGGGTACGACTTGGGTCATAATATTAGATACATTGTTATCAGGATGAGCTTCTCAAGTAGGAAGAGCTTCTCTTCTAATTCCTCTTGGATCCAATGATACTTCACATCAATATGCTTCGATCTTGATCACAACTAATTTCTCTTACTTAGGAATATCTGCATCCACAATAGTTCCTTATCTCATTTGGTGTATCCAACAAATAATCTAATCTTATGAGGCAAGTAGAATTTGTGGATCTAACTTGGTTTGTGGCAATAAAAAACTATGGTAAAAATCTTCTAACGCCGGGATGTGCTCCTTGTGGAGGTGAGTGGGAGGAGTTCACCACCGTGTGAGGAGCTGTGAATAAAATCCACGTCTCTCGTAATGCTCCTCCATCGCTGCTCCTCCATCGCTTGTAAAACTACTATTTTAAAATAAACAAATTATTATTGTCCCATAAAATCTTGAAACAACTATATACCTCGTCATTCCTCTGCCAAGTATATCTCACGCACATACACTCTTGAACGAATTATTCTATCATTGTGCCAGAGATACGAACATTAGTGTCACAGATCCAAATTTCAACATGTGATCAGAGTTAGAGGTGATTGATCATGAGATGGTTAGATTCTGGACCTAGAACTTGGAATCTACCCTATTAGAACTGATTTCTAAATTTCTAAATTTAGAACCTACTCTGTTTGCCTTAGAATTTACCCCGAAACCTACTCTTTTTTTTTTAGCCAGTTCCAAGATATATCAGAGAACATGTTTTCCTTTTTGTTCCTTTTTTGGTTCATCTTTTACAACAAACAAAATAATATGAAAAACAAAAAGATTCAAAGTAAAAAAATGAGCGAGCAAAGTCAAGTCAAGAACGAGAGAGAGAGAGAGAGTCATGAAGTGTCTGAGTGAGGTTGGAGAGAATAGAGAAAAGGAGAAGAATAAAGAAAAATTTGCCAATAAAAAATCTTGAGGTTGTAGGTTTTATGAACCCAGTTGAAAATTCGGTTTGGTTCCCAAGTAGTAATTCACTTGAAATCGAGAACTAGACCAATTCCCTTGAAGCCGGGTATTGAAATAGTTCCAACAGGAACTTGGAATCAGACCAGAGTGCAGGGCAATTTGGTTCGGTTCTTGAGTGGAACCGATTCAATGGCACAACCCTAGTCACAGTTGGGCAAATTCAAATTGTTTTTGCATATGTCTTGATCATCATCTACTAGAGCAGGTGCTTGAGCCAAAGCTACAGTGAAAGCCCAAGCCAGAATTGGAGCCAGACGTAGAGATAGAGTTGGAGCCAGAGCCTTGTTCAATTGGTATTAGGCAGATGTCATAATTGATATCTACCAAAATCAATGACTACATTCTTAATATCAAAACTATGGTTAATGTTGCCTCACAAAAACTACCTAAATCTACTTTCAATTGGAATAACTTTGATTATTGGATCATTTTGATGGCCCAAGACATATGGGACAACCTTGAAATAACATATGCAGCTTTGAAGAAAGATGCAAGTGTTTTGGCAAAACAATAATGAAAGGATGCAAGTGATCTTTGAGAAGCACGAAAAAAGCATGAGACGTGATATAAGAAGAAGACGAGTTTGGCATATTACGAAGCATGCTTGGAGTATCACAAAAAATTGATAAAGAAGGAGGGTTAAAATTTTGAAAAAAATAGGAAAAAAACCACCAAAAATCCTAAACTATACCCATTGTGACACATATATCCCAAACTTTTATTTGTGACATCAAAACCCCCAAATTAACACTCGAGTGACACATCTACCCTCCATTTTGTTTCCGTTCAAAATCGTCGTTAACATCTGATGTGGCCCTATCAGAAAAATTAAAACTAAAAAAGATGAAATAAAATTGGAGGATTGTCACGACAGTTATTGTTCATCGTCTTCTTTGATGCACTGTTCATTGTTTATATTGTTTCTTTAGTGTTCATCTTTCTGGGTAAGCTCCTCCCGTTTTCCTTTACTATTTTTTTTATCAAATACTTTTCCCTCATCTTTCATTAGTCAAATGTGGTCAAATGTGGGAAAAATCAATCCCCAGACTTCATCATTTTGATGCCCACTTCTCTGAACCCTAGAAATCTAGCCATTGGAAGATTGGCAAATAATAGCCGATGTTTGCATTGTCGTGACTCTCCATGGCATACTCCATGATCTGGAGAAATTTCACGGCTCTAAGAAAAAGAGGGAAAAGGGTCAATAGCTACTGATTATTACGGAAATGGACTAAAGACATGAAGAATAGCCCCAGTAGTGTAGAAACTCATGAGAAAGAGGAGGAACAGAGTGACACGGACAGCTCAGCTACTCCGGATCTCGGTGAGCTTGGTCCTAGACAAAACACAAAATTGGGTTTAAATCTTACTCTCTAAGCTCTTCATGCTAAAGTTTGAGCCTCGTAAAAGCTGAGCTTAGTTAGCACGATTGAAGGAAAAATGAAAGAAAAAAAGAACCTTTAGATGGGAGAGGCCAGAGCGAGATCTCGCTCTTGAACAACGAGTAAGGCTCTTAGTCACCGGACCGCTGTGGCGACTTTAGATTCGAGGTGGGCGAGCCCCCATGTTCTTAATCCCAGGTCGGGAAAGGGGGGGCAACCTTGATCGAGGTCGTCGTCCATGATGAGCGCTTGAAGAAGATGAACAGTGCATCGAAGAAGATGATGAACAGTAACCATTGTGACAATCCTCCAATTTTATTTTATCTTTTTTAGTTTTAATTTTTCTAATATGGTCACGTCAACGCCACATCAGATGTTAACGGCGATTTTGAACGGAAATAAAACGGAGGGTAGATGTGTCACTCGAGTGTTAGTTTGGGGTTTTTTGATGTCACAAATAAAAGTTTGGGGTATATGTGTCATAATGGGTATAGTTTAGTATTTTTGGTGGGTTTTTCCCAAAAAAATACCAAAAAGTATTATATACGTACTGTTGACACCTAAATTTTACCGGTCTATCAAATCATTTTTTAGTCTATTAATTAGAAATTAGATTGTTTAATATAAAAAATGAAATAATGAATAGAGAATAGCTAAAAACAAGAAAAAGAAAAAAGAAGAGGATAAAAACAAAAAAAGAGAATAACAGAGGGGAAGGAATTCGGTTAAAACAGAAAACAGAATAAAACAAAAGAGGATAAAAAGAAATAAGAAAAAAAAGAGAAAAAAAGAAAAAAAAAGAAAAAAAGGGGATAACAGGAAATGGGGCACATGCTAGAAGGGTGGGCTCTCTCTCTCTCTCTCTCTCTCCGTACGTCTCTCCTTCCTCCCCCCTCCTGCTCGCCTCCGCGGTTTGCCCTCAGCTCGCCTTCGTCGTTCGCCCTCAGCTCGTTGCCCGCGCCCCTCAGCTCGCCGCCCTAGTCCCTCAGTTCCGCGTCCGCTCCCTCAGCTCGCGACGCTCCTGGCTCACCAACTCAGCTCACCCCCGCCATTCGCCCCCAGCTCCGCCTCTGCTCCCTCAGCTCGCGGCTTTCTCCGACCTTTCCCTCAACTTACGATCAAACCCTCAGTTCGCGGCTCTCTCACGATTCTCGGAACTCGCCTGTTCTCTGCCTCTGGTTTTGCTTCTACTTGCTTTTGGATTTTTGAGGATTCTGTGGTTGGGAGATAAAGTTGAAGCTACGAGTTGAAGTTGAAGTTCGGGCATTCCTCTGCCGCTCAAACCAACCGAAGTCCATCACGGTTCTTGCTCGACAAATCACCTTTCGGACACGATCAGACACGCAATCGCGGATCGGAAGTTCTATTCAAGCTTCACAAGTAGGTTTCCTTCTCAGTCATATATCATTTCATTGAGTCTCGATGCTTTGATTTGGTATTAGTTCTTCTCAGCCATGTTTCTATGCCTGTGATTTTGCTGATTTGGTGTTGATAATGTACTTTGATTCTCAAGCCGCTGTGATGTATGTTAGAGTTTGTAGGTATTAGTTTCTCATCGTTGGAGTATTATAGTTTATATTTCCGATGTTTATGCTCATTGATCAATGCTGTGCTTTACATGTTCGAGGAAATGCTTAGATAAAATCCAAATGTTTTCGTTTTGCTTTTTAGCTTAGTTGTTTAGTTTTAGCCGATTACATTAGTCCTTAGTTACGTCATGATGAATAACAATCATAGAATCGTCAGTATTGTTCTTGGAGTAAATCTTGGTCTCGGCCGAAGTCGTGAGCATGGGTGAATGAAGAGGATGAAGTGCAGGGAGAGATGTTAGTTCATTGGTTTAATGGGCTTAAAAAGTGATTTAGAAATGATAAAATGGGCCAAAGATAAAAAGAAAGCAAATCAAAGAAATAAGGAAAACATGGGCCACGAAAAAAGAAAAAAAAAAGGAAAATGGGCTGGCGAATAGGAAATTGAAATAGGCTGCGAAATTAATAAAAGAAAGTGGGCCAAAATAAAAGAAAGAAAGGAAAATGGTTTGGGCCGGAATATATAAAAAATTCGTTTAAAAAATATAAGAATGGATTGGGCCCAGCCCATTATCAAAACTTACTCGGACCATTAAGGTCCGAAATCCATAAAAAGTAAAATTGAAATAAACAGTAATAAGAAATAAAAAATCGAAAATAAATAATTAGATAATAAAAATTTAGAAAATAATAATAATCCAAAAATATAAAATAGATAACAAAAAATAGAAAATAATAAAAGATCCGAAAATAAATAAATCGATAATAGAAAATAAAAAAAAAATAGAAAACAGAAAATAGCTAATAGACAATTAATAAATAAGAAAAAAGATCAGAAAATAGGAAATGAATAATAAAAAATTAGAAAATAATAAAAAAGAATAGAAAATAGGAAATAGATATTAGAAAATTCAAAAAAAATAATAGAAAATTTTATTAAAACACAATAGAAAAGTAGAAAATCATTAAAAATTAATAGAAATCAGAAAATCATTAGAAAATCAAACAAAAATTAGAAAATCATTAGAAAATAAAAAAAATAATAAAAAAATAAAAATTTCTAAAATGAATCCATTTGAATAAGCTCTTAGAGGTTGGCATCAAAATAATAGTGGACTAGCCTTTTAAGTGATGTAAGCATGCATGTAAACATATAGGTTAACCAATCAATCAATTTTAGGTACCGAAAGGGCGCTAATAGAAATGTTAGCGTAAACAAGTCCTCGAACTTAGAATCTCTGGTTGCGTAAAACGTGAAGCATTTCTCCCAATGCTTTCACTTGGTTTTTAGCCAACCTTAATAGGCTAGTGGCGGCTCTTTTTAAATAAAAAGCATTTTAGACTATGAAAGAATTCTAAAAATGAAAACGCCAAATGTCACGCGAGGTATGGATTTGGGAGAATCCGAGCTCGAGATCATAAAATCAAGAGCAAGTAACCCTAAACCTTAATCTTTTCCCCCTAAAGGGCAGAATTTAGGTCGTGACACGTACTAATTTAGTTTTAAATCTTTAAATTGTGCCAATAAGTCCTTTTTTGTTACATTTTATTAATTAAGTCTATGCAGCTGGAAATCATTGACATGGATTTTGATTATCTTACATAGTACAGTTGACACTGATGTGAAGCTTTTTTTTAATGATATTGCAATATTTCTATTGAATTTTTTATAATTTTCTTTTCTTTTCTTTCATTTCTTTTTTCGTAGGGACTAAGTGCTGGCAATGGCTATCTGTTGACCCTTATTGGCACTGAGTGAGGGCTGCAACACCTTTTTTTACTACTAGGTGAGGGCTTGGGCAAGGGCCGCAATGTTCTTGAGGCTAAAGCGAGGGCGTACTTCCCCTTGCCTAGATACAACGAAGGTCAATGCTCTCACTAGAGTTGAGCTAGGTGAGGGCCTCACAATCCTTGTCCAGTCTAGACGAGGTCTATAATGCCCTTGCCCATGGCCGACACCCCTTGTCGAGCTCAGTAAAAAAATCAAAAATCAAAAATAAAAAATATTAAAAAAATACTAATAACGTGTTCATTTTGGCGATGGTCATGTCATAGGGAATGGTCAGAGTCTTTGTCAACAATTTGAGACCAAAATTGATCAAATAGATTTTGCTAGTAAAATGTGAAAAATTTTAGGACTTAATTCACAGACTTGAAAGAGTTAATACTGAATTGGCACAGGTGTAATAATATTGAAACTTTTTAGTAATTTTCTCCTTGGAATTTGTGATCCAATTTCTAGAATAGTCTGGCATGCAGAAATACCTATAGGATGTTAGAGAACTCTAGATGTATTCTACGAAAAAAATATAGTTTTGGGAGTAAGGTAAAGTTTGTGGTTCTAGCTAACCTCGTGGCATTCAGGAATCGTGGTAAAGAAATAATCTAAGACGGTGGATGTGCTCTATAAATAGAGCTTGAATTGATTGTGGAGGTGAGTGGCGAGACATCTGTTGTCATTCTGCTTCTCTGCTCCTCCATCCCTTGTACAACTATTTTGTTAAACTAAACTAGCTCTGTCCCATGAAACCTTGAATTTACATAACTTGTCCCTTGCACATCATATGAAGAACTAACAATGGGATCAAAATCATGACCCGAATTGTCTGACGTAAAGTCAGACGGATTCAGGTGACGTATAGGGGGGCCATCCGAGTTTCTTTGCAAAAGAAAGAGTTTGGTAGGAAAAAAAAAAACTATACATCTGGTGCAATCCTAATTTTCTTTTATATTACTTTAATTTTTTTTAATTTTCTTTTTTTTTCTTTTTTTCCTTCTTTCTTTTTCTTTTTACTCCTCTAGCCAATGGCTAGGCCTAGGCGATGGACAATGACTGGCCAGCGACTGGGGCCGGCAATTGGTTAGAGGAGGTAAAAGAAAAGAACATAAAAAGGAGAAAAAATATGTAAAAGAAATCATTTTCAAGAACAAAAGTGTACTTTTTTTTACTTTTTATTTCTATTATAAATCTATTTTCCGACTACTTTCCTATTTTAGAGAATAAAGAAATTAATTGGAATTATCAAATAGATTTCTGTTATTATTATTTTTTATTTTGAAGAATAAAAGAATAGAAAAATAAAGAAATGGAATCGTTACTACTTACTATTCTTTAAATTTCTCAAAATAAGCGCGAAAAACCATGTGTCCCAGACTAGACGCCAATCTAAGAGTCCCATGAATACTGTGGACTCGTCGAGCTACAAGGCACACTGCTATTGCCATCATGACAATGAAAGTTAAACGTCCATTCTTCTCATTCACGATTTGATTACCTGGGCCTGGGATGCAACGGCGGGTCGACAAGGAAGATGATTAGCTTGGTTAATTAGCGAAACCAAGAGGCCCTACTTATATGCTTTAAACGACCAGCAAAATTTTATAATTAAGAAGTGAAGAACAGACAAAAGTGTTAGGACTCTGTCTAGGACGACTTTGGATTGCCATACACATTAATTTATGGAAGAGGATGGCTGTGACTTTTGCACTGAGACAGTATAGTTTCCAGGGCAAAGAGGCTGAGGAAGTTCTTTCTTTCACACAGTTTTTCGTTTGGAGGATGGCGTGAACTGAATTTCTCGAGCGAGTGACGTGTTTTCTGTCGGGGATGTTGATGTGTAGATTCAGTGATCGGATAAATTAAGCCATTACAGTGCACATCACGTCTGAGGTCTATATTGTGGGTGAATTATATGTGAAATGTTTGTGATGGCTGCTTAGTTTGATCAACCAATCCAAGACTCAAATCACCTGTTCGCGTGGCTGTGCATGATTGAAGAACATCTAGTCACATACGTGGAAGTTTGTCGGTATACAAGTTCACATATGTATTAAGCCGTTCCTCTCTGGCAGTCGCGCACACCCCTAACTCACACAAGGCAAGACAAGCCAAAAAAAGTTAGAATTTTAGTATATATTTCGAGAAACTACATCAAGTATCAAACGATTGGGAAGGTGATGACCCCCACCTGCCCACCCGTCGGTCCGTCATTGCCCTCATAAAATTATGTACATGCTTTTGTTTCACTTATAAGAGACTGATCATCAGTTAATGAAGAATAAATTGACATTTTCTTTTTGGATAGATAACCTAGTTTAGTTCGACCATTCATCGTACCTCAATACTCTACTCTCTAATGATTTAAGCTTGCCTTGACGACATTACACCATCCCAGGAATATATATTTAGCATGTCATCTGAGCAAAATGAATTGTTGGATGGACCGACCGTATATGCTGTCACCAACCTCATTGGGAGACAAAAGTGATAATCTTTGCTAAAGTTGGGACATCACAGCTGTCTATTATACAACATTGTTAATGTCAACGAAGAATAAGTTGTTTCACTATCATTAGGCGGGCAGTTCTATAAAGGGAGGCAGTCAACTTTGGTGAACATGTGCTCAGCTAATCATCTGACTAGGAAAAAATTTTAAATATATATATTTATATATGAAATTCATTCGTATAGTGAAATTTGTTGTCAGAAAAGAAGAAACATAATCTGTTTCATTTGGCAATTAAATTTATAAGCCAGGGTGCTTCTTTATCCCCTGCTTACTTTATCCTCTCCTATTGATGAATGTTCTCCTTCACATATTAACACACTCGACTTCATAAATAGATAACTCTTTAGTCTGGCTTACAAATATAATTTGTACAAGATATGAACAAGACGTAACGTGCTGATGTCACGTTGTCGTATTAAAAGGTATTACATCGATTAACCATTGAGACAGTTTTTTTTTTTTTTTTAACAGAGAAACCCGTCACCTTGACCAATGGTTACTACTATTTCAGACACCGGAGATAGCATAACTCCCGTAGCTGTGACCAAATAAGAGAAACGTGAAGCGGCAAGCTGCGTGATCAGTCCCAAGATCAACTTGTTTACTCAGATCGAAGGATGGACTAGCGAGAATTAATTCCGCCGCTAAGCGTTCATCAAAGGATGGAGCAAGGGTTGGAGTCATACTCGTAACAGTAAGGATATGGGTAGGGGCATGGAGGGCACGGTCGGGTAAAGCATGGCGGCGGGCTTTTGGGTTTAGGCTTTTCTGGTGGCTTCGGCGGTCCGACAGTGTCAATTTCCACGCACCTCCCGCATTTCTTTCTCAGGCTCGCGATGATACACACTGGGTCGGCATCGCCTATGACAGTTAGCGTCCCCTTCTCGACGTCCATTGATACTTCATTGATACCTGCACATTCATGTCATTACTTACGCGTGTAATGTAACCACGTTTGTTAGTACGTGAACGTCGTGCTTGTTTCAGACTTCCGATTATGATTTGCCAAGATGAGGATGGCCTCGTACCTTGGAGTTTGGCGACTGCTTTCAGAATCGCCCTCTTCTCCTTCTCACTGTTAATGCTTACCTTTATTACAGTTTTCTGCGTGATAGGGGAAACAACAAAAAGATGGCAATTTTCATCAATGTTTGGAAGGTCGATTCATTTTGAGGAAAAAAAATGCAAGAGTTTATTGCAAGGAGAGAAGAGAGCACGCGCATGCGAGATTACCTTTGCCATGAATGCAAGGAGCGTGGAGCTTTGAAAATAATCAGCTTCACTGATTTTGCTACGACAGTATGAACCTATTTATAGGAAGTGCATGATTCTAATCAATCAGTGATAAAGACAACCGTCCATGATTTGTTTACGGATGAGCTTATCATATGGGAATCTTCACTAGAATAATCTCCATGGTCATTGCAAATTCTCAATTATGACTTGCCAAGATGAGCATGACCTGGAACCTTCAAGTTTGGCGACTGCTTTTAGTATTCTCCTTTTCTCTTTCTCACTGTCAATGCTCTCCTTATGACGCGGTGAAACTACAAAGAGTTGGATTTTTGGCATGATTACGACGCGGAAAAAACAACGAAGAGATGGATTTTCCGCATCGAGTTGGCAGAGTTCATCAATGCTTGATAGGTTGATTAATTTTTTAGGAAGAAAATGCGAAAGTTTATTGCATGGAGAGAAGGAAAAAAAATGCAAGAGTTTATCGCATGGAGAGAAGAGAGCACATGCATGCAAGACTACCCTTTGCCATGGATGTAAAGAGGGCGGAGCAATGGAAATTTAATCAGCTTCATTGACTTTGCAACAACATATGAGCCTACTCATAAGACTTGCATAATGCTAACCAATAAGTGAATGAGACAAGTTTGTGACGGATCTGCTTAAGGATGGGCCCATCGTATTCTGCAAGTCGAGTGGCTTCACTAGAATGATCTCCTTTCTTATTGCAATAACTCGAAATCTTCATTGATTTGAAGACAACTGCAAATGGGTAAGGAGGGATTGATTGAAGACATCATGAATCGAGTCGAACCCAAGGAGGTGGTTTCTTTCAGACAACAAGTATGGAGTAGGTGAAATTTATGCGTGTGCGGGGGTGGTTTTTTTGTTTTTTTAACCGAGGGTTTTACAAGCTGCAGCATGAACACAGACTCCGCATGCATATAAATTACCACGAAAATAGATAGACAAATGCAAGCTCGCGTCGGATGATCGTTCTCTTGTTCCACCGGATTCAACCCGCCATTGATTCTATTGAAACCTCGTTTGTGAACTCGCTATGAGGTTCGATTGTTCGAAGAGCTCGCTCAAATGCTCTAGCTAGATTCACAATTTTCCTTTTCGTCTCCCTCAAATTCGACAAAGGGTTCTGTTGGCCAAGCAATTCGGAATTTAGGATATAGTTCCACAATCGGGGGGAATTAATTTTTCCTGCATAAGGTGCTGTATCATCAGGGATGAGGTGAGGGATTAGTTGGAAAACGTGGTTCATCGGGAGGTATTTGAAAAATGTCCCACTTGGGGGAGGTATTTTGAGAAATGTTTTGCTAGGGGGAGACCTTAGAATAGACGCCCATGGGAGGACAAAACTTATTTAGGTTGCGCAATAGGGAAGGAGCATTTTTGAAGTCCGAGCAGCAAGTCAAACAGCCTTGACTTGACAGCTCTCGGTTTGAACTTGCGTTTGGCGTGGAAAGAGGCCTTGGCAATTTCAAGTGCAGGGGACCACACTTCGGAACTGATGCTCTCTTTTTTTTATCCGATCTTGTTGACTTGATTCTCAAATTGAAGCGGATGTCCCCTAGGGTCAAACTGTTGTGGGGTTGTTCCTTATTTATATGAGAACCATCAAATAATTGTCTTCCGAGAGCCTAAGCACATTACCGACCGTATTACAGCGTTCGTATTAGTTCGTATATTCAGTGGAGTTATCATTTGTTGACTTAACTTTTGCATGAACTTGAAACTTAATTACTTTGGGTGGAAAGCAACAGGTTGAACGGGGACTGATTATCCCTTGGATGCTTAGTGTTGTAACAGGTTGGAGATCAAGTAATAATGGGTTAAATGCAACAAAATGAATGTGTTAATTGTTAAGCGTCTATTCTTCTCATCCATGACAAATAAAGTTTTATCAGAATGGTGCTTATTTGGAGGAGAACGCGCTCTCTCGAGGCGGCTCCGGATATTCATCTTCTCGGACACTCACGACCTCTGCTGTTTTTCCCACCTTTTCATGTTCTTCAATGGCCGAACTCACGACCTCTCCGAATGGATGTGACTGGCAGCCAGATTGGCGATGGATTTTGCGTGGTTGAAAATGGAAGAATCACGACGAAAACATATCTTTCTGGTTGGTACAGCATCTCATGCATATGAGCACAAATGTCAACACGCTGATGGACAAGCACGCACGTATGTGCTGCACATACCCAATCTTATGCATGCACAAAAGCGGCCATGCATGTAAGCTTACCCTCTCTGCTATGCGCTCACACAGCGAACTAGCCATATATTGCAGCAGTGCTGCATTTTGGGAGATGTGTTGACTTTAAACACTTTCTTTCATTCTCCAGCGGAGTGTGCTAGCTCTTACCTCCCCGTTTTGATATCATCCATAAGATTTGCCATGTATTTTTGTGTCAAATCCTAGGATATGATTCTCATTGCTCTAATGCGACTGTCAAATCAATCTCATCTCCTGCTACATTCGCACAGGAAGCAACGCACGCTTACCAGGGACAAACAAGAAACAGGGGTAATTGCCCGTGGTCCCCATATCCTCCTGTCGTTCCACGGGTTATGTCTTCTGCATTTTACCTATCTGTTTCCACGCTAGCTAGCTAGCTCTAACTTTTTTTTATCTGTGGCGGTCGAGTCGTAAGCAATTATTGTGACCTATATCGGAACGCTCTCGTTCAACGTACCAGTCAAATAACCTCAATGGACCAAGGTTCTTCAATGTTATCAATGGTCAATCGGTGGGTGGATAAGACAAATTTGTGAGGGATTTGTCCTAGGATGAGATTATCATATCAAGCCAGTGGAATCTTCACTTAGAATAATCGCCTTGGTCATTGTTAATGACCCAAAAAATGATGGGCCAAGATGAGCATGGCCTCCTACCTTGAGTTTGGCAGCTGGCAAAGTTCATCGATGTTTCGGAGGTTAATTGATTTCTAGGTGAAAAGAATGCAAGAATATATTGAATGGAGAGGAGAGCGCATCCATGCAAAATTTACCCTTACCATCGATGCAAAAGGTGCAGAGCCATGCGATTGAATTTGTGAGAACGTAAACTTGTTTGCACCATTTTGTTGGAGAAAAGAATGATTTGGTCATTGATTCTGATTCTAATCACATGGAGTGCAAATTAGTCTATTCAATCAATCCGCTAGATAAGAAATTGATGGGATACTCAAAATATGAAATAGAAAAAGGGTATTGGGTATTCTTTCCTGTTTTCTTTTTGTACAGTTAATATATCCATGTATGTGTACAATATAGATCGAGGAATATAATCACAATCCCTCCCAAACTCCTCTTCAAATTCTGTCACAAATGCATGATGATAAACAATAAGTGAACAAGACAGTTTTTGAGGGTTTGTTTAAGGATGAGGTTATCAAAATATGAACGTGGAATCTCTACTAGAATAATCGCCATGGTCGTTGAGATGTCAAGGTCTTCTTTTATATCAAAACGAAGTTTAATTTGGGGCGAGGGTCCTCTTTGAGTCTTGTCATTGCTGGTATTATTATTATTACTAGAAAATATTTCCTCCAAAAACTTTAGTTTTGGATTTCTTTTTTCCTCGAACAAAATCCTCAAACTGGGACTTTTCTCAAGATCCCTGAAGCGTACCGCCGCTTCCCCATTGACCCCTTAATCATAGGTAAGGGTGGCAGTTGGGTTTGGGTTGAGTAAAAAATGGTATGAACCATATTGACTCATTTAACTCGTTTTGACCCATTTTTGTACAATACAATTCTAATGACCCATATCTATACCCAACCCGACTCATATCCAATTGGACACATATTGTTAAAACACTTCACTTTTTAACAATGTTTAGAAAAATTGACTTCATGATTTTTTTATAATGTATTGTTAATTCAATACAATGTGGTTGATAATTTTTTAATTTTTTTTGAAATTCTAATTATTTTAAAAATTAAAAATTTTATTTTTTGCTTTTCATCTTCCAGTCGTTGACAAGGCTCTATCTTGGTAAATTTCAATGAGCTCGACCCCGGTAGTTCTCAACAAGCTCAACCTTGCCGACCTCATATGACACTCAAGACTCATCAAGACGAGGTCGAGTTCATCGAAATTCGGTGAGGTCTCAACCTCAACGACCCCAGGCAAGTTCGACCTCGTTGAATTTGGCAAGTCTCAAGCTCAGCAACCTTGGGCAAGCTTGACCTCGCTACCAGCTTCAACAAAGTCGAGTTGGCACCTTGTGCCTTATGACCTGGCCTCTCGAGCTTGCTTGAGACGAGGATTGAGCCTCGCCAACTAAGGGCAAGCTTGAGCTCACCAACCTCAACGAGACTCAAGCTCGCTAATTTGGTGAAATCTCAGCTTTCCCAGAGTTTGGTGAGCTTGTTCCTCGCCTCTTGATCAGCAACCGACTGAGAGAGAGGGAAAAAGAAGGAAAATAAAGGAAAGAAGAAAATTGAAAATAAAAACAATCAAATTTTTTATATTAAAATTTAATACTAATTAGAATATCAAAATTTTCATAATTTAAAAATGACTTGTTAATGACACTTAAAATGAATTAGGTAACCTATTAGTGACAAACTTGGAAACCATTTAAGATCCATTAAGTTATAAGTAAGTGACCCATTTAAGATTTTAAGCTAACCTATTTATGACCCACGTTATTCCATACGGGTATATGAGTTCTTAGCCCATTTTGCCGCCTCTAATAATAGGTAAGTATATTTGAGTTTTCTTTTTTAAAGATATGGGGCTCGAACCAAGAGATTTTTATTAGCCACAGCATGAATACGGATTTCACATGCATGTGAATGCCCACAAAAGTAGATAGACTAAACCAAATTCGCCGGCAAGAAGAATGATCATCGCATAGAAACTGCGTACCAGTGGATCCACCGTCCTCGTGTTCCATCGGATGCGATCATGCCATTGATTCCATTGACACCACGCTCGTAACTCACCCCAAACTTCAATCAATTCAAAGGACTCGCTTACTCGCTCGAATTGGATTCGCAATTTTCCTTTTCCTTAACTCTCAAATTCGACGAAAAGAATTTCTTGGCCGAGCAATCGGGAATATAAGTTTATTTTGCCAGTCGTGTGACCTAATGCCGGGGGAAATTGGTTTTTGGCATGAAAGAGCCTCTGCCAGACAGACTGCAAGCAATGCGCACTGCGAAGTCGAAGGGTTGCCGGAAGGCGCTCTATCGTCGGCGATGAGGAGGCAAGAGGGACAATTGAAACAAGGTGGTGTGCTTTGGAAGGCATCATGAGAAAAGTCCATCAAATGAAAGCAATAGTAAAGCATTAAGCGATTTTAAGATACAACATTTGTCGGGCAAACTCTGCCTGTGAGCGTAGAATACTGGCGGCTGCAAGGATGGAACTGATTCGATTGTGCTTTTGGGAGGGGGGCCATCTTTTGGAGCAACTACCAACAAGCCAAACAACCTTAAAGCGGCCATGCTGTATGCTCACGTCACGAAATCAATGGCGAGATTGCATGAAGGCTTTTGAAATGGCTTGAATTAAATTAGACACAGTTATCAATGTTTTAAACTCGGGTTTGGTATAGAATGAGACTTTGGCAATGTGTGAACTCTAGAGGACCTGCACGCTGAAACTTGTTCTCTCTGTTTTTATCTGATATTGTTCATTTGATTTTTCAGATTGAAGTCGATGAGTCATGGGCTCAAATTGTTGTGGGCTTGCTTGGACAAAATTCTAAACTTATTATATAGTGGCTAGCTTAATTTCAAACTTTTTAATTCGGCTAGTTTAGTCCTAAAACTTTTATGATTTTCCAGCGTGGTCCTTTTATCCCATTTTGACTGAAATTTGCTAGTGTAGACGACTTTTGCAAATTTTAAGAAAAAATCTCCATTAAAGACGGAAATTAAGTAGTTCAATTAGAGCCATCATGTTTGCATTATACTTTTCCCATCTAGAATTTTTTTACTCTAAATATTACAGTTATAATTTTATCGCCTAAGCATCTATTCTCCCAATATCAAGTGAAAGAGGCGCGGTTCCCTAGACAAGTAAGAAAGGTATAAAGCTTTGAAACCCATGGTCATGGACTCCAATCCATTAGGTTGGAATACCTTTTCTTCAAGTGAAATCCCCTAGTATATGAAAGGATCAAGAAGTGCTTCCCATTATATCAATAGCAGTCCCCCGTGAATAGAGCATGCCCCGCTATTGGCAATAGGCATGTGATTTGGTAATACACTTCTAGTATTTTGAAATAAAACGATTTCTTTCACTTCCATGTCTATTTTTGTTGTGCTATATCAACATGTATAAATTTAGCATGTGGTTTGGCAATACACTTTGAAGATAAAATATTTTCTTTCAATTTCTTGTCTATTTTCGTCATGTTATATTTATTTATATTGTTGATATCTAAATTTTGACAACCTGTCTAGTTATTCATTTGCATAGGAAAATAGGGATTGACTCGGACCTGAAAAAAAAAAAAGTTAGATTGCAGATACTAAAAGCATTTTAATTAAGACCATGTAATTGCCTTGGAGTTAATGGACTTAAGTGAGAGAGATCATGAGCTTGATTGAATTAACTGGGCTAAGCTTAGGACAAAATTGTGCCAAACCCTTTAATCCTACATATTGGCCGAAGTTTGGGCATAGAGGGTGCCAAGTTGAAATATATTGATTAATCAAAGTCAAATTTGGAGAGTAATAAAATTTGATATTATCACAATTTCAATCCTAGTAGACAATATAAGAGTTTCCTCTTTTTAAAGATAGGGTGTATCACTTAGAATCCAACATAGGAAAGTAAAAAATTCTGCTCTTTAAAGAAAACCCTAACTCATAGCATATATAAAGAAGGGGCACAAAATCAGGGTTTTAAAGCTGATCATACTTGTGGATCAAGATCGAAGAGCTCAACGCAAGAGTCTCTAAAAATCCGTGAGTACGTGTTTGTTCTTAGGTGGAATGGGATAAAATGTTGAGGATACCTCCGCACCACCTAGTTATTCAACTTCACCAAATTGAGCATAAAAGATATAGGGATACCCTTGTGATGTTCACAGTCCCGGTCATTGTCGTTCTCGCCTCTTGCCATTTCTCACTGGTTACCACCACTGTGCACACGATTCAAGTTTTGTTTGATTCAAAGATTCAATTACCTAAATGGTGGTTATTTAACGCTAACACGATTCGGCATGAGATTTGAGGCATGCCCCGAATTAGAAATTTTCTTGTCGAATCGAGCATATAATCAAGAACTTGATTTTTAAGACTTGAGATTGGATTCCTGACTACTTCCATTTCCTATCTTAGATAAGGTGAATATGTGAATTATATAGGGCGTGTTACATTGTATGTAGCCAGAAATTTCATTTTATGTTGAGATAAATTGCATATTAGGAGATGTGTATTAATTAGGAAATTACTTAATTTAGGATATATTTAATCATTTCATAGTCTAAATTAGGTAATGACAAATTTTAGTTAGCTTCCTGTTTTAGCCTCAAAAGAAAATCATAAAAGATGACGTACTTTTATCGCATAAAGTAGTTTCATCACATGCATTGCATATAGTTTAAATTTTGCATGTTAGCGATTTAAGTTAAAATTGACCAAGACTGCCAGCAAACTATTCTTGATCAAAACGAGAAAAAAAAATTGAAAATGCATTAGATTTATAGAGCGTAATCAAATTTGCATATCCATATCTATAAATTTCCAATTCGCAGAAGTAAAGTGCTCTCTCACACCTAGGTACATAATCGACGTGCCAATAATTGATTAGTGGTGATTCCTAAATAAACTAATTAGCATGTTAGGTTCATCAAATTAACATTTAAAGTTGCAACTGATATGGATTGGAGAGAGCAAGTGTTAAGCTTTTGACTTAGTAATCCATTAAAATTCCCTTAGTGGTTCACCAATGAAAAGATCGCGACACATTTAAAAAGATACTCCGAAAGGTTAAACAAAACATCGATAAATCAAATAGGCTTTAGGAAAACAGGACATCGGCTGGCTCGTAATCAAATTCATGATCCTCTAGACTAACTGGCCATGCATTTAAAACACCCCTATAAACAATTGACATTGTCCTGTCGTCTTCCATGCGTAGCTGTATCCGGCCATTACTTGTCTCATTGGTATTCATATCTCCTCTAAAATATTTAAAGTGATAAAGTAGTAAATGTCTTATTTAATCAGTATTCAAAATAATTAAAATGATAAAGGAATAAACGTGGTATTCAATTAGCATTTATGAAATTGCCATTGATTCTTTCCCTTTGAAGAGGAACGTCAGGTATAATGTTAAAGATGGTAGCAACTAAGGGGAATAAACATTAGATTAAGAAAACTGTCAAACGAGAGTACTAAATGAGCTGGATGGCACTGTTTGAACCCAATCCACTATAAATTTGCTGGTTTTTTTAGGGAGACTTTTTTTTTTTTTTTGGTAACCAGTATAGAATAGTCTCCTATTCAAGAAAGATAGATATGTTTAGGCTTTCAATAACATGTTTCTTATTTAGTCGATCCATGGATCTTCTTCTCAAGTATCACTTAATTTAGTATCTATTCCTTTTATGCAATTGTTTCACCGTCATTTTCCTTGTTCTATTAAGTAGATTTAATTTATCCGTCCGTCCCTATCATTTGATATTATGTGCAGGCATGTAACTAAGGAGCGGTGCCAATCGTTCTTCCATCGTCTGGATTACGGGGTGTTATCTTCAAGTTTGCTAGTATCTTTTATTTAAAGAGACCATATTAATCGCATGATAATGTTTCTGTGAGTAATCAGTTTATTTCTTCCCAAAGTCATTAAGGATCTTGTTAACAAGTGTCATGACTACGCCTATTAACATACCTTATAACGAAAGATTCACATTTTCAAGATTGCGATTGTGTGTGAAGCAAGAAAAAATTGTATTTTGAAGTGAAGAATTTTTTTTTGTTTTTTTTTTATATTTAATAACAACACAAGAACACTTGTTAATACATAACTGATCGAGCACACTTCTCAAAAAGTCAAAATGAACAAATGATGGGTAAGAAATATTTTCCGCTACTTATTATGTTGGGAAATAAATTAAGATAGAAAAAGAAGGGGAATTATGAAGCTTATTTAGTGGGATTACTTGGATTTGGATTGAGAAGCAAGGAACATTGGTAGGTAGAAATCTCTCCAGTTCCCATCAAGCTTTGACAATTCAACCGTATGTTCAATCTCATTTCCTAAGATGACAAAGTCTCTTCCAATCCCAACTTTATTAGCAAATTTTGGTGGAGGGTTGTCATCTTCCAACCCCCCCCCCCCCCCCTTTCCTTTTTTTTTCACCTGAAGGGGCGAATTTCTCTTCTTGAAAGTGAAGGGTTAAAGAGATAGGTCATTTTTACTAAGAAATGGAAGAACCACTCATAAGCTTTTAATAATTTACAATCCATTTAGCTGAACAAATCCTCTTTGCCACCTAAGCAACCTGCAAGTGGAAGCACAAAGACACAAAATGGAGGGCAAGAAATTGAATTGAAGATCAAGGCGACGGTGACGATGAGCTTTGGTAAATTAGGGTATTGGCTGTCGAAGTGGAATCGGATTAACCCTGATGATCAACCAACGTGCCGTGCGACTATTGTGCAAAATACTACCGCGTGGACAACTGTCTCCGAACCCAACTACGAAAAAGTTTGGCCTTGGACCATGTACGAGCTCAACCCGACAGGATGGCGAACCACGACGAGCTACTGTGAAGTCAAAATTGCATATTTGTGTATAAGGTAGCGCATGCCAACGAACAAGCATAGCCTTTGAACATCACTGCACACGTAGTTTCTTATCCTGACCAGTTCGGGTCCAAGGAGGGCTGTCCAAGCACCAAAGATTGGAACCAAGGAATAAATTTCAATCCAAAACAAACGAAACCCACAAAAAAAGAGCTCAATATGGAAAGAAAAAGTGGCCGAATTGGCAATCTTAGAAGACAGCATTGCGGTTCTCGAGAATCAAGATCAGATCAGGATGAGATGAACAAGGGAAGGCAACTTCCTTCGTAGACGGCACGACGTTCTCACCCCGAGTCCCATCTTATCTCATTGACAGTTGCAGGGCAACCCCCCCATGAAAATGGGAAAAAAATACCATAGATATGCGACGAAAGGGCGCGTGGGTCGGAATTGCAGAGAACGCAAGAAGGGTCAAAGAGGCCCAAATGCAGTGTATCTCTCTCTCTCTCTCTCTCTCTCTCTGCAATCTTGATTCGATGCCTTTAACTTCGGGTCTACGAAGGCCCTTTGCTCCTTTTTCGTGCTATTGCCTTCTCGATGACATTCTTGTTTGTTTTTTTAATACCTTTTTTGTTGGTATTTATCATTTCTTCTGTTCAATTCAGTTCTTGTTATAAATAGCCAACTTCTAGATCCCACCTCTGTGTCCTGTAACATATTCAAACCTCCACACCTACTCCTCCCTCGGCCTCTTATTAAAGTGGCCCTCTCTCTCTTTCAGTCTCTCTCTCTCTCTCTCTCTCTCTCTCTCGTCGCCGACTTCTTTTCCACGCGCTCGCCCCGTGACCACGTCTGCAGAGATGGCGTCCATCTTGAAGCTCTGTGCTGTGCTCATCGCCATCTCCTTGGGCTCTGTTTCTGCTGACCCTGACCTCCTTCAGGATGTCTGCGTTGCTGATCTTGCCTCCGGTAATTATTATCGCCCGTCTGTTCTTCTCTCCCTGTTTTAATTGATGGAACGAATTCTTGAATCCGGTACGGTACGGTGTGCACAAAAGAGGGAGAGTTTTCTTGGTTTGATTCACAGGAGAAGAGCAGCTCAAGGGAAAAGTCTGAACAAAACCCTCCATTTTTTTTTGTCTTGGTTGCTTGGGAATGATGAGTTGACTGCTTTTACTTGTTAGTCATATAATCTTTTCACCAAATTACACTATCGAAGTGAAGTTTAATCAATCCCCCCCTTCATTTGGGTCATGATTTTTCTTGCTTTGGGTATTTCCAATGCCAATTATTTTGGGCCCTCACTGTTTTTGGCAGCTATCATTACTTTCCTCTCTCCTAACGTATCATCAGTTCATTATTCTCCAAGTCATCTCGTGTGTCTTTTTCTTTGGTTCTTTTCTCTTTCATTGAGATAATAATATACCTCCAAAAATCTAATCAGTACTTTGGAAATTTCATTCATGATCATGCGGAATCCCACTTCTTTTATTGGAGGCAACATAATATGGGACATAAAAGTTGTCTGCATTTCTGAACATCAGCAAGATGGTCAGCAGAATAGGAACTTGTTCTGGGCTTAAAAATTTTGTTGCGAGTTATGAGCTTGGCATTCTGAAGCTATAGGCCAATTGTTTAGAATCTTTAAGTAATTCAAATATAGGACTATTTCCATTACATTGTCGACCTTCATTTCGAAAATGTGATTGAGCCGATCAAAACATTTTTGGCTATTGATTTGAATGGACAGGAGTGAAGGTCAATGGGTTCGCGTGCAAGGCGACCTTTAACGCGACGGACTTCTTCTCCGACACCCTGGCCAAGCCAGGGCTGACCAACAACTCGATGGGGTCGCTCGTGACCGGGGCCAACGTCCAAAAGATCCCGGGCCTCAACACCCTCGGCGTCTCACTCTCGCGCATCGACTACGCCGCAGGGGGCCTGAACCCACCCCACACCCACCCGCGTGCCACCGAGATGGTGTTCGTGCTCGAGGGCGCGCTGGACGTCGGGTTCATAACCACCGCCAATGTCCTGGTCTCCAAGTCCATCAAGAAAGGGGAAATCTTTGTGTTCCCTAGAGGCCTTGTCCACTTCCAGAAGAACAATGGCAAGGTGCCCGCCGCTGTCATTGCTGCCTTCAACAGCCAATTGCCGGGGACTCAGTCGATTGCTGCCACGCTGTTTGCCGCCACCCCGCCGGTGCCGGACAACGTGTTGACCAAGGCGTTCCAGGTGGGCACCAAGGAGGTTGAGAAGATCAAGAGCAGGCTTGCCCCTAAGAAGTGATTTGAGCTTATTGTGATGGAAGTTTTATTAGTTCAAATCCAATGGGAAGAGGCACTTTTATTTTATTTTATGTTATGAACTGTGGGTGGATAAGTGAAATTAGTATTTGATCCAAAAAAGAAAGAAAAGATGACAGAAGTTAACTCGATTTAATAAGTGATTCATGAAAAACCATGCGTATCAATCTTTTCCCTTGTTAGTGTTGTGTCACCATTTACAGTAGAAGAAGTAGATTGGCAATCAAATAAAAGCAGAGATATCTTTGAATTGAAGGCAAACTCATTCCCAGGGCCGTGATCCACCAGTCTCTCGTGGGCAATTTCATCCGTTGTTTTGTACTCTATTGTCCCCGGTTGCACAAGATCTACTTTAAGACGCCCGCAACTCAGAAGCAATGTGACAACTCAGTTTGATGAGGATAGAAAATGTTCATCAGGGCAAAGGGCCTAGATGAGGAGCGGCTCTTGACAAGATGGTGAAAAGAGCATGATTGAACCGAACCGTGCACCAAGCAAGTGGAGAGCGTCCCTAAGATATATCTGTGAAACTGAAATTAACTCATAAGAGGCGTTTCTTTAACGTATGAATACTTATGGTGCGTTTGGTTCAATTTTCTCAAAGGGGTTTGAGCCTCTAAAATCTCTTGGAAAAAATATGAGATATTTGACAGTTATTCTCAAAGGGCTTTAAGGTGAAAAAATGATATTGAGAATGCTGAAAGTTAAAAGCAAGTTCTACTAGCTTTCAGTATTTCTCCTAAACCTATTTCCAAAACCGAACCAATCGCAACCTTAATATTTAAAATTCAATATTAAATTTGTTGAAATGATAACATTGTCAAAATGAGTGTTCTATTGCGAAAGTGTCCATCCGTATATCAAAGAATAAAATCCTAAGATTCGGTGTGGAACTAACCAAAGAGGATAATACAGTTAATTCAGAGATGTCAGAAGCAATTACTTCTTGCCTAGTGTTATAGGAATCAAATGCCTCACGGGCGGCCTCTTTGCCCATGGGTCCCTGACCAACCAAGTACCAAAACATCGTAGGGGAGATGAGAGGAACATATGCTCGTGTTGTTATTGTTTTTAATACTATCATCATCATCGCCATCTATTTTTTGGTCCAAGTTGCAAAGATATTAATACCTCGGAGGCTACATTGATTTCGGTCTTCAGATTTAGCGCGTGAATAACCAAGAACCGCACCTAATGTCAATTTTTTCTTTTGGCCCACACATTAAAGGTCATTGACTTTTTCAAGTTCTTCCTTTCTATTCTTGGATTATTTTTTGCACTCGATATTGTTAATGATTTTAATTTGAATTGTGGTTGATGGGAAGGAAAGAAAAAACACATTTGCATACATGGTATTGGATTCATTACAGACCTTGGTTGGGAAATAACTTTCAGAAAGTTTCATGAGAGCCATTTGACGAGGTCGTCGAGAAATCTTTGGGAACCAAACAAATGTGGGCATTCTTCAACAAAGTATGGAGCTCTGAGTTGAGCTGGATGACACGATACCAACCTTCAATAATTTTGGATGATGGTGCTGATCTTGAAATCGAAGTACAAATCAGACACGACGTGGTGTTCTTATCAATTACAATGCTGCCGCGCGTCTGTCGGAAAAGTAAGAAAAAGAAAGAAAGAAAGACGAGAATATAGTCCTTGTGCTGTTTACGACCCCTTGCCGACAAGGGAGACCAAACAAGCCGTTTGGCCTTCATCTTTGCAATAAAAGATTCCTCTGCTTGAGGAAGCCAAGCATGGGTCAATTAGTATTCTACCATGTTTGCTTGCATGGTTAACTCCAGCTGATATAGCCACTGAGCACGAAAACACCTTTGCACCAGATGGCTTTTGCGAATTGTCAGAAAACTAAGGTGAATAGAATTGTCAGAAAATTTTACATTTAAATTATCATCATCTGCCAGCTATCAAGAAAGGAAGAGTTAAAACACGGGACAAATTCAGCAGAGACCAAGAGGAAGATAAGCCATCCTGCTCAATAATTAATTATCACCTTGTTATGCCAAGTATGATAACAGGTGATCCCATACTTTCAAAGCAGCTACGCATATCTCTTTTGCAGTTTATAAGTTCTTTTAAGGGGATTGATTTCAGTTTTTTTTTTTTTTTGGAACCAAACAAGACCTGTGCAATTGAGCCGTTACCTTCTGCGATTGCCACTACCATAGTGTGAAAGCAGAAGCGCAATGGCCTTCAATAATTTTTTCTTATTGCACATTGTGCAACCATGACAAGCCATTTGTCTCTTCTTCTCGTAGCAGTAGTGCAAAATCAGCTCCATAAAAACAACCGACAGTATATATTCAACCCCTTCAATTAGCATCGTAGATCAAAACCCACAAGATCAATCAGAGTCACTGCCGACTAAAATGCATAACGATTAGAGCCCTGCATTGTTACTCCTGTCACAGATTTCTGATTTCACAGTTCATGTGTAAACTGACCATGAATGGCACAAACCAAAATTAAGTTAAGTTGTGTGGATGATCCTACTTCAGCATGGATTGTTGCCTGCCATCGGGAATGGCTATCAAAACAATGGGCTTTGAGGGTCTAATGTACGGAACATCGCATCGGAAATAGCCCTTCCTCTCCAGCTGTATGATCTCGCCGTGCTTCAGATTCCTCATGTTTGAATCCCCAACTGCTGCCGTTACCTTCTTTGTACTCGGGTTCAGGACATCAAGAAAATCTTCCCCTTCTTCCAGCTGGCGTATTTGCAAAAGACACAGACATCAACTAAAATATGGGCATGTTGATCAAGCTTTAACTAAATTTCAGTAAGCTTTAACTAAAGTTCCATATTAGAATTCCCGAAGACGGAAGTAGAGCAGCTGTTTCTGCATTTCTAAATGCATGTCTTCATGTCACGTGAATAAAGAGGAAAGTAAGCAATCAACCAAATTAAACCAAGACTAAAGCAAAAAGTCTATGACAGGTCCATGTCCCTGTCTAAATCTATTCTCCATTCCTCAGATGCATGTGGCATAACAGCTGCCTGGCAAAACTATAATCACAGTTGCAGATACTAACCTTGTTAGATTGAGAATCAAATGAGGCATTTTTCTATTTGTAATAAAAGTCACTAGGAGGAGGGCCTTAAAATGATCAGGTATCATCTGAATGCCACTTAGAACCTCCAGTTCAACTAATTTTCTTACTAGTGCAAAAGCAAACTAGGACATATCAATCTCAAATAAAACACGCTTTAAAGAAAGCTAAAAATAGAAGCTAAACAAAGTGGAAAGAAGGACAAGGTCCAGCAGTTAACTGACACGACATACCTTCTTCTTTGTAATTAGATAGTCAAACTCAACCAATGAGAGATTAACCAATTCATTTGTCTCCGGAAGCCACGTCAGCTTCAATTTTGTGGTCTTAACAGATCCTTCAAGGTGCAGAACCCCTGTTAACTTGGTGATGTTCCCATCCTCGTCCTTTTCAATTTCCTTGACTATAGCATTTCCCCAGTCCATCAGGGTTATTTCCTCATCCACTGAGATACACTCAGCATCCGCACGGTCTAACCATATCTTCTTTGTGTAAGTAGTAGCCTTTTCTCCAGCACCTTCATATTTCTTGTGCCTCGGGATGATGCGAACAAAGGGAGTCTCAGGACCATCAATTAAATGCAACAACACCCGCCGCTCTTCAATAACAGCAGTATGTCTAGGGCAAACAGGATCAATAATCCTTTTATTGATGCTCCAAAGCTTATCCCATTCCATAAGGTTAAGATTCTTTGATGCACCCTGAAAACAAAAACGGACATTATCAAGCAACCAGCCAAGTGCATATCTTGCAAAGCATTTGTACTGACATCCTTTATCTATTTGAATGGTAAGTAAGGATTCATTAGGGAACTGCCCTTTTACATAATAACTTCAAAAGAGAGGTCACCCATAAACAAAATTATGAACACAAGAATGTTTTTAACATAATTAGAAAACAAGCTGTATGATTGAGCTTTCCCACTCTACCGAAAGTGAAGAATGTGAAACCGATTATCACTAAAAAAATCCAACAAGATTTAATTTCCTAAATATTTATAATTCTTGCCTGTGGAACCCATTTAGTACCTCAAAGTCTAAGGCAATAACTAACAATTACTACTAAGACAAAAAGCCTTTAAGGTGACAATATGTATTTGTCTTACCTGCTCGAGAATAAATTGAATCAGTGCCTCAACTTTAAGACCTCTACGAACAATTCCCTGGACTGTTGGAAACCGAGGATCGTCCCAACCATCAACTTTTCCATTTTGGACAAACCAGAGAAGCTTACGCTTGCTGAGAAGTGTATAGACCAAATTTAACCTGCTGAATTCATAAATCTGGACTTTCCTCAAGCTCATATCCTCTTGAATTCGGTAATACTGTGCATTCCGATCATGGTATTCACTAGATCGAAGTGCATGTGTTATTCCTTCTATAGAATCAACAAAAGGACATGCAAAATCATAGGTCGGGTAAAACTTGTACTTGGACCCAATGCGGTGGTGGGGCATTGGGTTGCAACGATAATACACCGGATCTCGAAGAGATTTATTTGGATCCTGCATATCAAGTTTGCCTCGAAGGCAACACTGTCGGCCCCTTTCAGATGCCTCCATCATTTCTTTCCACAATCTCAAGTTCTCCTCTACACTATTACTCCTACATTTTGATTCCACGCCATCCATCCTCATTTTCTGCATTTCCTCCCTGGGTGTATCATCTACATATGCTTTACCCTCACGGATCAACTTTTCCGCCATTTCCATCAACTGTGGGAAATAGTCTGACGTATAGGTCACTCTATCATACTTAATGCCAAGAGTCTCAATATCCTTCAAAATGTTATCCACAAACTCATTGCTTTCTTTCGCAGGATTTGTATCATCAAAACGCACAATCACCTTGCCTTGGTACCGTTGAGCAAAATACTGATTCATGAGTGCTGCCTTGGAGTGCCCTATGTGAAGATAGCCGCTAGGTTCTGGTGCAAATCGCAGGCACACCTTTCCAAATTCAGCATCAGGAAGATCTACTTCAGCTGTTGACTTGTTACTTCCTTTCCCCATGTCAGACACATCTCCATTAATACTCCTGGGTTGGTTACTGGAACCCTGTTTTGCAGTTGCTGCTTTCCCTGAACCTTTCTTGCCAACATATGTTGCAATAATTGCATCTAGGACATCATTGTATTCAGAACATATTGAATTGAACCACCGTACTAGATTTTGGTACTTCTTTGACTTCCTCAAACTTTCCCAACGCAGCCCAACTCCTGCAGAACATTTGGAGTGGGACTATCAATGAACACCATTAAGGCAACATAGTCACATAAATGCACTCACATGGTAATCGTGTACACAGAAAGATCAAAGCTAAAAAAGGACAGCAAATGCCCCTATTATAGAATGGATGTTAAACTCAACAGATCTTGATAGCAATTGTGGACGGTAAACAGTACTCCATGCTTGAGAACCAGGATAATCTGTAAATTCATAGTCAAAACATTGCTCCTGATGTCTTGCTGCTTGGGATCAGATCGTTAGACATTGAGATTCATAGCAGAGTATTTCATTAATAAGAAAGGGAAACAGATTTAGTACCTGCAAGACCAGACCATATTGCTATATCTGCTATAGTCAGAGAATGACCCACCAAAAATGTACACTTCTCCAGATACTCATCCACGTATTTGCATGCATTTTCGAATTCAGAACCAGATGCAAGAATGGGGGCATAATCCAGCCACTTATCAACCTGCTGTCAATTAAAAAAGGATATATTGTGTCCATAAGCTTAAATTACATATCTTGCATTTAAAGGGATAAATGAATATAAAGACTTAATCAAGAAGAAGAAGAATCACCTCACTGGATTCAGATGCGGTGCTCCCATATAAACCTTGAGTCTTGGACACACTAGCAATGTGGCGGAGAAGATCGGGTGTCCCAAGCAACTTATGCCTAAAATGACAGGATGATCAAAAGAGACTATGAAACATAATTCCAGCAAAGCCTCCATATAGATAACAACAGCAGAAAATTAAACCACCAGAGTATGCGGTTCCATACCACAGGTGAACTTTCTAAAGCACATTCCATAGAATCACATACAACTCGACCATGTAGAGAATGGCCAGGACTAGACCACTCGATATTCATCTTGGATGCATATATCTGAGCCTAAAGAACAGGACAATCCTGCGTACCACTCAACTATATCCTACTAGCCTTATGCCAGAGTCTTATTTTGATTCTATCACCCTGGACACTGACCAGAAATTTCACTCAATCAACGTAAGAGGCCGTAACGGGAAGAAACCTGAATCGTGAACATGAAAGATGAACTGAACAGTACCCAAAACCAGAGCAGGAATAAAGCCAACACAACGTAGGAAACGGACCCAGAGAGCGAATCGCACGAGCGAGAGACACATACCCATTAGAGCAGAGCAAAAACGGGGCAGACCCAGAAGGAAGAGAGGAATCGAAGTGCAGGGGAACGCCGGCGAGCTTCGCCGCCACGATGACGGAGAGAGGAGGGCAGTCAGCTGCGAAAGACAACTGCGCCATCTCCATTTCGCGAACCCCCGCTCAAAATCACATAAATGGAACAAAGGGGAGGTGCACAGATCAAGCTTGACAGCAGCAGCTTAGAGAGAAAGCGTTGTTGTGCGCAGAGCGAAGAGAAGATGAAGGCGAGTAGGGTTTTATATATATGCCGTCTCGTTTGCGGGTTGCGATTGTGAATCCAACGCTAACATGCGAAAGTCTCAAACGACAGCACCATAGCCCATTGGATTCTCCTCTTTCTCCTGTTGTTTTTCATTTTCACTTCTTTTTTTCATTTTTGGAGAAGAAAAGGTGGAATCTTTGCCCTCAGGTTTGACTTTACTTCCTGATTGAATTGCTGGCAAATTCTGTTTTTTCTAAGAAGAGGAGAAATAGGAAGAATTTTCTAGTTTACAAGACTTCAATTTAATAAATTCAAGTCTTACCGATGATATCCAACAAAGAAAGTTTTTCATTTTCAATACACAAACTACGCACAACTCAAAAAAAGTAATGTTGTGCACAACTAAAAAAACAATGCTTTAGTATCAATAACTTTTTTTATTAGAGATATTTTGTTAGCGAAATCTTTTTAAAACTTATATATTGAGATGAGGTTTTTGTAATTTATGTTTAGTTTAGGATTCTGATTGAAAAGTTTAATTCTAAAATGTCAGAAATGATGTTCAAATTAACAAATGAGAGAACTCACTTTGGTTAGGGAATAAAATAACAATGGGTGTGGGTTTTAAAAGGTCCCTCTTTGGAGTACACATCTAAATAATTTTGAACTAAAAAATACAAATATTGGAAAATCAAATCTTCAGGCCAGAAATCTTTCCTCCCAAAAAGGAAAAATAAAAAAATTGAGAATTGATCAGCTAAAAATTAACTTTGGGAAATTACCCTCTACTTGGTTACCTTTTTGCAGCATCGTTATACGTGCACATTCATTCATGTAAGCAGCACAAGCAACACAAAAATGAATTTTTCAACTAGAAGTACTTTCTTCTCTCACATATCTCTTCTCAAGATGAAAAAAGGAATTATTTGCTTCACTTCCTCACTTTTTTCCATTTTCATTTTCTTACACCTAAATTTTCTTCACCTCCTAAAAATTTGTCCAGACACAATCTCAAGAAAAGACCCTCGTGGGTGTCCAACATAGTAAAAGAATTCACTTGCGTCATTTTGGATAAGGATTCTCTGGCATTACATGTATCTTTACTTGATTTTATCGGCCAAAGATATGGTCAGTACTCTGTAGTCTACTATAACAGTCATTTGGTTAGGTGACTACTGGCTGTTGTGTTGCCCACCTGGATTCATCTGACCTGAATGGGTACACAGTGGGTCTTGTCATGGGAAGAGAGTTTGGACATTGTCTAGACATAACATAAGATGTGCAGATGCTAAGGAGATCAGTTGCACAGGCGTTGGGAACTTGAGATTTAGAACCTGACCAGTTTTTAAAGATGGAGTGACCACTGATCAACGATGTGCACTTTCAGGGAATATTTATGGGTTGGCTGGTGGCGTCGCTCTTTAAGAATTTTGCCGACACGGAGATGATTTGAATTCTTATTGAGTGAAAGAAGAGGCAAATGCTACTGCTTGTATGACATTAGCCCAGGCAAAGTAAAGAGCCAACTCACAAACCCTGCAGCGTTCATCCCTCAAATGCACAAGTTCTGATGTTGAAGTTTTGATCCCGGAAAATCATTCTTTAACATGTTGCGAAAATGAAGAATCCGCCATCTTCAAGCTCGGTCAAATCTTTCAGGGTGCTGCTTTTGATAGAGGAGTAGCTTTTTCATAACCGTCTTTTGTTTCCATCTTTACAAGCCAAGAGCTGCATCCTGCTACATATGCATTTAATCGACTAGAATGATGCAAAAATGAGAGAATTGGATGATCCAATTCGCAGAACGAATTTGACTCAAATGGTCTGAAGAGTGCTTTGAATTTCAATCTCCATTGCACCGCATTTTTCTAGTTTTACTTTAGTGTCAACCTTTTGTTTTTCTATCGTACCCCCACATGAAATAAGCTCGTGCTGAAAATCATCAGGAAAAGTTTCCAGGCATAGGTACAGAAAGTAATCCACAGTCTAAAAACCAGCCAATTTCTGCAAGCAACAGCTATCCCCAGTTCAGAAACATGCCATTTTCTTTATCCATCTAAAAGTCAATTTCAAGTATTTACAGGTTTATGAGCCTCAGAAGCAAGGCATCCTAACTAAGGTTCTTACAGAGTAACTCTCTATCATGTCATTCTATCAATCACCAGTAATTTCCGGTACTAGATGCGAAGGCCATACGTATGTGCACTTTCTAATACAAAGCAAAACTGCAAGACTAAGACATACTGCATTCACCTGTCAACTCTTTTCATTCTCATCTGTTGGTAGCCACAAAATCGAAGCAAAACGCATACAGAAAGACATAGATTTGCATGGTTGGCGGCCGCTAAAATCAGCCGATTACCAGCAGTCTTAGCCCCAAGCCCTGGCTAAATCAACATCAAAATGCATGGTCTAAGAACCGCATGGAAGCTAAATGAGGGTTGAGGTAGAGAGATACTTCATCTCGTCCATTTAGAACTTCCAATAAGACACAAAACCCTCAGCAAAAACAATATAGGGAACGGAAACCCTTGGAGGACTCTAGAAAAAAAAAAGTGGCATAAAGTTAGGAAAAGTAGAAAACAGAGCAACAATCAAACTGCTGAACCAACCTACTATGTAAGATTCTTTCCCATTGCAGTATTGATCCAAAGTTTGACAAATAAGAATTCCCTTTAGTATATCACTGGCAGAAATATGCTCGATCTCCTCATAAAAGTATAGCTCTACAAATTTGAAAAGAATACAAAGAATTCAATTCTTTCACATTCACGAGGACACCTAATCCACCATAAACTTTTCAGAGACTGATTTTCTCTGCCCTGAGTATTCCTTTCAACTATACAATCCTTAAACCGATCTCATAGCACCCCCAGAAAGACGAAGCAAGAACCAAGGCCCAAAGTGCAGATTTAGCAAGAGCCCTGATGACCCTGCAACTCATCAAGTGTTTGCAAAGCGCGAATTCAAAATCCATCCAATCTGAAACCAATGAGCCAATCTCCTCTCCATAATTTACCCAACAATTAACACTTGAACTCCAGTATTAATTCACAACCCAATTGCCATTACTTTCGGAAGAATCAGAATCAGCATGTTAATCATGAATTCGACAATTTCAACAATCTTGGACACCTCTGATCGAAGACTTTTCACAACCTCCTCCTCTGCAACAACGGTAGAGGTATAGAAATACAAACAATCGATCAAAAAACCTACCTTCCCTATCTATGCTCACACGAAGCAAAATGGATGTACAAGTGGGGATTGCATTCCTTACAGTAAAAATCATTTTTTTCCAGCAACTCCCTCAGCATCTGATGAGTGAAAGCCGGATCATTGGGATCGCTCAAATGAGACTCAACCGGCGATTCCGGAGTTTTGGGTCTGCTAAAGCAAAAAACACAACCTTTATCGCTCCTCTTCCTGCGTCGTCTCGATGATCTCTTGTTGGACGAAGACCCAAAAGCCTTCTTAACCTTGGCAAGATGCCATCGTGGCATACACCCGCAACCCCTATCTTTCCTCTGATCATTCTTAAGCGCGACAGAGACCCCAACTCCACCATTGCCGCCATCACCACCACCGTCCTCCTTACCACCATCCTTGTCCTCTCCATCATCAACGTTATTAACATCGACGATGACGTTACCACCGGACCCAGATATCTCTCCACCAGAAACTGACATCAACAATCAAAGGATTGCCCAAAATCTAAAAACCGAATGGGGTGGACAAAAGATAAATTCCAGAACGCACCATTCGTGTGGACAACTGTATGTACTCATCCAAATCGGTTGCGGCCGTATAACACACGAGGGGAACGACGAAACAAGAGACACCCAGTTGAGGACTCGAACAGAATCGCGTGCTGTGCGCCTTCTTGAGTGGGACAAAAAGCGAAAAAAGGAAATCGGAGCGGATGACGGGCGTTTCCGCGGTGAACAGGTCGAGGCAAAAGAGGTTTTTGTTTTAGTACTAAGGATGACTCCCAACGCCTATAAGCAAGGATGGGGCTGTCAATGATTTATTGGAGTTTCCCGTTCATTCGTTTGGGTTTTGAAAATACAGGATGGATTAGAGCGCAAATGGTGGTGGGGGTTGGACACGACATGCACGCGACACGTGGCGAGTGCTCGATGGGGCCAAAGGTGGTACCTTTGATCGTGCCTGTCCCTATCGTGTCCCATCACAAGTTTGATGCTGCATATCACCTTAAGCCTGTCGATTTAGCACAAAGGATGTGTTAAATCAGCGCTTCTGTACAGAGATGCTGAGTTGCGCATGAGACGAAAAAGTCATTTGCGCATCGACAGCTGCAAAATTTCCTCAGTTGCTCACTGAATAAACGTGATAAATTTAGCTTGGTAATCTTTACTGCCCTTAAAATATTATGTTCTGATTTCGATCTATATCTCATTATTGATGTCTATAGAGATGTGACAAAAATCACTGCAATCTTATAGTGCTTATTTTCCATGCATATTTAGAATTAATCTCATATCCCGCAATCATATTATAGGCGTGAATGACCTAAAATATTATTGATATAGCAAAATCCTAATGATGCCAACACGAGTAATCCGTTCTTCTCCTTCTAGGAACTTGTTGCAATATTGTGCCACATGTTGGTTAACATCGGCCGTCGGATGACATGGGTTGATCAGCAAGCCAACTAGTTCACAAATCTCAACAGTTGGAAAACTGCAACGTGTCATGTGCTATTGTACCTCATATTTTCTTCATGTGCGAGAAATTGTACGTTCCTGTTGCCCTCAAGAAAAGAACAACATTGGTTGTCTTGTCCAATCGATATAGGAATAATGATAGGGAATAATCTTTGAACTTTGGGTCAATGAACAATATAGTCTTTGAATTTTAATTTGTCTAATATGATTCTCAAACGTTAGTACAATGTATAATGTGATTCGTGAACTTTTAATTTATTCAATATAATCATTGGACTTTTAATAAATGACCAATATAGTCTCTGAATATGAATATGTTGGATCATATCCTTCCATGAATTCTAGATTAAGGACAATATTGAGAATTTTCATATAGTCCAGAGACTAATGTGTACCAAAAGTTCTAATACTGCATTAAATAAATAAAAAGTCGATGGCTCATACTGTGCATTAAATTACAACTTATAAACAGCATCAAACAAATTAAAAGGCCAAAAATTGTATTATAACGTTGAATCAAAGTTCAAGAATCATATGTATCATTTTTTTCATTAATAAAAGAGACATTAGCCTTACTTGACTCGTCGCACATCCCCTTCCATCCCTTTTGTTTCGTGTGTACGCGTGTAAATTAGTATATTCATTGCCGAATGATGATTTTTTATACTTTATCCAGCGACTTAGTAAACAACAATTCCTTAGATTAAAATGTGGAAGACAGCTTAGAATCGATTGGCGGAGGAAACGTTTCACAAGGCAATTGGGCGCGTACGAGACCGTAGAATCACAGAGTTATCACTTCACTTCATTGACCACGTAAGAGTTGGCAATGCAAGAAAGGCATCACCCATTCTCTTTACTTTAGCTGTTGGTGGAATATTCTTCAGGTACAAAGTAGGTAATGCAACTTTTGTTAAGATGCCTGATGTCTTACCTCATCTCATGTCTTGATTGAGTAGATATCCTAATTCTATGCGAGCATTTGCTGGCTGGATGGGCTTCTCTTGTTCTTTCTCATGTTTCCTTAATTAAGCAGCCAACTAATCCATGTTTCATATTCATCTTGTAATGATAGAAGCACTACTTTTAGCATATCACCACAGTACAGCTCCTGATTTGCGTCTCCTGTTCTTTGCTAAATTGCCCGGGTTAGTAATGTCACTCTTTCCTTCGACAATCAGCTGATTTTCAGGAATGGAAGAATGCTATCCTTCAACAAGTGGGCTTCCCGGAAACAACTTCTTTTTGTCTGGAGCTCAAGCTCGTATTATGTGAAGCAGGACGGGATCAAAACAGATATGTTTGTCTACAGAAAGAAAGGGGAACATCATCTTCTTTAATGTCTTTAACGAGGACAGGTTTGGTGGGTGGACATAAAGCTGATTAAAGAAATGGCCATAATGATTGAACCATCGCTGTAAAGTCATTAGCTTTTACAAGTAGCCACCCCCGGGTCTGCCCAAGATATCGCCTCTCCAACCTATTCATGAACATTGATATGCTCACTTCCTTGTATCATCTCATTTATAAGGACAAGCAATACCCAGAAGCCCAAAAATGCTTGCGATATGTGTTGCAGTGATTATGTTGCTGAATTGAAGAAAAGATGTGTCGAAAAATTCTGAGAGTTAGACATATTGGCGGTTGAAATGAGGAAGGCTTATCGGAGGATGTGGAGGGCGGTGCCTTGCGCAAGCAGGAAGACCTTGAGGACCGAGTCACAGAAGGACATAGAGGTGATATTGAAGACTAAGCTTTCGACAATCAAAGAAGAACCAGAGTTCCCGGATGATGATTTGACACTGCCAAAACACCGGCGAGCGATCAAGAAGGGAAGGAAGTTTGAGGCCAAGGTTAAGATGGGACATCTGTTCATGCCTCAGTTCAGTTTCCGGGATTCTTATGCGCTCTTCGTAACTGGTTTCGCCTCCAAAGGTAGCTTCGGAGGACTCCTTCAGTACTAGTTACTTGATTTGGCTGGTCTTTGATTCCTGCAGATAAAGGTAATCACGAGGACTGAAAGATAGAGATTTTCGTGATCATTGGATCCCCCTGACATGTTGTTAGAATTTGTGCTTTACTTCTGCCAAATCATATTATTTCAGGCAGTAGCAGCCATTGACTGTTTGGATTTCTGTGTAGTCATTCGCGTGGCAGTTTCAGTTTGTTAACAGCTAAAGAATAAGCAATTTCTTATGTTTGCTCTGCCATTGTATGTAATAATTACGGAGCTAATAGCGCATAATCCAACTTTCTCTTGTTTTGGATCTACTATGTTATCTATCCCTTCAGCAACTGGATTTCAAGTCATTCACCCTTACTATTCAAGAAAATGAAACGGTCTTTTTCTAAGATACTGGCTTGACAAGGATACAATTATGCCTGGTACAGCATCAGGTGAATCCAAATGTCACGAAATCCCCCTTTTTTGCTTCTGAGTTTCCGAGATGACAAAAACCTCAGGTTAACAGTAAGCTGTTGCCACGAAATGCTAAAATCTGGTGTGCCCCTTTCTGCTGTTTCCTTTCCCATTTCATAATTATTAGCTACATCATGCTGGAAGTGAATTGCAGCGAGCTCCTTATAAAATTCGGCTATAAAGAAATAACTTCTGGCCAAAAGGGAAAGCTGGCCCCGGCTTGATGCATCTCCCATCCATCTCAGTCACCTCAAATAATTGATGTAGATACTGAATGTTGTATAGAACTTGTTGACCAAGTTCTATGAAAAGCAATCGGCGGCTATTCCAACACCCAATGCCTAGAAAATGTAAAACTACGAATCCAAATGATACTCCATTTTCTGCCATGTGGTTTGAATACAAATCCTGGGAAATTCAAGCATGAATTGGAATGCTCGGCAACAAGGGGCTTCAGCAGCAGTTGCCTCTTATCTATATAAACACATGGTAAGCTCAAAAATTGAAGTTGACAGTCACAGTAGCAAACTAGAGTTAACCCTTACGCGAATGAAGAGTTTAATACAACATCAGTTCGAAAATATGAAAGGAAAGTCAGAGGCCATTTGTAGTAGGAGATAACAAGGGTTGGCCAAATTTCAGATAACCTACAAAATAGGGGTGGTTATAATTACTCCTGGTAGTGGTTAATGGATTAGCTAATGTGCAATCTGATATGAAAAATGCATCTGCTTAATCTTTTGAGTGAGATTGGACTGAGAGCGACATGGTAGAAAGTGACCAATCAAGTGGCCAGCAACTTACGTAAAAAATGTTTGGACATCCGCTAAAATCATTGTTTTAAGGAATCTATGAAAAGGTGCTTGGACAGTATATTCTTCACGTCCCTGCCGTGCCACAAAGGAAGATCTAACCAGATCGAGCAGAGTGCAGTTATATGTTTTCAGTATGCACCATCTCCTGAGCTTGGGAGGTAAGTCCTGCTTCCACTCTAGACGTTCCGAAAATTGAATTGTCAAAGTAAATCTTGATATTACTACAGAGTGCATATTATGTCTTCTTTCTTGCATTCTGTAACTCTGGAGCAGAACTATCTAGTATATTCGCGCATCCTAGACACACAACGTATAAACTAAGAAGCATCAAATGCCCATTATGTTGTGATCCTCCATTCTGCCAAATTAAGAATGGGTTTGATTGACTGTAGATTAATGAGAGAGGAACTTGATGCAAAATCAACATAACAGCAATTTTCCAGGTTACTACTGCAGACAAAATGCCTGCAATTCAAGTGCAAGCCCAGCGTCTATCAAGAGACATGACACTTCTTCTACATTTCACAGAGGAATGAGACAGAACTGGGAGCCCCCACTGAGAGGAAAAAGTGATGGCCGGGCAGATACCATCCAAATTCATCCGTTTGGCAATATCTCTGTAGATCCTGGCAATCTTGTTGGGCAATGCAATCAGTGAAAACGCCCTCAGAGTAAGTTTCCTGGAACGAGACAGCCGGAGAGCCTTGAGCTTTCCGTTCCCATTCCTCAGCCAACGCCCCCTAGGCCTCGTCGTTTTCTCATCGACGTGGATCAGCTTCTCATATTGATACCTGAAGCTGCCCGTGCCAATATCTTGCAGACCCATCTTCAGCATTAAGGACTAATGGCAGAGGGAAAAAAATTAGAAGAGATGAAAAGAGCCTAGCTGCTTCACAGCTTAGGTTACTAAACGAGAAACTGTTCCCAGCATAAAGAGTATGTGGACAATTTATAAGGAGGTGACCAATTGCTAGTTATTTTGGCAGGATTTGGGTTTTCAAAATTTTTTGAGACAAGATTTCGTACCAAAATAATGATATAGTCTGCAGTCGATATTCCTCAAACACATGGCTTCCATTATAGTTTAACCCAACCGCAGTTCAAGGTTACTAACCTTTTTAATACTTGGCTAACATCAGTTTCCATAGCCATAGCCATAGCCTAACAACTTGGATTATGAGCCTCTCTTCTCAGCTGCTTGAATGAGGACGAACTGAAACAGATGATTGAGAGGAATAGCGAGAAGGCATGTGCAATGATTGCTCCCCATGTTAGTGTACCTATCGAGGCCAATCATTTGCTCAAAGCAAAGGAATGAATATTGGTAGTCATGATTTGAAAAAGGAAAAAGCAGATCTGCTGGTTTATTCCAATTCATTTGACACAGATTGTTTCAGAATCAAGTCAAGCCAGTAATGTGTGCCGGATTGAAGAATACAAGAGGAAGTAATTGTTTAATCTGCAGTTAGTATCTCTATCATCATCCCTTTGACAGTTAGAGTGGCCCCTACCAAGCCGCAGGCATTGAAAAATTGGCAAGCAGTTTAATCATTCCCTCTTTGCTCTCGAGTTTCAGGCCTTCCCGTTGCACCTTTTGACATGGGCTTATTCGATTGGACTTCAATGGCAAAGTGGGCTGGTACTTGATGGAAGGATGTACGGAAGCATCAGGCAGTGACCCATGCGTTGGTCTTGCACGATGCAAACAGATCAATCTGCTTCCGCCTATTGGAGCGGACGAATGTATGTTTGGAGACTTTGGAACCGAAAACATGGTTATATTTGTGTAGTCCATGCTCTTATTTTCAACAAATTTTCAAATTAGATGTAGATATTCACGTGATTCATACGCGATCAGGAAAGGGAATCACGCACTTCAGAATGCTCAAAAGTATTTTTGGCTATTATGAATTTCTCATTGAGAGCAATATTCAGTTAAACGAACGTTCAAATCAATAGTCCACGTGGATATTTGATTAACAAGCAGTATTGAGATTTTTTCTATAGAGTTCCATCGCGTTGACCTTCTAGTGTTAAGGGTAACTCGATTTGGCCAGAGGTGTGGCGGCATAGGGCCATTAACATGTAGCGTGATGATGATTGCTACGAGATTACCGCTTTCTACATACAGTAATGTCGAATGTGATGCCCTGATCGACGGACGAAAATCAACAGAAGCGTGATGGCGAATTTGTTGCGACCACGTCCCGGTGCAGAGTAAGAACACGAGACACCCCAAAAGTTATTGCTCAGACTATTATATCACGATTTGGGTCAGAGCTGTCTCTAGGCATGGACAACATTCGGGCAATGGAATCACAAAATCCTAAGGGAAAGATATGCCTTGGTGGCTAGAATCAATGAGACAGCAAGATTCCATTTTGTGCACATTTGAAGAAAAACTCTCTCCCCCGTTTAAACAAATCTCAAAAGTCGCAAGCACGCACCTTAAAACCCAGTCAAGTAATATTTATCCGCGTGCGCATACGTTGTTAACTTATCCAAGAGTTGATTCCTTTTGTCCAAAAGCGTCTGCAATCACGTCTTGGCCTTGCTGATGCATGCAAAATACATATCTCCAGGTCGTTCCCCCCAAATTAAATCTGCCGATGACTTCAAAGTTGGGGTTTTCATATTCATAGTCTAGCGTCAGGTCAACTTGCCGTCCCCATGTTGAACCACGGACTGCTCGTCTATCCTTCATTCTTATTTCTAATCTTAGTTTATCCCGTGCTTATCAGATTCCAAGTTTCACGGTCGTACTCTTCACAGCAAGAGTATCACAAGCAAACAGGGATGAGTATCCCATGCTGTGCTTATCGTTTGATTGTTTGTTGTTGTGCTTATGTTGATGATCGATAGCTTTCCCTCAATCAAATCCATGCTGCTCTCGTGGTTTTCCAAGTTTCTTGACCAGCACGGGGAGCATCAAGATACAGTGTTATTCATGTATAAGTACCCATATCTGGTCTCCTAAGAAGATGTTGTTTCTTTTTATGCCCGAGACTAGATCCATCATCCCTCTCCATCTTCCCAACACATGCTGCCAAGATACTCCGAAAAGTCAATCAGTCGGCCGGACTCCGCTCTTGCCATTACTTCTTGAAAGTGAAAAGTTAAATATCTTAAAACGAGACTCGAAACTCAATATGCCTTCGTGCATAAAGACCGAACGATTTGAATATAGATTTTTTTTTTTTTTTGCGTTGCATTTGAGTGACCACATAGATGGGAAACACATCAAATTTCAAAGGGAGGGCTCCAATCCCATCCAACCTTTTTCTTTCACGAGATGATTTGTGATACATGATATTTTGATTGACCTAGATTGAGCTTTAAAGTGGGAGGGGCACCAAAAAGGCTGGCTGGCCTCGTATTCCCTGCGTTTGTTGTGCAAGGAAATACAGATGGGAGAAGAACTACCGTAATCAGTGGATGTGGTAAGATAATGAAAAACATAAGGGGTAGGCAGCACCCCGTATTTATATCACATTAAATTCTTCATGGTCCTGCCAAAGTATTATTGTGCTGTCTTCATATAGTTCCTTCTTTCCTTGATGGCAATGTTGTAATTTCCTCGAATTCAAAGACAGCTGCCTGCAATAAATCTCCCAACTTTATTTGGCCTGAAGAAAGTCACGTATCGTTTTGAAACCCTAATGGGTTTCTTCCATTTCTGTCAACTCTTTGACTTTTGTTCAAGGAAACCCTGTTGCACGCGTGTTTACACTTTATACATGCATACACATTCACTAAACTAGGGTTAGTCCAGATCCATCAAATCTATCTCACCTAAATCTGGTGGTTGTTTCCAAAGTCGTGCAAAAAAAGAAAGAAAAAATGAAAATGTCGAACCGAATGTCTAAGTACCGCGTGATCGAATCGGTTTCAGTCGATATGAAACGAAACAAGTAAACAACGGCCCAAAAACCGTACAAGTTGGAATTTGTCTATTTTTCTATCCAAGCTCGGAGTTCATCTGGATGCTTTGACTTTTTGAGTCTAAGCTTTGAAGATACGCTCCCTTTGATTATCATCATAATTGTTATTATAATTCATTCCGCCATAAAAGCAATGAAACGTAAAATCCTTGCAGTTTTCGGCAGCTAATATTAAAATTTATATTATGCAAAGCCCAAGAAAAAAGGGCAAAAAAAAAAAAAAAAGCTTGGCAGAATGTAAATGCTTGAACGTCCATGCACAAACCGTACCTGCCTTCTCGCTGCAGAATTCATCTCGCCTTTATTCCGGTCAAGTATTCTCATTTATTATGCCACACCTAATATTTTATCTCCACGTTCATATGTAACTCATTCATGGTACACATGAAAAGATACAATTAAGAAAATAAAAAGAATAAACTTAGTACCAGAAATATCCAAAAATAAAACAGCAGAGAGACATCTCTGTAACCCTGTTTCGTGATGGCTGCAATGATATTGGCAATCGTGGTATTCACTAACATGTTGGCATATGTCTGAATCTGTAGCGAAACTCATCTAGGACAGCGGACAAAGAAACCCAGAAAGGAAACAGCTTATATTTTAGCTTCATCTAAATCCTTGATGTGTGTAAAATTCTGGGTCTTTGTCACTTCAGCGCGGAAGGTTGCTATCAAGGATTGATCTTTCAGGACAGGAGTTAAATCAACTGCTGAATCCTCTGAACAGATATGAATACGATATGATCGTCAAGAGAAGAAAGAGAAGCAAGATGGTGAATCACTTTTCTGATCGTTGTAGAAGTTGTTGTTGCAGAGGAGGCGAAGGAACCTCAAACGTCTCCTGGAGTAGCAGAGCCTGTGTCTGAGCCTCGAGAGCCTTGAGCAGACGAGCTTCCGGAGTCGGCGAGCGGACCTTAGCCTGAGACAGAGGACCCTCTTGACCCTGGTGAAGGACCTCCTGATCCTCTCTGAGAGGCTCCGTTTTCTGCTGAATTGGTAGCTCCTCAGGAAGAGCTGTCTCTTCTCCATCATCAAGCACTGGTGTTCCATGGAATCGACCCTGAAGACTGGACCCATCAGGCTGGGGTTTGCCGAGGCCATGTGCCTCAGGGGTTCAGGCGGCACTGTACGAACAGAAAGAAGAGGCTTGGTAGAGAGAGAGGGGAGAGAAAATGTTTGATGGAGGGGCTTATATGCTGTTGAAAGTAAGAGCGAAGAGAAAGGTTATACGGTCAAAGGGCAATATTAGTATTAAGTAGTTTTTTTTTTCTTTTGTAAGTCCTAGTGCCACTTGGTTTCTTGTCAAAAGGCCGTGAACCTTCACACGTTTATTAATACTTCTCTTTGCTTTGTTATCGTCTGGTGACCCTGCGCAGCCGCCGGTGGAGTGGGAAAAGCCCATGGTGTGGATTTTGATGCTTGACCTTTCGTGATAAAAGTCAAAAGTGCTGCCCGATGCCAACCCAAAAAAGAAAAGAACTTTAGGTTGGCCGTGGCCCTTGGACTTTCTAATTGATTCAAGCTTGTCGACTCAATGAATAACAATCTTCACTTTGACGCTCGCCGGAGATTCCATTCGTCTGGCAGCAATCTGAAAATAATTGAAGGATCTGCAAACAAGAATCGCCATGCCAAGATATGTCCAAGAATGCAAACGCTCATACGAGAAGCTGGAAAAGAAAAGACTGATGCAAATAATTACACGAATATTCTCGGCTTACAAGTATGTAACAGATTTCTGTATCTACAGTACTCAGCAGACAATTAGGCCGTTAGAAGGAACACTTTCAGGGAGAAGCCCAGCTCAGTTTCTGCGTCACACTACACAAACATAGGTGCAAAATGGTCCCAAATCAAACGTCGCGCAAATTCTGTTGTTTCTATCATTCTTCCCTCCTCGTGTTAGTCTGCCCGACAGTAATCTTGTACCTTCACCAAGGAGAAAACTGCTCGATGAGTCATCTTTGTCTAGCTTCATCTGCTGCAGGAACATGAGGAGGATAACTGGATATGTCCACATCAATGAGCGACATGTCGTAGGGGACTGCAGAAGAGTTTGATGGGTCAACAAGAAGGGAAGACTTCATGGTCTCTGACCCAGTAGCAGAATCGGGCACTGCCGATGATTTTTTGGGAGTGCTAGTAGCAGAAGAAGACAAGCTGGAAAGTTGCACTTCATCCAATTTGTTACCAAACATGTGCTTGTTCCTTCTAACAGCATCCATTTCTGGGCCAGTCGGCACAAAAGTGCGTGACCTATATTTCCTTGTTCCCTCATCACCACCGTCATGGTTGTAGAGTACGTATTCATGGTAAGTTGGTGCAAACTGCAAAAAATATTTATCCAATCATCATTAAGAGCTACATAAGCAAGACTGAAAAGATAGGGTTCATGAAATGACATTAGCAACCTCCAAGAATTACCTGGTGGACAGTGTCATCATAAAAGTCAGTTAACTTTAATGCATGTGCAAGACTTGCAGTAAAACCACGAGAACCGCCAATATTTGCACCTGCATACTCTTTGTATGGGAAGGCATATTGGTGACCTACTGCAGCAATGAGCATCTCCACACATATTATAAAATCTTGGAATTGAGCAGCTTCATCTGCATCTCTGATGAGTCCAGTCTTTGCAGCGAGGAAAACCAAGACGCCCTACAATGTGGAAAAGAATATTGAGGACATGAAGAGGCAGCAAGTTTACACTTTCCAGCAACCCAATTCACAAAGCAACAAAGTTTGCAAATAAAACAAGACACGAACTTATTGGGAAATCCCAATCCATTGTACATTTTTTATTCAAGAAAGACAAATGACAACTTTGTTTCCAATCCTCAACTCGACAAACTGGTTTTGTAGCTTCCCCCACCCCCTCCTTTTCCCAAAAAAAAAAAAACCAAAGGAATGAATGAGTGACATAGCAATTAATGCAAAAACAGCCAATTGGAAAGCAATAGTCATGTTTCCAATGCTCCAATCTACCAAAAAACAAAAGATAGAACAAAAGCTTCACCTGCCAATAAGTTAGAAAGACAACAGACTTGATGATTATAAACTTCGGGACTGGATTGAATGGCTGGAGCAAATCTTTGCATGCCACGTAGAATAGTACCAAAGCATAAAGCGCCATTGTATACGATAAAGTGTAGATGATGGTGAGATACAGGTATGACTGTGCTGGACTGAAATTTCCGTCATGATATTTTCCCTTAGCGTAGAGGACAAGTGTGACAGCAACTAGAATGGGCTTCAATATCACAAACTGTAAACAACCTTGTTTGCACCTACGAATAAAGCGCCTGCACGAAAGATTCAGAAGTCTAAATCATTCACAAATAAGCTGAAAGTCAATAGTGTATCAATATATAAACACATTGGTCAAACTCTGTTTTCATGTGAGAGCAGTTTGATGTAACTTCACAATAATTGTCTGACTTTCTTGGGAAAGCAGAAGAGTATCTATAGAGATATATGAAGTATAACCTAGAGTAACATAATTAAATAAGAAACTTGAGCGGTTTCCACTTGAATATTCCTAAAGAGCCCACTAGACTAAATAGGCAAGGTCCTGCGGTAAGCACTCACCCATCCAATGGCATGGGAGGTAAGCAGCACGTCATTAAGTACCAAGATGGTTTCAAAATCCGACCACTTAAATTCAGCACAACGGCTCCTGGACCACCGACCCATGCGAGGCAGAGTGATAGGAAATTATAAATAACCCAAGCTTCATACCTGAAAGAGTAAATTCCAAAGCAATGAAAAAATAGCAATAATAAATTAAATATGATTATTGTGACTCACCAACATTATCTATTTACAGAACGCTTCTATGAGTGCCTACAAAGGTTGTGATAAAAAATTTACATTATGTAACGTACGTACATGCAACACGCAATGACCAAAGAAAAGGCCAACCAACCAAGATTGCCAACCATCTACCTTTTGCAACCGAAACTGCATATTCTTAATTTTCCGAAGCAGAGCAAAACAAAACACGAATAGCAAATTTTTTTTTTACCAAAAAAAAAAAAAAAACACAAATAGCACACAAATAAGCAAATTGTGAAATGGAGACATCCCCCTCAAGGAAAAGTAAATGCAAATTACATTTCAATGAATTAAGTCAAATACTTACACTTCACGAATGGAATTGAAATAAATGGAATTCTCGTTCATTATAAGGGATAAGAAAGAAGTCAACGCATACACCTGACAAGAGAACAAGATGGACTATTAGTCATACAGTAAAGGCAAGAGAAGTTAGGGCATAATCTTGAATTGTGAACACATTCAAGCTTTACTTGCAGTTTTATTTTTTCATATTATGGGGTGTGGGGATTTTTTTCATATATATAAATTTGCTTCTGTAAAATGGGGTGGGAATGGGTCGTTAAGGGGCATAGGTTCAGTGGAGAGACTGGATATCAGCTTGAATCCTAGAATATTGTAAAGATATCTGATAGATTGATGATCAGATTCGACAGAATCCGAGTGCTTTATCACATCAAATTCTACCAAAACCTCTGTTCTTCTGTTAATCAGTCAGGATTTAGACATCTCTACTGAAGAATTTCACTCTTACAATATGCCAAGAAATTCATCAGTTATATGATTTCATAACTCATGAGGTAAGATAACAAATAAAAAAAATTCAGTCCAGCTGCTACTGACTGCACCAACCAATGTCCCCAATTTAACACAGCAACTTCATAGTTCCATCATTATAACAACTAAGAAATCTGCTTTTCCCCTGTCCAATAAAGCAAGGAAGAAAGAAAAAGAAAATCTCCAAGAAAGTTCACAAACAACTTGTCTAAGAGTGAACCTACAACTCCGATCTTGTGGTTGAAGTGTTTGCAAAATTCAGGGTGATTTTTGTTTCCTCTGTTTAGTTTCATACTCCATAACGTTTATGCAGAATCACCGACTTCTCATCCTAACCACAAATCTTAGGTCCACCACCATTTTTCTTAACATTCAAAGGAAAGGGGTAACAGAACATCTCAAGGATAGCTAATCAATGGAATGTGGAAGGTGTTAATCAGTATTCAACAAAGAATGCAGTAATCGTGGCTTCTCCAATCTGTCTCATGGATTCAGGTATTGAAATTTCATTGTACTCACCGGAACCATGAAGATGATCCGGACTATATATCTTTGATAAGTTGGCTCAGTGTAATTAACCAAGTGCATATAAATGTGGTAAATTGCTATTGCGATCGCTCCCACAGTGCAAATAAGTGCGACGATGTTGAAGTAAATTGGCACCAATTCCCCCATCGCGGCCTTCTTCTTCACCAACGTCCACCTCCCTTTAACATGACCAAAGAAAAACCATTTCCAAACATTGAGCCAATCGGAACCAGCACAAATGACAACAAACCCACCAAAACATATTAATACTGAGCGCTAATCACAAGTCATGCACCTTGTCCAGAGTTCACATCAACAAGTTTAAAGTTCGGTTCTTGGCAATCGGATTGGCTAAACAATCCCGGTCGCGATTCATCTCTTCACACGAGGTTTGCAAAACAGTAAAGCCTACCGTAACTTTGGCACCTGCTACCATTAACAATGACCAAGCATTATCGCGCTAACCAAACGATCGCCCAATCCGAGAACTTTAACAAACGAATAGCACGGTATTCGGACAAAAACAGAGGAGTGGGAAGAAGAAATCGGCAACTAACCCCGCCTGACGTTGGGATCGTCAAGAGATTGAAGGAGACCAAGCAGATCTGTGTTCAACGTTGTAACTGTCTCTTCCAACTTCTTGGAAAAATGGGATTTTTATTGTAGATTGCTCGATGGAGTGTTCGAGTGGGAACAACAAATTGAGGGAGGATGGAACGAGGGGAAGGAGAAGCATTTGCTTCACTGGCAAACCAACGATAGTCTCTCTCTCTCTCTCTCTCTCTCTCTTCTCTGGTCGTACAGTAACCATATGCTGTCACCTATTTTAAATTTCATTCCTTTTTTTCTTTTTGGCCCAGAAAAAATAGAAAATTGGTAACTGTTTCACTCCCTTTTTGTTTAGTGCTTATAATTGTTCCCCAGAACACTCATAATCATCACGATCACTGTCCTGGTGCTACAAAGTTTCCGAGTTGGAATATGACATCAGTCTGCAGGATGAGACCAAAATGACCTCTTTGGCTGAACATCTGCAGTAAGAGCATGGAAAGTTATGAAGGAGGGAAGCAGATACTTCAGGGATTTTATGCTTGTAATGATCAAGGGCGATATCATAACAAATCGGATTGAGGAGCCATAATTTCATAACTTGCTTTGGCTATCGTATACCCAAGCAAAAGGGTAGTATGAGTAAGGTGCATGACCGATTAGGTAATTTAGTTGCTATAATATCAATGGAAAAGCAAGTCGTTTTTTGTCGCGTCTAATTTTTCGCATTACCGTGGCTAGTGATTTAGATGTCAATACCAAATGACAGCTCAAGCTTCGTCCTTTTTACTCAGTTTTGAAGCACTAATGAGAAACAAAGAAGATGGCGTAAGAAAACGCCAAAGACAGGCAAGATTGAAAAAAGTAACTAATAAAATGCAAAGAATGTGTAAGAGAAAATCAAACCAAGTGATATGGGAAGTGGGCCACAAGAGGTCCATGGGCTGTAAATCCAGTGACGGGATCGCATATCGGCCCATTTCTGTTGATGGACGGAGCAAGAATCACAGTTCCATCGCACTGCCAGTACTTGTTTTCAATTAAATGTTTTGTCAATTCTCTCTCTATAAAGAGAAAACGATATCATGGCAGTAGAAACCGAGACAGAGGTGGTGGATAGGAGGCCATATATCTCTCCTCCATTTCTCTGCCTCTCTGAGACCTTATCTCTCCCTCCTTCCACCTCCATAGAGAGCCTCCAGAAATATCTGCCTCTTCTTGTTCATCCATCTCTCGCTAATTCACTCGCAGCCTCACCAAAGCATCGAATTTCACTCAAAAGTCTGGTGCCGTTGAGCGTTTTCTACTACTATCTTCAATGGCTTGTAGGTCTGTAGCCCCGTCTTTCATTTGCCATGGCCAGTCTCTTGAGACATCGAAGAAACCAACCCCAACAACGGCAGCAGTGTCTGCTGCAGCAGCTAGTCCCATGGTTTCTTTGTCTTTTTCGGAGAAGCCCCACTTCAATTCCTTGCTCTGTTCATCCAACGACTGCCATGTCCGAAGACCTTTTGGGTCTTTAGAAAGTGGGTGCGTGAAAAGGTGTGGCCTTAGGCGGAGTCTGAGTAGCTTCGTGACTTCGGCCATCGCCACACCGAACTCGGTGCTGAGCGAGGAGGCTTTCAAGAAGTTGGGGACTGGTGGGTTCTCGGAGAGTGATATTGACGTCAGTGAGGATGAGGGTGGTTTCGTGTCTGAGGGTGGCGAGGCTGAGAGTGCTAGTGAGGACGAGCTTGCTCTCTCCCAGCTGGATTTGCCTCAGAGGCTCGTGGAAACACTTGAAAAACGGGGCATTACCCATCTCTTTCCCATTCAAGTATGCTTTGTTCTTTTCTCACTTTTCCGTGTTATCCTAAATTTTCGTTTTGATGTGAATTGATGTTGTTTATTGCTGGCTGGGTTATTCTTTTTTCGAGCATCCTTTGTTCGCTGGATATGCATGGGATTAGCTGCTTCAATGGGATCTTTTGTTAAGTGGAAAACTTTTATCTTTGTTAATGTACTAGGCGAACCATGGATAGAATTAAGTGCAGGGAAGTATGATAGGTATACTGGGATGTTCTGTGGTAGCGATAGGTATACTGGGATGTTCTGTGGTAGCTTACTTTAGATGCCTATCCTATGATGAAAATTGAGCTTTTCAACTTTAAGATTTTGTGGGGTCTGATGCTTTACATAGGCACAATTTCCTTTTTCTAATTAACTCGATAATTAGTTTCTTTACTTTTGCCAGCACTAGGATAGTTCGCTCATTATGTTTCCTCCTTCATTGTTCTCTCTAATAAAGTTTCTTCATTTCTTCAATGGCAAATTCATGTTCCATGTACTATTGTTTGATTGTTAGAGAGCGGTGTTAATCCCTGCGCTTGAAGGGCGTGATATAATTGCTCGTGCGAAGACTGGAACTGGGAAGACTTTAGCTTTCGGGATTCCTATAATAAAACGCCTTACTGATGGTGATGAACATAGAAGTTCGAGGTATTTGAGGGATAATTTTACTTTCTTCTTTTTGGGGGTAACATTCAATGTTTGAGCAATTTTCTAATGACATGTTATACTATAAATGTCTCTTAGACGTGGGCGACTACCCAGAGTATTGGTCCTAGCACCAACCAGGGAATTAGCAAAGCAAGTAGAGAAAGAAATTAAGGAATCTGCGCCTTACTTAAACACTGTGTGTGTTTATGGTGGAGTTTCTTACATTACCCAACAAAGCGCCCTTACCCGGGGGGTCGATGTAGTTGTGGGTACTCCTGGTCGAATCATTGATTTGATCAATGGTAACAGCCTTAAATTGGGGGAAGTGGAATTTTTGGTACTTGATGAAGCTGATCAGATGCTTGCCGTCGGTTTTGAGGAAGATGTGGAAGTGATCTTGGAAAAGCTTCCCTCACAGCGACAGAGCATGCTTTTCTCTGCCACAATGCCTGGTTGGGTGAAGAAACTCGCAAGAAAGCACTTGAACAATCCTTTGACAATTGACTTGGTAAAGTTCTGCTCTCAATAATCTCTCTGTCTCCATCTGCACAAACTTCTTGCATGATCAGATATTGGACATAAGCCTGAACGTTTTTTCATGGTATGGTCATAGAAATGGAGGAGTGGGGCTCATCAATGTGTCATTTGGCGGCTTATGTGTTTTGCCTGCTCTTCATTTCCCTGATGTAGGTTGGAGAGCGAGATGAAAAGCTCGCTGAGGGAATTAAACTTTTTGCCATATCAGCAACGCCAACTTCAAAGCGCACCATTCTAAGTGATCTCATAACGGTAGGAGATGCGTCCTCATATTTGATTGCTTTTTCCCCAATTGAGATGATAATTTGATTCGCTAACATTTGCATATGGATATGTCTCCCGTTAGGCATTTTCCCTTAATTTCTTTATCATGCCATTTCGTAAGATTCTTCCTGCTTAGCAGAAGAAGGCTTTGATCTTGTTCTTGCCAGCATGGTTTATGGTAGGCTTTAAGAAGATGTGCTTTTGCTAGATAATTGATCTTCTGTATATCTATCTTAGGTGTATGCGAAAGGTGGGAAGACCATTGTTTTCACGCAGACTAAAAGAGATGCAGATGAGGTATCTATGGCATTAACGAGTAGCATTGCCTCTGAAGCATTGCATGGGGATATCTCTCAGCACCAGAGGGAGAGAACTCTTAATGGTTTCCGGCAGGGGAAGTTCACTGTTCTTGTTGCTACTGATGTTGCATCTCGTGGGCTTGATATCCCTAATGTTGATCTTGTAGGTTATTTAATTCTTTATGTTTGTTTGCCTACATGATTCATATTGCTCTCATGAAGCTGTGTTTATAAGAGTGACAAGAGTATATGCATCTCCTATTGCCAGGTCATCCACTATGAACTGCCGAATGATTCAGAGACTTTTGTCCATCGGTCTGGTCGTACTGGACGTGCCGGGAAAGAAGGAACTGCTATCTTGATGTATACAAGTAGTCAGAGGAGAACTGTCAAATCCATTGAGCGAGATGTAGGTTGCACATTTGAGTTTATTGGCCCTCCAGCAATGCATGAGGTTTTGGAGTCATCTGCTGAGCATGTTGTTGCAACCCTCAAAGGAGTTCATCCTGAGTCTGTAGAGTTTTTCACTTCAACAGCGCAAAAACTAACTGAAGAGCAAGGTGTAAATGCCCTAGCTGCTGCTTTGGCTCATTTGAGTGGTTTTTCGCAACCTCCTTCATCTCGGTCTCTTATAAATCATGAGCAGGTAGATTGGAACATCTAATTTGTGGCAATTTTGCTCGTTATCTGTACTTCTATAACACTACCTGTTATTAGATTTATTTCAAGATTTAGCAAAATAAGTGGTTGCTCATTGGAGCATGGACCATTTATGTCAGGAAAATGATTTGTTGATCCTGTTTGCTGAAAAAATGAGAGAATATGCATCTATATAACTGATGATACCGATTGGTCCTTCAGAACATGGTTTTTGTATGTTTCTGCCATTTAACTGGTAATTTGAGGTAATGGAAAATGTTGCCTGCTGCTGTATCTTATATTGTTTTATTGGACGCATGCATTGTAGGGTTGGGTTACGCTGCAATTGACTCGGGATCCATCTAATTCTAGAGGTTTCCTTTCTGCTCGATCTGTCACTGGATTTCTATCTGATGTCCATTCTCCAGCGGCAGATGAAATAGGGAAGATATACCTGGTTGCAGATGAAAGGGTATCTACCAAACCAGAGCACTATCTTTATGAATTTTCCCATTATATATATTATTTATTTATTTATTTCAGTCGCTTGTACAATTTTTTCAAATCATTGATGGTGCCAATTTCAGGTTCAAGCGGCAGTTTTTGATCTTCCTGAGGAGATTGCGAAGGAGTTGCTGAATAAGCAAACACCACCTGGGAACACTATTACAAGAATTTCCAAGGTTGTATGAGAGTTTGAGATACCTCACATGGTTGAGATGACTCTGGTTTTATTAGATGCAGTTGCTTCCATATATAGATATTGCTTTAGTGTCAGTTTCGGTGGTAAGTGCATGCTCAAAGCTAATTCACATGGATCTTGTATATTGACAGTTACCCGCTCTGCAAGATGATGGCCCCGCTAGTGATTTCTATGGCAGATTCTCTAGCAGAGACAGGAATCGTCGGGCGAGTCCTAGAGACCGGAGAGGATCAAGATCGTCCCAAGGGTGGGGCAGTGGTCGTAATTCTGATGATGATGATGGTCTATTTAGGCGTGGTGCCCGAGGTTCCAGAACTGAAAATAACTGGAGTCGCACCTCAAGAAACAATGATAATGATTGGCTTATAGGTGGTAGGCGATCCAGTAGAGCATCTTCAAGGGACAGGTGTATCTCTCTGCTTATGCAATCTTGCAAAGTATTCCTCAAGCATTTTTGTTAGCTCTTGGAACATATGGAACTGATATAGTGTTGCAGACTTGTTTTAGACATTTGATACCTTATCCTCCATCATTGAGCTCACCAATGACATACTTCACATGGCTATGTAAATCTTACTGATATGGCATTTTGTCATGACAGGAGCTTCGGCGGATCATGCTTCGTATGTGGCCGTACAGGGCACAGGGCATCTGAATGCCCCAGTAAGCAAGACTACTGATTGTATCTATTTAAATTCGTACATTCTGAGCGAAAAGTGGAGGGTCCTACTCTGCTGTTGCAGCTGCTTCGCCACCCGCTTTCTTCCCTACCTGCTTGTTTCTAAACTGGTTGGTCAATGTGTCTTTGAGCTGGAGAGACGATGAAAAGAGTTACAGTGATCAACCCCAATTTAGCCCCTAGGCTTCAGTATGCTTGGCATGGGCACTCTTGAATAGATCAGGCCGAGTCAATCCTGCTGACACTTTTTACCAAATCATAGTTTCTTAGCGTCTTTTTGATAGTTCTCCATTTACTAGAGCAAGAACGGTACTTTATGAGTTATTGTGTTAACGTGAAGGGGTGTCAGAATCAATTCTCGTGAAACCTTATCTGGCTTTTTTTGGAATGGGAAATGGATGCTTTTATATCATCCGGCAATCTTACCATAGGCTTATGATGAAGATGATACTAGCTTAAAAACCCATGACTCACCGGATCGCGGCATCAGAAATTACTTTATGATGTCTTCCAATTTTGCACGTTTTAGTGAGTGACTACTTGAATGATTGCTCTATGTGCTTATGTTGCTATTCCGAAACGCAGTACATGGGGGACAAAAACAGAATCCTTTAGTCTATTATCATGGCACCACTGGAACGGAATTGAATTAGGAGCTTAATATGGATCTAAGTTGCGCTCTTTAATGTAAAAAAATTACAAACAAAACAATTAGTTTCAAAGGACCGCGGATTGGATAGACAGTCATGTGAACTATGAGTCTAGCGAGTCTAGGAACAGAGTGAATGGAATACTGAAGCTTTTGAAGATGATGGCAAAAGAACTATTCTTAGCAGATCACTCTCAAGATCTCATATTAGCAAACTGAAGAAACTTTAAGAACCTAGATGCCTAGTAGAACAGGAAGACAATTGCCCAACAAAGGTCTCAAATATCAAATTTCATGGCAGAAGACGAGGTTCGAATGTTTTCTCACTCACCCCAGCCTGCTTAATTTTTAGAACTGTGACAATGACTTGCCCCCAAATTGACTGCCTTTAAAACGAGTACAGCCAAATCATCCAGACTGAGTTTTCGCTCTCCCTATAGCATAGAAGAGCTATAAATGAACCGAAACAAAACTTCCACGTCGATGGCTGAAGCTAAGTCCTTGAAGCTAACGCATATTGCTGTATAGATAATAGATCCAGAACCATCTAATCTATCACTCTGCTCAAGACAAACTGCATAGAACATCAATTCCCAGGTTACGTGGTTTTCCACGCCGGCAAAAATGTCTGCTCTCGAGGAAAAGGCTCAATGAGCAGGCTTATATTTCGGCCCCCGTCCATTCGACTTTCTCCTGATCCAAAATCTCCACCACATCATTAGTGATGGATGCAATTACCCGCAAAAAGCCTGTGCTGAAGTTGGTGCATCCAGGAGGCGTCACCGAAAGGCATAAAAACCCAATCACTGCTGCTGAAATAATGAAGAAAAATCCCAGACACTTTGTGACTCGCCCGGATGTGTTCAAGTTCCCCTGGATAGTTGTTCGGCCCGAGTCGCTCTTGCAACCCGGCGACGTCTTTTATATTGTACCATTCCGTACAGTCCGTGGCTTGATGCGGCGCAAAGCCCATCAGTGTCAGCTCTTGAATCAGCAAAGTCCGGACTCCTGTAGAAGTGAAGATTATGAGAGCGAACGCGCACGCGAATCGTTACGAACGGGATCATGTCCATATGATTCTCCTTCTGAAAGGACGAAAATAGTGAAAAGGAGATCTCCAAATGCTTGCCAGAATACTGAAAGATGCAGGCTTGGTGAATGTTATGCAGGAAACCTCACATACTCAAAGAAGCACTGTCTTGATCAATTGGGTGAGATCCTGCAGCAGCAGCGACAAGGCCATGATTCTCCATCCAATAAAAGAAATGAAGCAAGTTCCAGGCATAGACTATGTGGACAATTTCTTGAAGACTCATGCACCTATGATTCTTCAAACAAGGTGAAAAAATATACTGGTGGCGACTATTGCCCTCTCATGAAAGGACAAACTTCCAATGCTTGCCCCACTATGAAAAGTCCCAAGCCAAGAGAACGTGATTTAGGAAGCTTTGGCTGTCAGTCTGAAGGAACACCCTCCAAGGAGCATTATCTTGAAAAACCCAGAAAAACATCAGATTGCTTTACATTTTTTTGTCCTCAAAGTGAGGCAGATGGATCTGCAGGAGATTCCGAAGGCTGGTACCAGTCTTCCACCGAAGAGAGTCGCTTTCATTGGCCCCTGAAAAGTCGGCCTCCAGGTAATTACCGAGATGTGGAGAGCCCCTTCTGTGGAGATCAGCTAATGGGAGACGAACGTTACTTTGATATACTTATTGATGATCGCCAGAGAATGCAAGGACTTTATGGTGGAGCTAAGAGAGAGAATCTAGCATCGGCAGGTCGTGCACAGGATGATCCGTACAGCCTAAGTGATGACAAAGGGAATCATATCTTTTGGAGAGACGGCCCCGAAATGAAGCTCGACCAATCTGAGGATGGCGTCCTTAAATTCAGGTCTTGCTTAAAGAAAAGTAAGAACAAGTTATGTGGCCGCAGAGTAAGATTCACCCTTCCAGGCGAGGATGATGACAACTTGGGGGTGAAAGTCTTTTGAGTCCGAGACGAGGAGACTCCGTAGAATTCCCTAACTAAAAAAGTTTTGCTTCTATATGTTCATCTGTCAGGCCTGTTTTGTTACTTCTTTGGGATTCATGATTAGCTCTCTTGAAAATTCACAGATAGCCTTTACCTCCTCTATGTACGATCATCTCTCACGCTCACCATGGAAAGGATAAGTGTTGGCGATTCTCTAGCACGGATTATGGAGATGATGTACTATATTTGTGCTTGCATATGAACAACGGGTTAATTGCTAAGAAATAATTCCCAAAGTTCTGTGCAATGTATGCTTGGAGGTATTGCAATCACAATAAACAACTTTCTCCAGTTTATGATAATCTTCCTTCCAACAATGTCCTTGAGCTCGCTGCAAACTTGATATTCTACTATACTAAAGACAAGATTTCTTGTGGCAATACGCTCGAGAAACTTTACACATCAGCAATTAAGAAGAGAAAGAGGAGGAGAGATGGACAGGCAATTTACACGCTTGGCTCTTTAGTGTATTTCACTGCTCGTCACTCATATCCAGTCAAAAATGCACGTGATGCTATAGTTTTCAGTTCTGACGGATAGGGCGAGATTTTTGCACATAACGTTCGAGCTTTTATCTTTTGTAATATTCTTAGAATATACTTCTACTCCTAATACTTGGATTTTTACTATTGATCATTAATTCCTCGTGATGCTATCTTATATGCCATCTTTCTGTTGTTTATATGTTCCGTTAGAATTTCGGCCATATAGAACAAATACCAAATCTAGATAATAATAAAAATTCATTTTCTTTACATGAAAGGGATTTGCATTGTAAGCTGAAAGAACCAAATATTAAAAATGTTGAATGCTGCGTCAGTACTGCATATTAGACATGATCCTCCAAGTTTACCCATGAATCATGGAATCCGAGCAGACAAGGAAAAATATCGTTTCCGTTAGTTATCTTCCTTATGAGGGTTATAAAATTCACGAGCAGGGAGATGAATAAGCTCCATTGATGCAAGTTCCATAAGTATTTATTATCTTCAAGCACACTTAACCGACTCATCTTAGCCAAAATCTCACTGTTGAAATACACTTTTGTGAGTGTCTGCTATTAAAGTACCTCTTCCTGAATTAAGAAGATTCAATGGTTATTCACCATTTAATGAGAAGCTGTAGTGGGAATTTTATTGAAAATACAAGCTAATGACTACAGCTCTTCTATGAGGCACTTCGTTACTCATAGAGGAATCATCATATAGCTTCCATTCTAGTTGGGTTTCCATGCTCACACGAGAATGTTATGAAATCCTAACTTCATGGGAAATTAGAAACTCGTCACTATGTAAACGAAAATTGAAGAATCTCGTGTCGTGTACAACGATATAGGCCCAGTCAGAAGATGCTTCTGCATAACCTCACAATCGGTAATCGGCATTCTATCCATTAACTAAACTGTTTGCAAAACCTATTCAACACTGATTCATCCAATATAATCACTTGTTCAGCTAATTGTGTAACTATCAATGTACCCTCATATTCTGCATAAATTTGGCCAATGAACCCTGTAAATATGCCTGGTATTCTTCACTTACGAGCATCTCTGAACTATTTGAAGGAGGAGGACTTCTTTTCTCTCCAGAACCATCTGAAAGCAATGCTGGCTCGCATGTAGTATCTTGGCCATTTCGTTTTTGTTCAGTCTCTCTGGAAGGATTTTCGTTCACATTATGATGCTTCATCCAGGAGGTGGTTTGGCCATTTACATTCTCATTTTGATTATTAGAAACATGCTGCGGAACAGCAGAGGCCATACCAGGGATATCTCCATCCAGTATTTTCAACACCTGCAAAAAGAAATGCTTTTTGAGAATGTCCTAGAGTGGCAGGGGGAAGAGTGTAGTCGTCAATGACAAAACAAATTGGTTCACTTATTGGCAACGTGTAATTTGTTTTCTGGGTACATTTAAAGACTTCTAGCAGATTTTAGGGATACCTGAGACATCCTTGGTCTTTGTTCTGGCAGTGGTGAGAGACACAGTTCTGCAGCATGCATCATGGCATCCACTTCCCATTTTACATAGCTGTCTAAAAGTTGAGGATCTATTATCCTATTAATTATCCCCCTTTTCAGCAATGGAAGGCCCTGCTCAACAGAAAGGAAAAATGACGATATTAGAAACTAATATCAACCTGTTTTATTCCAGTTTTTCCAAGTTAATGCTGGATATTATAAGTGAGTGCTACCACTTATCAACTACCAACATAATGGTTCTTAGCAGTTACTTATGCGCAGTGCATGGGAAGAAAGAGAGAAGACTTGCCCAATCAGACACAAATTGTTTTCCTGTATTTCTTGAGAACTCGGTGGCCTTAAAGCCACTTAGTAGCTCCAATAGAACTATTCCATAAGCATATACATCAGCTTTCTCTGTTACAAGCCCAGTCTGAGTGTACTCTGGAGCCAAGTACCTACATAACATCAATTCATGTGTAAGGGCCAATTTCTCTGATACAACAAATAATTCGCTGGAGGCCAGACTGGAAAGTCAGTACAACATTGATTGCTTAGGTCCAATTAGCAATTATCTCGTGGTTGTTTATTAAACCAGATTCATGGGACTGGTCCAAATAATCCAAAGAAGGTGACTGTTCTTCTGACAAACAATTAAGCAATACATAAGTAGGAAAAAAGGCACTCCATTAATTATTAGTCTGTTGAACTCTAGATAAGCTTGCTAATAAGCAATGCCAACATCACGGAAAGTATGCCTCTGGAAGCAATTGCTTCAATGAAGTTCACTGAGACAATCAAACAAGATATGAAATAGTAGTCTCATATGAGGCAGGGAAAATCATTAGCATGTAGAGATTATGGTAAGATATCTATGGGAAGAACAGCAACTTTAACCAAATTGTAATGCTGAAAATTAGTAGATTATGATGCAATAATATTAAAATACAGTAAATACCCAAATGCACCAACAACCCGTGTCTCCTCAGCTGCTTGGCCATTGGCTTGCCACCTTGCGAGGCCAAAATCGCCCACCTACATGTGAGACACAGCTGTAAGTAGCTAAAATCACTCGCTTCTTGCTTATGTGAACTCTATTTCATTCAAATCACATTTTTTGCTGACAGATGAATAAACCATTGACTTAAGGCATCATGATGAGGCAATGCTCAAAACTGCATTCTTCACGTAGTCTAACATAATACTTGTCAGCCCATACATTTGTGAGGCACTTTCTTTCTGCTATAGGGGTTGGTCACTGAATCGCATAACTATTTTTCCTAGCACATTCACAATCTGGAAGAGGTGAATTTGTGAATTTCAAGAAAATCCATGTCACGAATGAAGGCAATGCAGGCATAGGTATTGAAAAGTGTGTAAAGAAAAAAGATGGAATTACCATGGGTTCAAAGTCATGGGTGAGGAGGATGTTGTTGGGCCTGAAGTCTCTATGTACAATACACCCGACTCGACAATCTTCATGAAGATATCTCAAACCTCTTGCAGCTCCTATTGCAACCTTCATCCGATTAGACCAGGTCAGCACCTCAGATGACTCTTTTCCTGAAAATTTTACTTGCTTGTCAGATCAAGTAATTTTCACGTGCACAAGTGTTATAACAATATGGCTTTATCAAAACTTCTGATAGCAAACGATCCAATCAAAACAAAAGGAAGCGTGAGCAACTACAGAGCTTTACCGTACAGATGCTTGTCTAATGAACCATTGCAAGCAAACTCGTATATAAGAAGCCATTCTGTTTCGATGCAATAGCCCACTAACATCACCAAGTTCTTATGCTGTGCACAGCTCAGCACTTCGATTTCAGAACAGAACTCTGATGCACCTTGTGCATTCAAGCACTTGTGCTGTTTCACCGCAATGACTTGTCCATCAGATAACACTCCTCTATAGACAGGACCGAATCCACCCTCTGCCAAGAAGTTTTCTGCTGCGAATTCATTGGTAGCTCTTTCAATCTCTTTGTAACTGAACTTCCTAGGAGGCTTACCAAAATGCGGAGCATTAAGCTTACAGACGGAGCAGAGAGGTGGAAGTGTTGGAGGATGTTTAATTGAGAGAGACACAGCTTTCCTAACAGTCGATATTCGTGGGATCCTTAAAGAAGCGACTGCCGGTTGATTGTCAGCGCAAGTTGAAAGGTCTTTGCTCGTGATCAGATCTTTTGACTGATGTGGGCTAGCTGCTTGGTGCCCTAAGCGTGATGAATCTACTGATCTTCTCGCTGGGACTGAAACCATGTTCGCTGTTTTGAGATCATCACCCTTTGCCATTTCTGTTTTTAAAATGACAAACGACTTCAGTGTCTTAGTGTAAAGCTTATTCAATATCTTTTCTTTTATTTGGGCTTACCATTTTTAATCTTCAGAGGACCACTATAGCTTTTCCTTTTTGGCTCCATGGGAGTAGCTGATGCTCTAAGAAGTGGCTCATCAATGTTGGAGTTCGACACCTTCCTCACCAATTGATGATTAGTATTTTCTGCAGAGGGACTGAATGCAGCCTGAATTTTCGTCTCCTGATGGAAGTACTGAGAATTGAGATGTTTACGTGAACTGTACGGGGTCACATCTCTAGCGGTAGCATTGAGCAAGTAGAAGGGGTCCTTCTCTGTGGTAGACAGTGAGGACGATGTGTCTGCCTTGGTATTTGGACTTCTGAATCCAAGACTGCTATGAGTCGCTGGACTGCTATTATCTTTTGAGTTGTATGCAGCAACTACACCGACCATGTCAGCTACCGTGGGGTCATTCTGTTCCACTTTAGTATTAACTGTCTTTGGAATGCTGGGATTAACTGCTCTCAGGATCCTTGGAATGGCGTGGTCTACAATTACAATGTTACAGATCAATTGTTTCAAACAGTCGTTGCCCTCTTTCTTCAGCCGTCTGAAGTTAAATGGCAATAACTCAGCGTCAATACTGCTCTAGTTAACCACTCAGAATAGGAAGAATAAACACAGTTACTTCACCGATTCCCATAAAAAGAGTTCCGCCTTGATATTAAGGATAAAGTCATTTTACAAGAATTGAGATGAGGGAGCAAGATTACTGGTGCTTACGTATCTAGAACTACCCAGGTAGCTCCAAGCTCTGCAGCTGCAGTTGCAACAGACCCCGGCTGTGCATCTGTCATGACTTTGACTATACCGTTCACCTATCGCTTAATGGCATGCATCAGAATTGGCACTAGCAATTTAAAACTACACGATCACTGGTCACTATAGACCACAAAATTTGATTACCTGCTTGATTTTGTGAGCTGAAAATACGTTCTGCATCATTAGCTCACAAACACCTTTCACCTTTGGCTTTACATTGGTTTCTACTCCATCGTCCGGTGCCTGGGCCATGTTACCAGACGAAATTTTCTCATTGTGGCCGAGACCCCACTTCTTGAGCAAGCCTAAGGAGCAATCACATGGTCACAAACATAAAACCAGAATTTAAAGAATTACATTAACGAGCTAAATTTGCTGTGAGATGCTCACTAGTGAAAAACTGCGAAGTCTTAGACTTATGTTTCCTATGGGCACCGGCGGGATAATGAGCTTTAAAAGGAAGAACGCCGAGTAGGAATAGAGAGTCCGAAGTCTTCGTCACATTGCGCACTGCCCATTCAAGAGCATAATCCGTGATCTCTTTGCTTGCATCAACTGCCACAACTATCACTTCTCCATCCATCTCTCATAGAATCGTGTAAGAACAAGAACAAGCTGTGAAATTCCCTCAGATAAGTTGAATAGTGGAGACCTTGGAACAACAAAAAGCTAACTTGGTGATGGAGTCTGCCGGCCTCAAATGCACTAGTCACCCCGATAAGCCAAACGCTAATCAATTACAATTTGCGATGACGGTGTACTCTTCTTTCGTGGGAAAGCAATGGAGAATGGACCAACTGAATAGACAGGCTGCAGATCACTAAAAATGACAGAGTCCACGGAGGACGGAAGAGCCACCACTGGGCAGCCCAGGGTGAGACTTTTGAAATGTTCTCTGTCCATATGCATTTGGAGGGAAATGCATATTCTCTATCAGATATCAGATAGGGACCTCCACAATAAATCTTGCTATTTAACATATATGTTATTAAAGTTCTCAAGTTTTGACCTTTTCAATGATTGGAGGGTCTGTCTGCTTGATTTTAATACAGCCTATGCTATGTTTTGATCGAGACATGCTTTTTGTTTTTCTTTTCCCAACTCAGTACCTTGGGGCTGCTTTTGTTGTGCGCATCTGATGTCGCCAGCTATGTCCATCCGGACCATCCCTCATTATAAAAATTGTCGGGGAAATGATCCGCATTTGGTCCAACACCTTGCTAACTCTGGAGCTCCATTATGTGCTTTATGATATATCCCACGGGAACCTTCAAATTAACAGTTCAAATGTCCCTTTTACATTATAACAATGACAGTAATAGCAATGACAATGATATTTACAATACTTGTGGTAATAATAATGAGAAGTAAATGAGGATTAACCAGACTAAGACAACAGAACCTATTGATCCTGCAGCTGATTTGTTATTTCGTCAAGTTAGAGCAATCGGCCAGATGTTTGCCATTGTCGTAGTTGCTCCATTGTTCTTCTTTTCTCAACTTGAGATTAAAGTTAACAGATACGACATAACATAAACATCAGGTTTTTATTACAGCTCAATGATGCAAATCGTTGTTGAAACAAGCTTGGAAAGTGAAATAAAAAAGGTAGGGTTGGGGGGGGGGGGGGGGGGGGGGGGGGGGGGAATGTTGGTGTAAAAGAACCATCGTTTTCATTGCCCCTTTACCTTTTCATAACCCAAAAGACCCCATGTTCGGAACTCTATTTTTGTTGACTACAGAATAAGGAGAGTTACCTGTCTATTTGCATGCGTCCAGTCATTTTGCATGAAGAACACAACTATGTTATTAGTTGGATCCTAGAGTATGAGGATGTCCTTGGATTAATTTTCTGTGCCTAACAGGAATACATGAACAAAATCAGACGATATAAATGGAAATGTAGGTAGGAATTTGGTGATGGCCTTGTCCAGAGTGGACCTTCTTCCCATCAATAAAAAATGTCGAGATGTTTTCCTACTGTTAGGTAATGATGGCAGCTTGATAAAAATAAGGCTGTCGATAGGCTAAACCCTAGTTCCTGACCATTTGGCGGAAAATATCACTTTTGAGTTTTGTTTGGTTCACAAAAAAATGTTACATTTCTAGAGAATGCTTTCTAGAAAGTGGTAATACTTTTCATATTTAATTGAAATTTGAAAAGAACTGAAAAAAACATCTTCAGTCGTTTGATTTTCTAAATACATAAACATCATTCGCACCCTAGTAATTTACGCATGGGTAGCGGACAAGCAGCTAGGGAGTCAAGCACAAGCACCAAAATCCCGAGTCTAGCCTCAATGAACCCTAACCCAAGAACGGGAGACACGAGCATTTAGGTGTCAAGCAAGAGCACAAGCATTGGTCCTAGGTCTAAACAGGCTAGGCTCGAGGCCTCGGTGCCCATGCCTATATTCCTGGCACTTGGGCCTTGGTCCACGTAAGTTGAGCATGAGACCTTAGTGCTTAGGCCTGGGATTGGGTTCATAGTGGCTAGGCTAGGGTCTTGGCAGTCAAGCTCGAGTCCCCAACACTTGAGCCCTAGTCTATCAAGATTGGGCCTAGGATGCTATTGGTCGTGCTTGGGTGCCGAACAATCTTGCTCGGATTCTCGGTGCCCAAGCACAAAGCCACAAAAGCTAAGCTCGAGTCCATAGAGGCCGGATTCAAGTCCCCATTTCCCAAGCTGAAGACCTTAACACCCGTGCCCAGATCCCCAATGCTTGTGCTCGGACCTCGATGGACGTAAGTATAGGCAATAAGGCCTAAAGTAGCAGCCTCAATAGATCCAAGCTCGGGCGCTAGAACCTAGGCACATAAATTGAGGTGCCGAGCTCGAGCCTAAGCACTAGGGACCCAAGCATTGAGGATCAAAGCATGGCCTTTATGAACCCACGTCTAGTGCCTAGGAACTAAGGCATGGATATTAGGGTCTCGCACTTGGCCTTTTATGGACCTGACCCCAAGTGCTAGGGCGTTTGGCACGAGCACTGGGGCCTCAAGTTCGATCTTAATAGTTTTAGGCTAAGAGACCAGGGAACACGCATTAATGTTTTCATACCCGAGTGTAGAATTTCTAGTATGAGCATTGATATCTAATCACATTTTGAAATATATTTTCTAGTTTTTTAGAGAAGAAATCATTTTCATGAATTTAAGTACGTAGACTCATTTTGCTAAAAGATCCAAACGCTTGAAAATGAGTGATTTTTTTTTTTTTGAAAAACATTTCCTACAAAACAAACTGACCTTAAGCATGCTTTTTTTTTTTTTAACTGATGGATTTTCACCTTTATTTAATTCAGAGGCTTTTGTTTTTCTCCAATATTTTACTGAGAGTTGCCAAGCTTGAAATCAGCTAAAGTCCGGGTATCAAGAGTGAATCTAAACCCCAGGTACAGTGCTTCAGAAATTTTTTTTGCTGAGATATGAAACTGCCAAATTGCAAAAGGACTACAGATCAAAACGCAACGCCTTCCCACAAAGAAACATCAGATATAAATACATGCTAAACTAATGAAACCAATGGTAATCCATGACTAATACACTTTCATCTGTAAGCAACTAGAGGCGCTTGACTCACTGAAGTCCCAGATGCTATTTTGGCTTAATCACACAATGTAATCCATTGTGGTGAAAACAGTAAAACAAAGCCGATGTTGTCTCTCAATCCCAGATGCTCTCTGTCCTGGAAGACACTCCTATTTCCATTGATCTCGCTTGCCTTTGTCGCCTAAAGGAACACTTCCCCCCGGCTGTCGGATGACAATCAACTTAGGACCTTCATTACATCTACCTAGCAACTCTTGTGGGATCCATAAGCTGCTTCTTTTCAATCTCATGCTGTTTCACGACCTAAGATATTTCCATCATGAGATTGGCATTCCTGCCACTTAAGAGACTTCCATTTCGTCTGCATCCCACTTCTTTCATTTTCTCGAAGAAGGCTTCTTAGTCCAATGAATGACATGCTGTTGAGGTAGCTCGAATGAGAATTTTGTTATTAGACTTCCACAATGATTCGCTGGTCCATCATTCTCACCCATTTTATTATCATGATCAGAATATTCCTTCTTCTCACCATGAAAACTGATCTCAACATGACAAAATTTTCTCATCTATGTCCTCCACATTGGAATGTTCTATGCAGTAATATTGCCTGCTGTCACTGTCGTCATCATGTTCTGTTTGACCGTCAATTTCCTCAGGGGAATGAAGCACAGGATCAGCGAGAGGTGAACACGGTCTCTCTTCTGATGCGCCTGAAAGAAAACTAAGAGCAGTCACAACATCACTCATCAGCGGTCTCACTGATGCTTCCTCTTGCAGGCACATCGCAGCAATAGCGATGGCTTGATTTAAGTCTTTCTCGGGAAATTTCCCCTGGAGTAGCGGATCTGCCATTTGTGGAAACAGTTTAGGATATCGGAATTTCGGATATGCCTGCATATTATCCAAGCATTCCATAATTAGTCAAATAATTTGATTTTGGTGCATAAGTCCCACAATTATAACAAATACATAAAGCATTTGAAAATGTTTCATGAGAAAAATGCATATATGAAAGATGCACATTACCCAGGCAACTAGATTCTGCTCCTTGCTGGGTTTCGTGGTGTCAATTACTCTCCGTCCAGTGATGAGTTCTAGTAAAATTACTCCAAAACTGTACACGTCAGATTTTGGAGTCAACTGTCCTGTTGTGGTGTATTCTGGAGCACAATAGCCATAAGTCCTCATCACCCTTGACGACACATGCATTTTATTACCAGCAGATCCAAGCTTCGCCAGTCCAAAATCAGACAGCTTTGGCTTAAATTCTTCGTCCAACAAGATGTTTGTGGACTTAAGATAACCGTGTATGATAGGAGGGTTCCAGCTACTATGCAAATACTCGAGACCTTTTGCTGCACCATACGCGATCTTCATCCTCACGAGCCAGTCCAAAGGTTCCTTATTTGGCCCAACATCTGCATATAAGTTTTCGCATAAAATCCAGCCATTATAAGTCATAAGAGTTTAAAAGCTGCTTTGTTAGCAGCAAAAGAAGTATACATCAGTACTTTGCGTGCAAACTCAAGCAGTTTTTCCTTCTTTCCGATAGCATCATGTTGCCATTTGAACTTCTATAAATTCCAAGAAGAGGTACCTTTTCTGTTTGCTTTTGGGTTTGGTGGGAAGCTTTTGGTAGCAAGCAGATGATCTTCCATAGTCCCCCCAGGCAAGTATTCATATACCAGAAGCCTCTGATCCCCATCGGCACAATAACCAAGGAAGTTAACCAGATTCTCATGGCATACGAGACTCAATGTCGTAACTTCATCAAGAAACTCCTTGTTTTCATGTAATCCATTTCTGTCCAGTTGCTTTATAGCCACCACCTGTCAAAAATCTTAAGTAGTGAATCAAAGAACTTAATTACCTTCCAAAAAGGAAAAAGAAAAGTGCATAGAATGGTACTTTTATTACCTGACCACTGCCTTGAAGAGTGCCCTTGTATACTCTACTAAATCCGCCTTCTCCCAACAGATACTCTGGTCGGAAATTCTTTGTAGCAGATGCGAGCTCGCGAAAAGTGAAATTTTGCACTTCGATTTTGTCATGATCCACCTCGTTTGGCTTGTTTTGGGATTCACCGGCTAGTTTCTGCTTCTTAGGCCCTGCAGCATTGAAAGACAAAAAATTTTACACCGGGGCACTTTCCTGAACATTAGTTAACCTTAAACACAACACTAGCATGAAGGCCCAAAGTGGCACATTCTGTGAATTTGACATGTTAAATAATTAGCAAATAGTGCATAGCCGAGGGCAAAGTTAATGCCCACGAAAAAGTTCTCTCCACAGGTATAATTTGTTTGAAGATCAGCAGAGCAAACCAATCTGTACCACCAACTGATCTTCCACATTTGAAGGCGAGTCTCCAATACATTGTACCTTTTTATTAAGCTAATCTCCTACCCAATTTTCTTTGTGTTACATAAGCTAGAAGAAAGTGCATGAGCAAAATCGACTCATATTTGCAGCTGCAGTAATTCCATAGAAGTCTCAACTTTTCCATTATAAATCTCCATTACGATGCATTATGATCCACTACTGCCCAAATTTTCTGACTCCTTTAGGTCGTACCTTGAAAGTATTAAAAGATGGCTGATGCAGAAATGGAACTTTAAGTGTAGATATGGTGGTGTTTTGGGGGGCAAATGAACATGGTGGATGAACTTGAACCATCTAGATTTTGCATAGGATGTAATCCAACAGAAATAAGGAAAACAACATATGCAGTCTTACCGGGTGCGTGTGAAGTGTTGTGACCTTCAATTGGAGTCATGCACTCCCTCTTAATCTGTTTAACGTGTGATGAGAAACAGGGGAAGCAACTCATGCCTGGACACAGATCAAGAACTTCAATTGTCCCGTGAAAAGAAAAACCTTGAAAACGGGCCTCTGAAGGAGGCCAGTAAGGAATGTGGAAGGCCAAGGGTCCTCCAAATTTAGTAGCACTCTACAACAATTTGAAGGACCCCTTAGACAATTGATGTTGGAATCGACAGGATGAAGAACAATCACCAGAGGAACGAGCCATTTTGTGGTCTTTCTCGTTGAGAAGAAGATTTGAAAATTTTCTCAGATCTGAGAGGTGAATTTGGCATAACGGAAGAGGAAAATGTGGGATTTTTGTTATGTTCCTCCATCAAAAGTCAGTTAGGAGGGGGAGGACCATAATTGGGTTTGGTTCATGTTTATGCCAGCTGTTTTATAATTGGCAGATGGAGAAAATTAAGCGAAGAATATGAGATTTAAATGCCTCTCCAAATATGAAGATGGAGAGTGGACTGATTCATAAAGCCCTAATGTTCTGTTCGGCCAAACACATAATCATAATTCAGCTCCTCGTATGTCCTCCTTCCTATGTACATCTCGTGAAGATGAATGATTTGGTCAGCCACAAAGAATGTAGCATTTGCCACTCGGAGCCTGCCTAGCTCGTACCTAATCATCCTCCATGAAAATGCTTTAATACTGGCAAAAAACCAAAGAATGCTTTCCCTGTTTTCATTGTAGCATTGACGCATTCGTTTTCTATTATTATTCCCGTGAACTACATTAATGCCCCCTACCTTAATGTTAAAGTGTCCAAAATTATATTGTGCCAATTCTAGTTCTCCTACCACCAAAAGCGGAAAATGAGTTCAAACGGAGAGAACCTATACGAGAATGGTCAAGATGGAACAAAAGATTTCTGGTCATCTGACCATGTCTAGTCGGAAAACCAAACGGCCCTGCTTTGTGCATGAAATGGTCCAAGGAACCATGAAAAGAGACGCATTTAGTTCCAGAACTGAGAAGAAATGCCATATACAGAACTCATCTTAGATATATAAACATATTCACACAGCTTTGAACAGAGGTCCACTTTATTAACAAGCCCCCTGTAGATATCTATTCTGTAACATCTTATGAGAAGTATAATCATCTGTAATATTCACAGTATCCCCATTCACCTTATCTCCATTGTCATATGCACCAACAACTACTTTCTCGGGAAGTCATCTGTGTAGGACGAAGCTCAATCCCCTGGACGACTAACCCGGATTTCCAGTTACCACTTTTCAATTCCAAGTTTATTTGAACCTCGCCAGTAGGATGGTCATTCACGAAAAACTCACACAGATTAACCTCCTTCCACCCATCTCCTCTGTCCCGAGGGATTTGTTTCTCCCTAGCCTGAATTTCTCTTGCTGCAGAAGTATCACGGAAAATATGTGGATATCTCACTCGCATGGTTTCACATTGCTGTCTCAACCTACCATCAGGATCCAAATATATATTGCGTCGCTCTTCCCCGGAACCAGAAAATCTGGACACTTTCACTGCTTCATTCTGAAAGCCATAGTTCCCATGCACAAACTTGAAGATAAAGTAAGTTGCATAATATGTGTCAGTAGACAGAAGTCGCATCTCCATCTTGGCGTGAACCTCAAACCAACATACTCTAAGGAGTTCTGCCACCTCTGGGAATCTTTCAAATAGAAGAGCAGATTTCAGTAACCACAAAATAGATGCCAAACATAAGAAGACAGATGACAGTATCCACAGCAAAAAAGGAAGATGTAACAGCAGTTTGGAGAATGGATGGACCTTGAGACGTGGAGTGAACTCCATCTCCCGTGGGCAGGAGTGTCGCCCCACACTATAGACATATCTCTGGTGCTAATCATATAGCACTTCTTCCCGCTCCATTTTTCAAAAGCAAAACTCTGCACAAGACATGGAAAGATCATTCTATGAGAAATATTTGGAATATTAAGATGACACCGTCTCTCCATAAGAAACCGTGATAAGAGCGAAGGATAATTAAGCAGATCTAATTATAAGTCAGTAGATGTATCTTTTGGTCATTTGATATGCTGAACAAACAACGTATTGAACAGATATGATATGACTTGAGACATGATTCCCCAAAACGATTAAAAAAGATTGCTGTCCTTAAATTAAGTAATTAGGTTGTCAATGATCCTCCACTCTAACAAAAATGAAAAAAACAAGTAAATTAACTTCTACTGCCATTGCTCACCCCATGGACTTTTCAATAAAATGCACTTAACTCTTTTATAAGCAACTGTCCAGCATTAATTGGATGGTTAGAATAGACAGCCCATCTCCATATCCAGCCCAACCATTTCAAGGATTAAAACCTTCTAAAGTCATTCTCTGCTTTCAACTAGCCGTCCCTTGATTTAAAAAAAGGACATCGCATTTTAGCAAACATGGAGACAATTCCCCCTGCATTCACAATTATGTCATCACATACGTGTGAGCAGAGACAGTACCAACGAGATTGTTTCACCTCCACAACAGACTTCTGTGGAACAAACAATGTTCCAATTCCATCCCCAACTCTAACTAAAACCCGTTACACCACAACAGCCATTTTAAAGCATAGCGTTCAGAACCATCCCTAACTCTGGTGTTCAGCTCCTGCAGACAGCGCGCAAATTAGGAGCACAACTGCCTATCAGTAACGATGCCTTCCTACCTACTATTTTAACTTTAAATTCATTCCACTGGGTATCCTCAGATTCTTCAGACTGCCCAGCACAAGCAGTGAAGCCAAAACCAACCAACCCAAGTTTTAAAAAGAAAGATTAAACAAAATTGAATTTGAGCGCTGAGCCAAAGCTTAAAAGTTGAGTGGGCCCGGTTCATGCGTCATACCTTTGAGACTACCCTTCAGGTGCCCGCAGATTGAAAGAGCGGACCCCAGCACTAACGTTGCAAGGAACTTAATATCAAACCATTAGTTCTAATACGCAGATCATTGAGGGAGATTGCAGCTAATTACGGTAATTATTTTGAAAGCCTGCAACTGTTGGAAAATGGCTCAATCTTTGTCTTCAACGCGTATGATCGGCCAGGTTCTTCAAGAAGCGGATTACACAAAACCGGCGTTACTGTGCAGCAGTTCAATTTCGACCCCAAAGCCAATCTCAAAGACTTTACCTTGCCCTCCAAGATTCAACTAAACCAAACTCCAGGCCCACAAACGCTGCAATCTTTTCATCTCGCCGCCGGCACATAAACCCAAAATTCGTTCGACAAAAATTAAGTACCTTGTGACCGGAGTCAACGAGAATAGGGGCGCTGCAGAGACGGAGGAAAACGTCCTTCTTCCTGGTCAGCGAGTGTCCAAGAGGCGTCTGCGGCAGCTGTGGCGGCGAGGAAGTCGAGACGATCAGGTCGAGATCGGGGGGGAGGAACTTGTGCCAGACGGCGTCGGAGTCGGAGGCGGAGCGCAAGGCGCGGGAGACGGCGGAGAAGCGGGCGGCGTCGCGAGGGGTGGTGAGGGAGAGGATGTGGGCAATGCACTCCTCGGGCAAGGCGTCCAGCTCCACCATCTTGTGGGATCGATCGCGTTCGAAGCTCGAGAAGTCCAATGTTCTCGTCTCGATTCGACGACGAATCCTCCGTCCGAGGTTGCTCACCAGTTAACCCCGACAATGCTGACGGTTTTCCAGTCTTCGTCTATTTTCCGATCTTCCTCGGGTCGCGGGCCGGGGAGCCCGACCCGGACACCAGACGGGTTCTATTCGTTTTGAAAATGACCTTGAAGCCTACCTTTGTTCATTCAATCCAATTTCAAAACTTACCCGTGAGCCTATTTTTCTTTTGTTCCCTTTTTTTTTAATTTGGTTTCATGTAGCAAAATAATATAGGTAAGAAAATGGTTCAAAGTAAAAAAATAAATAAGAACAAGTGAGCAAACATTAGTTAAGAACGAGCGAGGATTGCGAGGCTCGAATGAACGAGGGCGAGCCACAAGTAAGCTTGGAGGAGGGTGAGTAGCGAGTTAGAGATAGTCTTGAAGTGTTTTAGTCAGGTTAAAGAGTATAGAAAAAAAAAAGCAAGAATTAGGATTTTAAAGTTTTATGAAATCGATTCCAAATTTAGTTTGGTTCCCAGTTGGTTCTTCATTCAAAACCGGATTGGTTTTCAAAGGAAACGGGAACTAGACTGATTTTCAGGGCAATCCAACCTGTTTGCATAGCTCTAAGGTTCACTCTTTCCTTAAATGGGATAAATAAAGTATGTGAAAAAAAAATCAAAGAAACCAGAAATAATAACTTTTTTTATGAAATAAAGTTATCGTAATAAAGGAATTCACTTAAGTTAAACTCCTCAGTTAATTCTTTTTCATTTTCTTTATGCCTTTATATGGAACACTGTGTCGAGCTAGTCGATGGCAATTAATTCCAAATTTCGGCACCAAGCAAAAATTTTCATTAATATATATAATTAAAGAGTTTTTTTTTTAATCTAGGGAGGTGGGAATCACCATTGATCGTCCTAAGTCGATAAGTACTTGTAATGACTTTGCTTATGACATGATTCGAATTTATTGTCTCATGCAAAATAGCGTGACAAAAGCGTCAATTTTTATACTTGTTTTTTCTTTCTTCTCTCTCAATGAACAATTGCTCCTTTTTTTTTCCTTCTCTTTTTGGTGTAGCGGGTTTGTCGATATTCGGACCAACTTTAACTCATCTCAATCAGTTCATTTTTTTAACAATCTTCAAAGTACACTTTCTGACGTCGGATTGATATAATATAGATTTTACTCAAAACATTTGCCGAGGGAAAGCTGAGTTGATCGATAATAATTTTTCAGAATAGTCCTCCCTTATTATATGATACCATGACAAGTTGGACCATGTGCTAAAAAATGGAGTTCAATTGAGCAGATCACATGCGAGCACAAAGAGCGGCAATCCAACATCAGAAAGTAGACATTCAACACGTCAAAAGACCCCTCCACGAATCCAAAGTGGGTCGACACCTTTGCTTTTATACATTGCCTTTACCATTGTCCAACTTCTCTATGGCTAAAATCCTTCTTTTTATATTGTTTTGGGTTCATCTGGAGATGTATTATGCATGAATGAATGGTGAATGTGGGACATACTCTAAGCAATTCCTTCTTCAAGCTTTTGGCTGAGCATTTGGAATCCAATTTAGGGAGATCTCTTTTCTATGAGGAATCAACTTTCTTCCTTTATTATTTAAAAGAAATGATCTTAGAAATATGTCAACATGGCATTAGTAGCATATCAACTTGATACTCCTTCTTGCGTGTAAGTTGATACATGACTTAAAAACACTCTTTTCGTGTGTAATCTGGCCTCTTCGCACGTGTAAGAGAGGATTTAGATGTGATCGCACCAACGAGATAACCGAGACAAAAAAACAACATATAGAATAATATGAAATGAAAATTAAGAGGGCTGCTAGGAATCAAATCTTTATGTGTGCTTTGATACCAAGCAACATAAATCGTTTTTCCTACAAGTTTAATATGTTAGTAAAAAGGACAATGGTGAATTCATAGCATATGACCTAAAAAACTCTCTCTCTCTCTCTCTATAGATTGTTGAAATTGGTCCTCTTAGGTTTCCGTCTGGATTCGATTTGCAGATCATAAAAAAACGGAAGATTCGAATCGATAAGGTTGTGCTAAAAGTGAGGATGCGTTCGGAATAATTCCATGGCATCAATAAAAGTTTTTGCCATCCGAGTGCCTTGGGGATACTTGGCGTGCGAGAAAAAAAAAACCCCATTTACGACACAATTTACATTACTCCGCCTCTCTCGAATTATGTATAATCAATACATTAGAAATTTCAAGATACTTCATTGTAAAGTATATTGAACCGGTGCCCCAGACATTAAAGTTAACGAGGCCTAAGTTATTAACACAGACCGAAGAATCTCACTCGTTTTTGTCAGGCCCATTGATGTGGAAATGGATTTCCCGCTAGAAATTGTTTTTAGAAAAAGTTTGACTTTTGTTTTTGAATTTTTTTCATAAAATCTCCAATGTCTGATTAAGATCGGATCGCTGAGATTACCACATCATCTACTGTGTTTCAGGACCACACAGGTGATCCGGTTCCCATTGATGGCGGTGTTACCCCGGTTCGTTTACTTCTATGGCAAGGAAAGATTTGCAATCTTGGTCAACCTTTACTTGGAAACATATCCAACTAAAATAATTAAATGTATTTACTTATCCCCATCTCCTTTTCCTTTTAATTCTTTGTTTCCTCTATTTCCTCTGTCTTTTCCACTTTCAGCGTATCCATTTCTGGCGCCTGTGAGTTTTCTTCTCTATGCCAAGCCTTAGCCACGAAGGTTTAGCCTGTATAAAGGCGCGGATCCCGCTCCGCATCAAACCATCATTTTGTCTTCGAAAAAGGCGTCAACTTGAGACTGTTTCAGCGCCACCCATCATCCCAGCTCTTCTCATTGTCTCTCCCCTGTCTCTGCATAAGTACGACGAGTCACGCTGCGGATCGCCATTTTCTCGTCGAAAGGCGTTGACTTTAAGCCGTTTCAGCCGCATCCGTTTCTTGGTGGGAGTTGTTTGTTCTTCCAATGGCGGTGGACCAAGGGAAGGGACGAGACGGTGCCGACTTCTCCGAGCTGCCCGAAGGGTGCGTCGCGAGCGTCGTCTCCTTCACGAGCCCCCACGACGCGTGCAGGCTCGGGTCCGTGTCGTCGGTTTTCAAGTCGGCGTGCGATTCGGACGCGGTGTGGGCCAAGTTCTTGCCGCCGGAATGCCGCTCGATGGCCTGCCGGACCGCTCCGTCGCTGAAGGAGCTCTACTTCAGCCTCTGCAACGACCCGGTCCTTGTCGGCGATGGCAAAATGGTACGCCTCCTCCCTGTCTTCCCACCTCAAACCGCCTCTTCGCATTCCCTTTCAGTTATCTTTTTTTTTTTTTCTTTCGCGGTGACATGCGATAACCGTTCTTTATGTTAGATTTACTAGAAATTTGAAATGCGGATCATGTGATGTGCTGTCCCCTGCTTGCTTCGAAGCCCTGCGAATTTTGCTGGCAAAAGGAGAAAACAATTTTTTTTTCATCATCGAGTGGTTGAATTGAAGGCACCATCTGAATGTGAAAGGTTTGATTGATGTGTATGAATCAACTCATGGTTTTTACGTCCCCAAGATAGAGAATGATAAAACGAAGGTTGAAGAAGAAAGATGACAGGATATCTCATCTGAAAATGACAAGATTCAAATGGTTGGAGCAAAGAACGGATAGATGTATTGAATCACTCAATATACAGCACTAAGAGCATGAAGATTATCACCACCGTAGATGTGTTACCTTGATGACCATCAATGCATTGCATCTCTAGGGGTGATCTGTATATGGCTCTAAGATTGTCTGCTGCTTTATGCTCAATTCGGATTTCGAACTGAGTCTGCTATTTAGTTTAGGCTAATTGCTCTGCCCGAATGTTGTTTGCATTTCTCATAGCCCCTGATTCATAAATTGGCACCGTTGAATAGTGGCCATGTGACATTGTTACAGATTGCCCCCCGAATTTTGGATCTTTTGTTTTTGTTGCAGTGATTAGTTTTGCTGTCTGCACAGCCGGTCAGTGTTGCCCAAAAATGGAATGACTCAATTCTTTTGACCAAGATATCCTCTGCTTAATTTTTTTTTTCTTAACTTCATCAATCGGGTATCTTCTCTGTTTTGTTAACTTTATTTACCATGTGATGGAGAATATAGTAGATAGAATAACTAGCATCCGCAATGAAAAAATCGAAGTTTAGGGGGAAATCGGTAAGTTTACGAAATTGTCAGGGGTCATTTTGCAATGGTTACGAAGTTGAGGTGGTTAGGAACAGTTAGCCCTATTACTTTCTTCTGGTCATATCTCATGGTCATTGCCTTTATTTAACGTGAAACTGTCTTTTCCTACTTAAAATAATGGCGAAAAAGTCGATAGACGACTTTTGCATAAAAAGGTTATTGGAAAGGGGACAAGCGCGGATACTGCAATAATCGCTAAGTTTTATTGCTTTTGCGCATACTATGTTTGCTGAAACAGTGAATCTGGTTTCTCAAAACGACGTCGGGCTTCTTGTTGCTTATGTGAATCCAACATGCTTTGCAGAGCTTTTCGCTGGACAGGCACAGTGGGAAGAAATGTATCACGCTGTCTGCGAGGGCCCTGTCTATAGTATGGGGCGACACGCCGAGGTATTGGTCTTGGAATGAGATGCCCAACTCCAGGTAATACATTTTTTCCTCCACTCTCTTACCTTCATGAAGTAAATAGGCGTAGCGTTAATTTGTTCGTGCCAAAATAAACTGTGTTTTTTCTATTTCCCTCAAGGTGGTGATTGTATGGAATGTCTTTGCGAATTAACAGGTTTGCAGAAGTTGCTGAACTCATCAGTGTATGTTGGCTCGAAATCAGAGGCACTATTAGTGCTCGCATGCTGTCGCCAGGAACCCTTTATGCAGCGTACTTGATATTCAAATCCAACCCGACATCTTATGGATTTGAATTCCAGTCCGTTGAGGTTGGAGCTGGATTTTCCGGTGATGAAGCGGGCAAGCAGGAGCGCTCTGTTTATTTATCCAGAGAGAACATCCCGGGCGAACGGCAGTACAGGCCGTTTTTTAGGCACACCGGTCACTATATTTTACCAATGCATTTTGACTTCGTCGACGACGATCATGATGGCGGGTCGCCAATGCCTGCACCTGACGAGGGGAATGTGGACCATCGTCCCAAAGAGAGACCAGATGGGTGGTCAGAGATAGAGCTAGGCGAGTTCTTGACGAAGGATGGGGAAGACCGGGAGGTTGAAATGAGCGTCCTGGAGACGAAGGGGGGTCACTGGAAGAGTGGCCTGATTGTTGAAGGGATCGAAATTAGGCCCAAAGGAGGAAAAGGGCATTAGCAAGCACCGCGCCTCCTCTGATTAATAGCTTTTTCTTGCTGTTTTGCTGATGTACTTTCCATTCTCCTTTATCAAATGTTTATTAGCTTTCCACCAGATCAGAAAGCGTGGCCTGTCGTGTATGTTTACTCAACGTAAGTGGGGAAAGCAGCGAATGATTCTTTGATCTGGTGAGCAAACGCCCAATGCCTACTGCAGAAATGATGATAACTTAGATGTATTATCTTCGCACTCCAGCAAAGGGGGAAGATGTTGTACTTCAGCGAAGGAAAGCATGAACTCAGGAGTTACCACAATAAGTTAATAATCACATGAAAACCGGCTCCACAGAAAATGCTCGGAAAGTTCGACAGGTTTGCTGTTTAGTTGAAAACTCTGCTGTTCTCTCCTCCGAGTTGGCCAGAGCAACTTTTACCCACAAATTTGGTGGAGCGCGAACGTTTAATTTCAGTATACAAAAGTTACAACCATGGCCGCGCGAAATTTCAGTAATTCCAAAATAACGGATTTGTCCTCCCTCTCAATCTAAACACCAATCATGTTACTCTTATCTATGTTCGATCATATATCCTATTGTCGTCGTCTATATAGACAACATGACATATCAATTAAAAGGTTATCGCTGCAGTGACTTATAAGCTCAATATCACCTAATCTTTTGATCTACTTCCATATATGACATTCTGTGTGCTATGGCTTTGCTGCTCGGCTCGAGTGCATTGGACATAACACGTCGAATTCACTGCCGAAGAAGTGCCTTATGATAACTTGGTCATAATTCTAGCTTCTATCTGTTGCACTAGAAGTGCCTTACTTGCACAAGGCCACTTAATGTTAGGTTTCTGTCCGGATATGCAAATCGTAGATCTTCAAAGCAAATTGACATGACCGTGTGTAAAAAGTGAGGACTCGTTTTGAATACTCCCATGGCATTTTAGGAATCAATCTAATATTCTTATGGAAAGTAAAAGTACTCATTCAAGAAAAGATGACAGTATGTGATACTTTGCCTCTCTCGAGTCATGCAAAATTAAATACACTGACACAATCAAAATGTCTCGTGATCAAATATATATATATATATATATATATATATAATCAGTGCTCTTCGTTAACAAAATCTAATAATTTAATTGGTCTTGAAATCCATGGAAGCGTGGAATTACCTGATAAGGAATATTATTTTTTTCTATACCCGTTTAAAATCGGAATATATTCATCCTTTCATTATTATGAAAAATTCAATTCCTTATTCCTTCCAGGGCGGCCATAACCTGATCTCGAAGGTTTCGCCGTCCACTGACACAACAAATCAAACTCTGGATTGCCATCAAGTCGCCTCGAAAAGGGCGTTGCCTTTAAGCCGTTTTGGCGACACCCATTTTTTGGAATTCCGTCTGATGGCGGCGGCGGCCGAAGCGGCCCTATGGTTGCATCGCACGCGTCCGTCGCGTCAGTGTTAAAGTCGGCATGCGATTCCGACGCGGTTTAGGCCTCGTTCTTGCCACCGACCTGACGCCCGGTGGTCTCCCCGGAGCGTCTCGCCGCCGAAGGAGCTCCACTTCAGCCTGTGCCGTGCCGTGGTCCTTGTCGGCGATGGCAAAACGGTAAACTCCAAACCCCCGGCGGGGGGTCTTCCCCACCACCGCCTGCCGCCTCTCCTTAGTCTTTCTGTATTAAATATTTCTTTTCCCGGTCGAAGGAGTGATGCGCCATGGCTGTTCTTTATGTTGGATATAGTGGGATATCGCAGTGTGATTCATGTGATGTGCTGTCGCCTGCACTTCTCGAAACACTGCGAGTCTGGCTGGGGAAAAGCTGTTCTTTCTTTGTCACACAGTTGAATCGAAGGACGGTGTCATCAGCACATGTTTCTTGGCCTCTTCCCGCCTGGAGCCCAGCGAGTGCGGTCTGTTTCTTCAGTGAGAAGCAATTGTGATGTAATGATTGTGCTGCGGCTTTACATTGGACATTATTCTTCTTGCGCACAGCCACGATCCGGACGTGAAAGGTTGATCCGAATCTTATGAATCCAGTCATGGTTTGCTTCCACAAGATGAAGGATGATAAACGAAGGGTGGAGAAGTAAGAAAGGTTCTTTCATCCGAAACCGACAAAGATTCATATAAATAGAGCAAAGAGTGACTAGATGTATTGAATTGCTCGATATATAGGGTTAATAACATAAAAGATACATTGAATTACTCAATATATAATTGACATGGTAGCTTGATGACCATTTATACGTTGTATGTATATTGTTTTTAGACTCACTGCAACATTTTAATGTGTTCGCAGTTCAAATTGAGACTGCTTTTGTTTCGAGTTAATTGCTCAAATTCCTTCCGAACTTGTCGACATTTTGCATTGGCCCGTGAATTTTTAAAGGTTAGATATTACCCCCATTAACCCTGGCACCATAATTGACCAAAAGAAAAAAAAAAAACTTTGGCAGCATTGAGTAGTAGCCACATTACTTTGATCATCTAGAGATATCCTCTGAGTTCTGTTTTTAGTTGCAGTGATTAGCTTTTCCGTCTGCATAGTCAGTAAGTGTACACTTGAAGTTGTATCGCTCCGTTCTTTTAACCAAATTGATCTCCGTTGAATTTTCTCAGCTTCATTTATCATGTATTTTCTCTATTTCCTGAACCATATTAACCATGTGCTTGGGATCTTTTGGGGAAAAAGACAAGGAAGTCTACTTTCATGTAATGTTTAACTACTATACAGACAGCACAACCTACCAACGGCAACAAAACTCGAAGTCTAGGGGGTTAATCGTGAATTTACAAAGTTCAGGTGCCATTATGCAACGTTCGAAAGTTAAGGGGGTTATTGTTCAAAATCCACTTTGTTTTCTTTTGGTCAAATCTCATGGTTGTTGCTTTCATTTAACGTGAAACTTCTTTTCTTACTTCAAATTTTGTGGGAGAAGTCAGTAAACAACTTTTTGCTAGAAAAAGGCCAAAACAAACACTATCCACTGTTGTGTATTTTAAAGATAGAGACAGCGCAGATGGTGGAAAAGTGCTAAGCCTTCTTGTTGCTTATGTGAATCCGACATGCTTTGCAAACCTTTTCGTCGCTGGACAGGCACAGCGGGGAGAAACGTATCCTGCTATCCGGGAGGGCCCTGTCGATAGCATGGGGTGATACTCCGATTCACTGGTCATGGACATGCATGCCCAACTCCACGTACTACATCATTTCCTCCACTCTCACTCACCTTCATGACGAAGAAAATGGGCGTAGCCTTTGTTCGTCCCAAAATAACCTCTCTCTTGTTACTCCCTCGAGGCGGTGATCGCGTGGGATGTCCTTGTGAATGAACAGGTTAGGGGAGGTGGCTGAGCTCATCGATGTGTGCAGGCTCGAAATCAAAGGCACAATCATTCTTGCGTTCTATTGCCCGGAACCCATTATGTAGCGTACTTAGATTTCCAATCTAACCCAACATTTTTATGGATTTGAATTCCAATCCTTTGAGGTTGCAGCTAGATTTGCTGACGATGGAGCGGGCAAGCGTGAGCACTCAGAACCATGAGATTTTTGTAGAATCACTGTCTCACATAATATCAGAGTATGAGGTTCTAAATTCAAATTCTTTCAGATTCCTATTTGTCTTCTCAATTTTATATTTTCATGCTTAATACTAGGTAAATGGTCCTTATTATAGTGAGCCAACACCCGATGCCTAACGGAGAATTGATGAAACTTAGATGTATTCTTCCTCAAACTCACAGAGACACACTTATACACTGTGATCAGTTGCTTTTAGTGTATCTGCAGAACGATTCTTCATCTTCCCACTCCAACCACCTCTCTCTCTCTCTCTCTCTCTCTCTCTCTCTCTCTCTCTCTCTCATATAGATACGAGCATTTCACATGCACTAAAAAAGGGTGGGGAAGTTGGATTTCAGCAAAGGAAAGCATAAACACAGGAGAACCATAATAAATCAACAATCACATGAAAACCTGTTCCACGGCAATGCTTGGAAAGTTCTCCAGGTTTGCTATATCGTGGAAAGTTTCCGTCAACAGCCCATACCGCAAGTCGCCCGCTACGTTCACTGATGGATGAGCGGCTCCGAAGGGTCTACATTCTACGATTAATGGTCTTAAAAGTGATTCTCCATGGCGGGTCAACCAGGGCAACCTTCTCCCATCAGGCACGGCCGGTGATGATGAAATTTGATGGGATGGAGACGTTTAGTTTAGTTTGAAGTGATAAGTGCGGGGCTGGACCGTCATTGTTCTATAAATAAGCAGATTAAAAGTCCAAAAGAGAAAGAGGAGAGTTGGAGTCGGACAAACAAAATTTATTTAAAAACACCAACTTTTCACATGTTGCTTTCGTCAACATTGTGGTTGGATCTTTGTATACAAAGTTGAGACTATGCGCGCGTGCCAAATGCCTTGGGCACAGCCACCATTGACAACATCAAAGTCCACTGCCGAAGGAATACTTTATGATGACTTGATCGTCATTCAAGTTCCTTGCTACTGCACTGGAAGGATTTACTTGCACAAGGCCACTTACTCTTGGGTTTTTGTCTGGAGATGCAAATTGCAGATCTTCGAAAGGAATCGATATATTTGTGTAAAAGTGAGGGCGTGCTTCGGATATTTCCATGGCATTTTCAGTAATCAACAGAATATTTCTATCGTTAGCAAAATTTTTGTTCGCGAGTGTCTTAAGGGTATCCTGTGAAAAGCCACATTTAAAGAAAGATTGCAATTTGTGATACTCGGCCTCTGTCGAGTTATGTGTAACTAATGTATTGAGTAAAACCAAAATATTTTCATTATCATGTACATTTATCTAGTGCCTTGGACACTTCTGTTAACAAAACACGATCGACCCGAGACTTACATTGATTTTGAAGCTCATTGAAGCATGGAGTTACCATTTCGTTACTTTTCTAGTAAGAAATGATTTTCGATACAACATTAATATAGATAAATGTAGTTGAAGTCCTAAAATTTGTCACAAAAATACTATTGAATTCAAATTTTTTCAAAAAGTATATTTTGTGTAATCATGTCCTAAATTTTATCACGGATGTGTAATCGAGTTCTAATAATTTTTTAACAAGTACAATAAAAAGAAGGATTTAAATGGACCGGTCTGACAAGATTTAAGATTTGATTGCACTTTTTAAAATTTTGAAAATCGGGGCTTCATAACAAGTTTTAGGATTTAATCGTACTTTTCGAAAATTTGCACTTTCAATGATAAATTGTTTAATTTTCGACGCACTTATCCCTGATATAATCTTGGCCAACCTTTATTTAAAAGCATATTTATTTTAAATCCCGATATATTTATCCTTTGTTATGAAAATAATTCATCCTTATTTCCTCTACAAGATAATGACCCAAATGATCTGGAACTTTAACTCAATGTGTGATATGGTTTATGATTTTTCAATTTATTCGATATAGTTTATGAAATTTAACCCAATGTGTAATTTAGTCTTTAAATTTTTAATTTGTTCGACTTGATCTCTCAATTTTTGGTACATATTTAAATTGATTTTTGGACTATATTAATATATTAATATCATCCTTCAATTAATTTAAGGTCAAAGATCACGTTGCATATTATCATATATTTTAAAAATTAATTTATATATATATATATATAAAATTCATGCATCACATCATAATATTAGATTAAAATTTAGAAACTATGTAAAATCATATTATATATTTAATTAAAATTTAGGAATCATTCTTTGGGGAAGGCGGATTCGGAGGAAAATATTGGGTGCAGGCCATGTGCCAAGTAGATTGTGCAGGCGTCCATTCAAAACGCGACATGTGGCGCCACGTCACTGGTGAAGACACGTGAGATAAATATTGGGTGCACGAAATGTTTTGAAAATATTAGGGGGAAAAGGGAAAGAAGGCTACTTTCTTCTGCTCAAACTCTGCTCTCACACGTCTCCCTCATGTCAGTCAGAGACTTGCAGCATTAATCACACCCCAAGCCCTTCTTCGGCAGAGACTTTAGTGCACCACCTCTCTCCCCCTTTCATCTCTTCTCCTGCATTCTGTATTGCAGGAGACGAACTGTGTTGCCCCACCTTCCTCCTCCGAAGAACGGCACGGCGCATCTCCCCCGTTCTCTGAAGCTCGCTGAGATCAGATGGGGAGTGGATATCAGTAGGACCGGTACCAGACGCCTATGTAATCAATCTTGGCAATGCTATGCAGGTATTCTCCATGAGCTTCTGTTCATTTTCCACCAGTAAATCGGAGTTCGTGGTCATGATGAAATCATCACAGAAATTGCATGCATCAGTCCTGTATAACTTAAGCTGTGCATGCTCTATGGTGGAGCACGAGAAGTCTTAAACTTGGGATGGCGATGACATTCATGTCATGAGGTCTTGAAATCCCCTGAAAAGAGGAGCGGATGTAGTTTTTGGAGAAACATATCTCGACTATGCTATATTATTGGGATTCTTGGTGGTTTCTTGCGATGCTTCTTCTGGACCTTGTAGCAATTGGGTTCATTTACTTGCTTGAATGCCGACACATTTATATACAGAAATATAAATAGGGTTAGGAAATTTCTTCTTTCCAACAACTTGGACTGTGAAGTCACCATCTTAGAAGGATGATTAAGCATCTGCTGCTTAAAAAATTCAGTATACACGCAAGTCTATGTCACTCTTTTCTCACGCTCTGATGTCAATGACAAAAGGATGAAACTTCGCACTCTAAACACATAGTGAGAAATAAGAGAAGCTAGTCGATTTGGCGCTCCTATTAAATAACCTGGGGACGAACTTTTGCGTGCAGGTTTGGACAAACGACTTATACTGGAGCGCGGAGCACAGGGTGGTGGTTAACACAGAGAAGGAGAGGTTCTCCGTTCCATTTTTCTTCTTCCCGGGCCATCATGTCTCCGTGAAGCCACTGGACGAGATAACGAACGAGGAGAATCCTCCCAAGTACCAGGAGTTCAACTGGGGAGTGTTCTTCGCGATGAGAAACCGCAGCGACTACAAGAAGCAAGAGGTCGAGAACGTCCAAATCGACCATTTCAAGGTGTCAGAGTGATCGATATTGAACTAGGATCAAGGAAAGCAGTGACGGGTGCGTGAAATTGTCTTCGAACGATGGAGTGGGGGACATCATAGTGCATGAACAATAAAAGCGTTGTTACTGTGGAGGGGACTAGCACCTTTGTAAAACAAGATGATGTGCATCGAGCTTGTTATTTAAGCCCATTGTTTGTATCCACATCCACTGCTGTGCTTGTAGGATTTGTTTCTATAATTAATTTTCCCTATAGAAGAACAGATATTTATGTTACGGAAATCTGATTGGCACCCGGAAAATAAACGCTAAGCAAGAATATGTGTCGGAGGCCACAGGTCCACGGCATATGTTTTGAACACATTGGTCGTAGGTAGTATTGGCAGTTTGTTGAAGGAGGGCCAGCAATTGCGTGGGCTTGGACATCATGACCATATGATCTGACCCTTTGACCTCCAGCACCTGGTCCGGGGGATTCCTCTGGATCATCCACAGCATAAAGCCCTTGCTAATCAGCTTATCATCCTCTGATATCACAGCAACCCTTCATACAGATGAAATGCCACGTACATAAACTACCTAATACCATAAGGAAAAGTCGCCAAATGAAATGAAGTGCCACAGATTTGATTGATTTTAGGTAGTTTATGTACTTATTTCGTTTGTTTCACGTCGCCTGAATCGAATTTTTATAGAGCAAATCGCATCAACATTAGTACTGGTTCAAAATTATCGTACATCGGCATTGACATCATAGTGATATTAAGTATTGGATCAGGCATCAAGGCAGTGGCAAACACAGAAAAGGTAGATTTTCTGTGCAATCCCATGATGTTCCTCCTTTTGAGAAATTGTTCCTCCTTCGCCACAGCACACCCTCGAATCGACTCAGTGGCTCCACTTGATCCCACGAATTAATTAAAACTCCACTTGATCCCACGAATTAATTAAAAGAGCGCGGGGCTTCCGAGCATCAACGTCACAACATGTTTGGTTCCTGGAAATATTATCCGGGGCTTATGTGAGCATAAGCTCTTCTCCTGCTTTCTGGAAACCTCTTCTGCGTTTGTCCAGACAAATTTTTCGAGCTCCGTTTGCCAAGGTCCCTCGAATCATGAGAAGGGTGAAGAAGCCCACCTGTCCTCGCCACAGCACACCCCTCGAATGGAATCAAACGCTCGAGTGTTCCCGGGTCGGTATTCAACCAAATGACCCGTGGCCTGCGCAGTTCGAGCTTGGGGAAGAGGCAGCGGCGGCGGCGTTCGTCGGAGCTTCAGAGAATGGAGGAGAAGAGGTGAAGGGGGAGAAAGGTTGGCCAAGGTTCCCGGTAGGCGGCGGCAGGTGCGCAGTTTCGAGAACGGGGGAGATGCGCCGTGCCGTTCGTCGGAGGAGGAAGGTGAGGCAACACAGTTCCTCTCCTGCAATACAGAATGCAGGAGAAGAGATGAAAGGGGGAGAGAGGTGGTGCAATAAAGTCTCTGCCGAAGAAGGGCTTGGGGTGTGATTAATGCTGCAAGTCTCTGACTGACATGAGGGAGACGTGTGAGAGCAGAGTTTGAGCAGAAGAAAGTAGCCTTCTTTCCCTTTTCCCCCTAATATTTTCAAAACATTTCGTGCACCCAATATTTATCTCACGTGTCTTCACCGGTGACGTGGCGCCACATGTCGCTTTTTGAATGGACGCCTGCACAATCTACTTGGCACATGGCCTGTACCCAATATTTTCTCGATTCGGAGACCCTCCTCCACCCAACCAAGCTTGAACTTTAAACCTCGAAGATTTCACCATCCATTGACGCAACGAACCACGCTCTGGATCACAATCATCGTCTCTCTTCGGAAAGGCGTCGCCTTTGACCCGTTCTGGCGACACCAATTTCTTGGGGTTCTTCCTTGTGATGGCGTTGGCCCCCGACTTGTCGGCGCTGCCCGAAGGGTGCATCGCCAGGGTCGTCTCCCTCACGACCCCCGCCGACGCGTGCAGGCTCGCGTCCGTCTCGTCGGTCTTCAAGTTGGCGTGCGACTCCGACGCGGTCTGGGCCGCTTTCTTGCCGCCGGACTGCCGCCCGATGGCCGCCCGGAGAGCTGCGTCGCTGAAGGAGCTCTACTTCAGCCTCTGCGACGACCCGGTCCTCGTTGGCGATGGCAATATGGTAAGTCTCCTCCGTCTTCCCACCTCCAACCGGATTGAGGGAGCGATGCGCGATGACTGTTCTTTATGTTGGATATAATAGAATATCGATATGTGATTCGTGTGATGTGCTGTGGCCGTGCACGTTTCGAAACACTGCGAATCTGGCTGGCGGAAAATTGTTCTTTCTTTGTCAAACAGTTTTTTTGAAGGACGGTGTCATCAGCACGTGTTTCTTGGCCTCTTCCCCATTGAACCGAGCGAGTGCAGTCTGTTTTTTCAAGGAGAATCAGTTAGATATTTTTCTTTTGCACACGGCCACGATCCGAATGTGAAGGATTGACTGAATTTTGTGAATAACCTCATGGTTTACGCTCACAAGATGAAGGGTGATAAATGAAGAGTGAAGAAGAAAGAAGGTTCTTTCATCTGAAATCGACAAGATTTATATGGTTGGAGCAAATAGTGGATAGATAAAATCGAATCACTCAATATATATTGTTAAAAGCATAAGAAATATCACCACTATTGATATGGTAGTTTGGTTAGTTGGTGAGCTAATAGCTTACCAAGGCGACGATCAGTAGCTGGTCTGAGAGGATGATCAGCCACACTGGGACCGAGACACGGCCCAGACTCCTAGACCATCAATTCATTGTATGTTTAGTTGTGATCTGTATGTTGTTTTTAGACTGTCTGCTACCTCTTAATCTGTGTTTGTAGTTTGTAGTGAGACTACTTTTGTTTTCAGTATTGCTCATATCTCTTCCAAACTCTGTCAATATTGTAGATTGGCCCCTGAACTTTGAAAGTGAGATGCTACCCCGACTTACTTTGGCACCATCGAGTACTAGCCACATGACTCTGATAACTACCGATTTCCTCTCAATTTTGGTTTTTGTTGAAGTGATTAGTTTTTCTTCTGCATAGTTGGTAAGTCTAAACTTGATATTGGACCGACTCCATTCTTCTGACCAAATGATGTACACTAAATTTTCTTAACTTCATCAATCATGTATTTTCTCTATCTTGTTGACTGTATTAACCCATTCGACAGAGATCTTTTTGGGAAAAAAGATAGGAAGTCTACTTTCATGTAATGTTTAACTATTATGCAGACAGCATAACTATCGACTGCCACAAAAATTGAAGTTTAGATGGTTAGTTTGTAAATTTACAAAGTTTGGGTGCCATTATCCAACGTTCCAAAGTTAAAGGGGTTTGGAACAATCATCCCTTTTATTTTCTTTTGGTCAAGTCTTATGGTTATTGCTTTTATGTAGCATGAAACATCTTTTCTTACTTCAAATTTTGGATGAAAGGTCAATGAAGAACTTTTTGCTTTAAAAGGCCAAAGTGAATACTCTTCTGTTTTATGTGAAAGTTAGAGCACAGCGCTGATGGTGGAATAAGTGCTAAGCTTTATCGCATTGCGCGTATCCTATCTGCTGAAACAGTGAATTTTGTTTTTTTTTTTATTCAAAATGACGTTGGTCAAGCTTCTTTTTGCTTATGTGAATCTAATATGCGTTGCAGAGCTTTTCGCTGGACAGGCACAGTGGGAAAAAATGTATCATGCTATCCGCAAGGGCCCTGTCTATAATATGGGGTGACACGCCGAGGTATTGGTCTTGGAATCGGATGCCCAACTCCTGGTAATGCATTATTTCCTCCACACTCTCACCTTCATGAAGAAAATGGCCGTAGTATTAATTTGTTTGTCCCAAACTGAACTCTCTTTTTTTCTTTCCCTCAAGGTGATGATCGTATGGAATGTCCTTGTGAATGAGCAGGTTTGCAGAAGTGGCTGAGCTCATTGATGTATGCTGGCTTGAAATCAGAGGCAGGATTAGTTCTTGCATGCTGTCGCCCGGAATCCGTTAGACGGCATACTTGGTATTCAAATTTACCCCAAAATCTTATGGATTTGAATTCCAGTCTGTTGAGGTGGGAGCTGGATTTGCTGGTGATGAAGTGGGCAACCATGAGCGCTTAGTTTACTTATGCAGAGAGAGCAACACAAGCGGATGGTGGACCGGGATGACATTTAGCCGCGCCGGCAGGTCGTCGACACATGCATCTGCCGAGGGGAATGGGAACTATCCTAAAGAGAGACGAGATGGGTGGTCAGAGATAGAGTTAGGTGAGTTCTTGACGAAGGAAGGAGAAGATGGGGAGGTTAAAATGAGTGTCAAGGAGACGAAGGGTGGCCACTGGAAGGCTGGGCTGGTTGTGGAGGGGATCGAAATTAGGCCCAAGGATGGGAAATGAAAGTGGCTTTGTGCAGGGGGTGTATAAGTTTGTATGTACTGTCCTTAATTAAGAGCTTTTCCTCTCTGTTTTGCTGTCGTCCATTCAATGTTCTTTTTGCAATTTTTAATAGCTTTCTATCACATCAGAAAGCGTGCTCGTGATCTATATCGACTTTAATGTAAGTGGGGAAAGCAAATGTCCTGGAGCGAATGGTCTTTGATCTGGTTGGCGAATCGCCGGATGTCTTCTGCGGAAATGATGGAACTTAGGACTTCCACAAGCTCACGCTGCCACACTCAAATTCTGTGATTGGTTCCCGTTAAAACATCTGCAAAATGATCCTTCATCTTCCCACTCCGACCACCTCTGCTGGGGGCGACGGGAATGTACGACTGCGTTAAAAAAAGATGAACGCGATTCGAACTGTGCGGGGTTGCCCGCGCGTCTCTTCCGGGATAAAGGAAAGACTTAGAAAAGTAGAGTCAAAGCCAAGGACTGGGCTTAAATAATTTATTGTTGACTAGGAGCACGCTGTAGCAGCACGCTCATTGAAACTGCAGGTGCCTTGCCCTGGAGGATTGGTAAAGCCGTCTTGGAGCCGATCTTTCGTCTGCTGGTCAAGTTCAACCGTGAAAACTCCGCTTACTCCTCCTCCTTAAGATCGACGTTTTCTTCTAGTCTTCGTTGTTTGTTGGAAACGAAAGGGGCCTAGTGCCGTTTTCTGAGCCAAAAAAAGACCCGGGTTTTCTTCACGAGGGGAGAATGTGCTCAAATCTGAGACAACCATACTTAATCCATTAATGGCGTCGCAAATGATGTCGACGTTCCAAAGGATTGAGGGAGAAATTGTTCTATAAAAATTCAATTCCTATTTCCTTCCAGGGCGGCCATGACCTCGAAGGTTTCCCTGTCCACTGAAAACAACAAATCAAACTCTGGATCGCCATCGAGGTCACCTCGAAAAGGCATTGCCTTTAAGCCGTTTCTGCGACACCCATTTCTTGGGGTTCCTTCTGATGGCGACGGCGGCCTGATGGTTGCATCGCACGCGTCCGTCTCCTTCACGTTCCCCGCACGCGTCTGTCTCGTCGGTTTTCAAGTTGACATGCGATTTCGACGCTGTCTGGGCCTCGTGATGCCCGGTCACCGCCGCCATCAGAAGGAACTCTACTTCAGCCTCTGCGACGCCCTGATCCTTGTCGGCGATGGCAAAATGGTAAAACAAACCCCCCGCGGCGTGTCTTCCCCACCGCCTGCCGCCTCGCCTTAAGTCTTTTTGTATTAAATAGTTCTTTTCCGAGTCGAAGGAGTGATGCACCATGACTGCTCTTTATGTTGGATATGATGGAAAGTGGCAGTGTGATTCATGTGATGTGCTGTCGCCTGCACTTTTCGAAACACTGCGAGTCTGGCTGGGGAAAAACTGTTCTTTCTTTGTCACACAGTTGAATCGAAGGACGGTGTCATCAGCACAGGTTTCTTGGCCTCTTCCCGCCTGGAACCGAGCTGGTGCGGTCTGTTTCTTCAGTGAGAAGGAATTCTGATATAATGACTGTGCTGCGGCTTTACATTGGACGTTTTTCTCTTGCACACAGCCACGATCCAGATGTGAAAGGTTGATCCGAATCTTATGAATCCAGTCTTGGTTTGCTTCCACAAGATAAAGGATGCTAAATGGAGGGTGGAGAAGAAAGAAAGGTTCTTTCATCTGAAACCGACAAGATTCATATTCTTGGAGCAAAGAGTGGATAGATGCATTGAGTTGCTCGATATATCGTGTCAAGAACATAAAAGATATATTGAATCGCTCAATATATAATTGACATGGTAGCTTGATGACCATCAATTCATTGTACACATATCATTTTAGACTATCTGCAACCTTTTAATATGTGTTCGGGGTTCGGATTGAAACTACTTTTGTTTTGAGTTAATTGCTCAAATCCTTTCCAAACTCTGTCGACATTGTGTATTGGCCCGTGAACAAGTTAGATATTACCCCCATTAACTTTGGCACCATAACTGACAAAAAAAAAAAATTAAACTTTGGCACCATTGAGTAGTAGCCAAATAACTTTGATCATCTAAAGATTTCCTCTAAATTCTAGTTTTTGTTGCAGTGATTTGCTTTTCCGTCTGCATAGTCAGTAAGTGTAAACTCGAAGTTGGATCAGCTCCATTCCTTTGACCAAAATGATCCCCGCTGACTTTTTTCAGCTTCATCAATCATGTATTTTCTCTATTTCCTAAACTGTATTAACCATGTGATTGGGATCCTTTTGGGAAAAAGACAAAGAAGTCTACTACTTTGTGTAATGTTTAACTACTATACAGACAGCACAACTACCGACTGCAACAAAACTCAAAGTTGAGGGGGTTAATCGTGAATTGACAAAGTTTAGGTGCCATTATGCAACGTTCGAAAGTTAACGGGGTTATTGTTCAAAATCCATTTTGTTTTCTTTTGGTCACATCTCATGGTTGTGGCTTTCATTTAACGTGAAACGTCTTTTCTTACTTCAAATTTTGGGGGAGAAGTCGATAGACAACTTTTCTAAAAGAAGGCCAAAACAAACACTCCACTATTTTATTTGAAAGTTAGAAGACAATGCAAATGGTGGAAAAGTGCTAAGCTTTTTTATTGCTCATGTGAATCCGACATAATTTGCAGACCTTTTCGCTGGACAGGCACAACGGGAAGAAACGGATCTTCCCAGTCGCGAGGGCCCTGTCTATAACATGGGGCGATACCGTAATTCTCCGATTCACTGGTCATGGACTTGCATGCCCAACTCCATGTACAACATTGTATCCTCCACTCTCTCTCGCCTTCATGAAGAAAATGGGCGTGGCCTTTGTTCATCCCAAAATAACCTCTCTCTCGTTTTCTCCCTCGAGGTGGTGATCGCGTGGGATGTCCTTGTGAATGAACATGTTAGGGGAGGTGGTTGAGCTCATCGATGTGCGCGGGCTCGAAATAGGGGCACGATTAGTTCTTGCGTGCTATTGCCCATAACTCGTTATGCAACGTACTTAGATTTCCAATCTACCCCAACATTTTTATATATTTGAATTCCAATCCTTTGAGGTTGCAGCTGGATTTGCTGGCGATGGAGCAGGCAAGCGTGAGCGCTCAATTTACTTATCCGGAAAGAGAACCATGAGATTTTGTGGAATCATTTTCAATTATTTAGGTAGTTCCACAAAATCTCACATAGTGTTGGAACATGAGGTTCTAAATTCAAATTTTTTCAGACTCCTATTTGCCTTCCTAATTATATATTTACACGTTTAATACTAGGTAAAAAAACCAGACTAAACGTAAGGAGAGTGTCAAAAGTAATTAAATATTAATTCACGTTTTCATCTAATAGTTTAACAACTGATAGTGATCCCTTAAAGTCTCGCAATCATGAGCGACGGCAATACAAATGGAAATTTATGCGCATTCGTGCGTGGACACATGCACTTGCAGAGGGGAATGGGAACTCTCCTAAATGAGAGATGAGATGGGTGGTCGGAGATAGAGCTACGTGAGTTCTCGATGAAGGATGGAGAAGACCGGGAGGTTGAAATGAGCGTCCTGGAGACGAAGGTGGGGTGACTGGAAAGATTACAATTTGCAATACTCGGTCTCTCTCGAGTTATCTGTAACTAATGCATTGAGAAAAACCAAGATATCTCATTATCATGACATTTAACTTGTGCCTTGGACACTCCTGTTAACAAGACAACGACCCTAGACTTTAATTGTTTTTGAAGCTCATTGAAGCATGGAGTTACCATTTCGTTTACTTTTCTATTAAGAAATGATTTTCACTACAAAATTAATAGGGATAAATGTATTTGATGTCCTAAAAATTTGTCACGGAGATACAATTGAATACTAAAACTTTCAAAAAGTATAATTAAATATTAAAACTTAACTCAAAAGTATATTTGTGTAATCATGTCCTAATTTTTATCACCGAATGTGTAATCGAGTTCTAATATTTTTATAAAGTACGATCAAAAGAATGATTTAATTGGATCAATTTGACAAGTTTTAAGACTTTACTGCTTTATTTTAAAATTTTTAGAACCAACACTTCATAACAAATTTTAGGATTTAATTGTACTTTTCGAAAACTTGCACTTTCAACGATCAATTTTATAACTTTCAATGTACTTATCCCTAATATAATCTTGGACAACCTTTATTCAAAAGCATATCCATTTTAAATCCCAATATAGTTATCATTTATTATAAAAAAAATTCTTCCTTATTTCCTCTACGAGATAATGACCAAAATGATCCAGAACTTTAACACAATATATGAAATGGTTTCTGATTTTTCAATTTATTCGATATAGTTTATGAAATTTAACCTAATATGTAATGTAATTTTTGAACCTCCAATTTGTTCGACTTGGTCTTTAAATTTTCTGTATATATTTAAACTAATTTTTGGACTATATCAACATATTTAATATTATCCTTCAATTAATTTAAGTTAAAGAAGATCACGCTGCATAGTTTTATATAATGTAAAAATTAATTTGAATGTATATAGAGTTCATACATGTTATAAATTAAAATTTATACCATACATTCTTTCAGATTGTCCTGCTCTAAGGAAAGGCTGATTCGGAGGTTTGGCTTGACGATCCGTGCCTTTGTGTATCTTAGCAGGAGGGCTGTCCGATCTAAGAATCGACAGCCCTCCATTATTGGAGGGGGGAGGGGGAGAAGTTTTTGGTCTTTTTCATTGTGGGGATATGAAAAGGGTGAAAGGACAGCCTGCAGCGACTGCATTTGGATCACGTGGCTGATTTTGGCCCTTCATTGGATCACCAACCTTCAACTTAGCCTCGAAGATTTCACCATTCATTGATTTGACGCAACGAACCCCTCTCTCTTCTCTCTCTCTCTCTCTCTCTCTGGAAACTCAGGAGGGCGGAAGGAAGGGAGAGAGGGGTGTCGCTTGCATTCGCCGATTGTTGGGGTGAAAAAGCGAGGAGAAGAATGACGGGTGGAAGTTTGACTTTCAACGGTTCACTTCAAACCCATCACGTATTTACATAATTAAGAAATGGACCGTCTATCGACCGCTCGTTAACAAAATTGCTTCTCCTAAATCTCGACCACGTGTTTAAAGCCACAGCCTGCTGATACGAGGTCGTTTCTCAAAATCCGAGGTAATCATTCGACCTAATACGACATCAAGCATCGTTTTGAGGTAAGATGGAGTGACGAGTGAGCGAGATGCGAAAGACGAGGTTGATGAAACACGGGTGGGGCCAAAATAGTGGCGAGGGACAATTATAAAATATTAGTTTTTTTTTTTGTCGGTTGTTTCATAAAGCCTTGAACATTCGAGTATACACTTGTACGTTATTTCGCCATTAATTTAAGTAATCAATTTTTATTACTAATGCATTATGTTGTCATATAAGGAATGAAATAATCGCAAATGCGCATAGCATTTGAGGCCGATTTCTTGGGGTTCTTCATTCTAATGGCGTTGGCCCAAGCAAGGCTTCCAGGCGGCACCGACTTGTCGGCGCTGCCCGCAGATTGCGTCGCCATCGTCGTCTCCTTCACGAGCCCCGCCGACGCGTGCAGGCTCGCGTCCTTCTCGGCGGTCTTCAAGTCGGCGTGCGACGACTACAACTTTGTCTGGGACGCGTTCTTGCCGCCGGACTGGCGCTCGATGGTCGACTGGAGAGATCCGTCGCTGAAGAAGCTCTACTTCAGCCTCTGCGACGACCCGGTCCTCCTTGGTGATGGCAATATGGTAAGTCTCCTCCGTCTTCTCACCTCCAACCGGATTGAGGGAGCGATGCGCGATGACTGTTGAAACAGTTAATTTATTGCCTTGCGCGTATTATATCTGCTGAAACAGTTAATTTTGTTATTTTTCTTCAAAAGGACGTCGGTCCAGCTTCTTGTTGCTTATGTGAATCCAATATGCTTTGCAGAGCTTTTCGCTGGACAGGTGCAGTGGGAAGAAATGTATCATGCTGTCTGCAAGGGCCCTGTCTATAATATGGGGCGACACGCCGATGTATTGGTCTTGGAATGAGATGCCCAACTCCAGGTAATACATTTTTTCCTCCACTCTCTTACCTTCATGAAGTAAAGAGGCGTAGCGTTAATTTGTTCGTGCCAAAATAAACTGTGTTTCTTTATCTCCCTCAAGGTGGTGATTGTATGGAATGTCCTTGCGAATTAACAGGTTTGCAGAAGTTGCTGAACTCGTCAGTGTATGTTGGATCGAAATCAGAGGCACGATTAGTGCTCGCATGCTGTCGCCTGGAACCCTTTATGCAGCGTACTTGGTATTCAAATCCACCCCGACATCTTATGGATTTGAATCCCAGCCTGTTGAGGTTGGAGCTGGTTTTGCCGGTGATGAAGTGGGCAATCGAGAGCGCTCTGTTGATCTATCCAGAGAGAACATCCCGAGAGATGGGTGGTCAGAGATAGAGCTAGGCGTGTTCTTGACGACGGATGGGGAAGACCGGGAGGTTGAAATGGGCGTCCTGGAGACGAAGAGGGGTAACTGGAAGAGGGGCCTGATTGTCGAAGGGATCGAAATTAGGCCGAAACGAGGGATAGTGCATTAGCAAGCACCGCGCGTCCTCTGATTAATAGCTTTTTCTCTCTGTTTTGCTGCTGTACTTTCCATGCTCCTTTATCAAATGTTTATTAGCTTTCCACCGTATTCCCATGGCATTTTATGAATCGATCTAATATTCCTATGGAAATAAAAAATACTCATTCAAGAAAAGATCGCAATATGCAATATTTTTCCTCTTTCGAATCATGTGAAATTAATGATCCGTTCGTTTTACAGAAGAAATATTATATTTTTCGTGAAACGAATGCAATCTAAATGCGCCGAAAAAATTAGAACATCTCGTAATTAAATATATATAATCAGTTCTCTTTGTTAACAAAATCCAGATTATTCCATTGGTCTTGAATCCATAAGGAATATTATTTTTCTCTAGGAAACGTAACATAATCTTGGTCAACCTTTATTTGCAAGTATACCCATTTAAAATCAGAATATATTCATCCTTTCTTTATTATACAAAATTCAATTCCTATTTCCTTCCAGGGCGGGCATGACCTGACCTCGAAGGTTTTGCCGTCCACTCACACGACAAAGCAAACTCTGGATCGCCATCATGGTCACCTCGGAAAGGCGTTGCCTTTAAGCCGTTTCGGCGACACCCATCTCATGGAGCTCCTTCTGATGGCGGCGGCGGCCGAAGGGGCCCAATGTTTGCCCCGCACGCGTCCGTCTCGTCGGTTTTCAAGTCGGCATGCGATTCCGACGCGGTCTGGGCCTCGTTCTTGCCGCCGACCTGACGCCCGGTGGTCTCCTCGGAGCGTCTCCCCGCTGAAGGAGCTCTACTTCAGCCAGCCTCTGCGACGCCCTGGTCCTTGTCGCCGAGCGATGGCAAAATGGTAAAATCCAAACCCCCCGGCGGGGGGGTCTTCCCCTCCGCCAACCGCCTGCCGCCTCTCCTTAGTCTTTTTGTAGTAAATATTTATTTTCCCGGTCGAAGGAGTGATGCGCCATGATTGTTCTTTATGTTGGACTTAGTGGAATATCGCAGTGTGATTCATGTGATGTGCTGTGTCGCCTGCGCCTTTCGAAACACTGCGAGTCTGACTGGGGAAAAACTGTTCTTTGTCAGACATTTGAATCGAAGGACGGTGTCATCAGCACATGTTTCTTGGCCTCTTCCCGCCTGGAGCCCTGCGAGTGCGGTCTGTTTCTTCGGTGAAAGGCAATTCTGATATAATGACTCTGCTGCGGCTTTACATTGGACATCTTTCTCTTGCATACGGCCACGATCCCGATAGGAAAGGTTGATCCGAATCTTATGAATGCATTCGTGGTTTGCTTCCACAAGATAAAGGATGATGAATGAAGGGCGGAGGAGAAAGAAAGGTTCTTTCATCTGAAACTGACAAGATTTATATGTTTGGAGCAAAGAGTGGCTAGATATATTGAATCACTCAATATTTAGCTTCAAGAATGTAACAAATACATTGGATCACTCAATATATAATTGACATAGTAGCTTGATGACCATCAATTCATTGCATGTACATTGTTTTTGGACCATTTGCAACATTTTAATCTACGTTCACGGTTCGAAGTGAGATTGCTTTTGTTTTGGTTAATTGCTCAAATCCCTTATGAGCTCTATCGTTATTGTGCATTGGCCCGTGAACTTTTAAAAGTTAGATATGACACCCATTAACTTTGGTACCATAACCGACCAAAAGAGGGAACAAATAAAGGAAATTTGGCACCATCGAGTAGTAGCCACATAACTTTGATCATCTAGAAATATCCTCTAAATTCTGGTATTTGTTGCAGTGATTAGCTTTTTCGTCTGCATAGTCAGTAAGTGCAAACTTTAAATTGGATCGGCTCCATTCCTTTGACCAAAATGATCCACGCTGAGTTTTCTCAACTTCATCAACCATGTATTTTCTCCATTTCCTAAACTGTGTGTAACCATGTGCTTGGGATCTTTTGGGGAAAAAGACAAGGAAGCCTACTTTTCGTGTAATGTTTAGCTACCATTCAGACAGCACAACTACCGACTGCAACAAAATCCAATGTTTAGGGAGGTTAATCGTGAATTTACAAAGTTCAAGTGCCATTATGTAACGTTCCAAAGTTAACGGGGTTATTGTTCAAAATCCATTTTGTTTTCTTTTGGTCATATCTCGTGGTTGTTGCTTTCATTTAACGTGAAACGTCTTTTCCTACTTCAAATTTGGGTGAGAAGTCGATAGACAACTTTTCTAAAAGAAGGCCAAAACAAACACTCCACTATTTTATTTGAAAGTTAGAAGATAGCGCAGATAGTGGAAAAGCGCTAAGTTTTCTTATTGCTCATGGGAGTTTCTTTTCGCTGGACTGGCACAGCGGGAAGAAACGGATCTTCCCAAGCGTGAGGGCCCTTTCTATAACATGGGGTGATACCGTGATACTCCGATTCACTGGTCATGGACTTGCATGCCCAACTCCACGTACTGCATTGTATCCTCCACTCTCTCTCGCCTTCATGAAGAAAATGGGCGTAGCCTTTGTTCTTCCCAAAATAACCTCTCTCTTGTTTCTCCCTCGTGGTGGTGATCGCGTGGGATGTCCTTGTGAATGAACAGGTTAGGGAAGGTGGCTGAGCTCATGGATGTGCGCGGGCTCGAAATCGGAGGCATGATTAGTTCTTGCATGCTATTGCCCGGAACCCGTTATGCAGTATACATTAGTTTTCCGATCTACCTCAACATTTTTATGGATTCGAATTTCAATCCTTTGAGGCTGTAGCTGGATTTGCCGGCGATGGAGCAGGCAAGCGTGAGCTCTTAATTTACTAATCCAAAAAGAGAATCATGAGATTTTGTGGAATCATTGTCAATTATTTGAGTGGTTCTACAAAATCTTACATGATATCAAAGATTCAAATTCTTCCAAACTCCTATTTACCTTCCCAATTATATATTTCCAAGCCTAATAATAGACAAAAAAATTAAACTAAACGTAATGGGAGTGTCAAAAATAATTAAATATTAATTCATGTATTCATTTAACAGTTTATTAGCCAATAGAGATCCCTTAAAGTGCTCACAATCATGAGCGGGTGGCAGTGCCAGTGGAAATTTATGCGCGTTTGCGCGTCGCCGGCACATGCGCGTGGAGAGGGAAATGGGAACTTTCCTAAAAGTGGCTTGCTGCAGGGCATTTCCCATGATTGATGGCTTTTTTCTCAGCGTACCTAGCAGCTTTCCAACAAATCAGAAAACGGGCTTGTGATCTATCTTGACTCCATGTTTTGGGAAAGCAGCGAATGGTCCTTAGTCTGGTGAGCCAGCACCCTATGCCAAGCGGAGAAATGATGAAACTTAGATGAATTTTTCCTCAAAACTCACAGATACACACTCAAACACTGTGATTAGTTGCTTTTAAAACATCTGCAGAACGACTCCTCATCTTCCCTCTCTCTCTCTCTCTCTCTCTCTCTCTCTGAACATTTCACATGCACAAAAAAGGGGTGGGGAAGTTAGACTCCAGCAAAGGAAAGCACAAACACAGGAGAACCATAATAATTCAACAATCACATCAAAACCTGTTTCCACGGCATTGCTTGGAAAGTTCTCCAGGTTTGCTATTTCGTGGAAAGTTCGCGTCAACGGCCGACACCGCAAGTTGTCCACTACGTTCACTGCTGGATGAGCGGCTTCGAAGGGTCTACATTCTGCGATTAATGGTCTTAAAAGTGATTCTCCATGGCGGGTCGACCAGGGCAACCTTTTCCCACCAGGCACGCCCGGTGATAATGAAATTTGATGGGATGGAGACGTTTAGTTTCAAGTAATAAGTGCGGGGCTGGATCATGGTTCTATAAGTAAGCAGATTAAAATCTAAAAGAGAAAGACTAAATTGATATCACGTTGCAATTTTTTATATAATTTAAAAATTAATTTAAATATATATAAAATTCATACATCGCATTATAAATTTGATTAGAATTAGAGAATTTTAAAAATCATGTTATATGTTTAATTAATTAGGAATCCTTCTTTGCGAATATCCTACTTTTGGGAAGTTTTTGATTCGGACACCCGCCTCGATCGGATCCGGATTACTTGACGTGTATACGGTGATTATAAAAAAAATAAAAAAAAGAATTTTTTTTTTAATCGTCCGATTCACTCCTATTGTAGGGAATCTAATTCCGACCCAAGCTTTTAACTTAAAACCTCGAAGATTTCACCATCCATTGACGCAACGAACCACGCTCTGGATCACCATCATCGTCTCTCTTCGGAAAGGCGTCGCCTTTGAGCAAGTTTGGCGACACCAAGTTCTTGGAATTCTTCCTTCCAATGGCGTCGGCCCAAGCAAGGCTTCCAGGCGGCCCCAACTTGTGGACGCTGCCCGAAGGGTGCATCGCCACCGTCGTCTCCTTCACGAGCCCCGCCGACGCGTGCAGGCTCGCGTGCGTCTCGCCGGTCTTCAAGTCGGGGTGCGACTCCGACGCGGTCTGGGCCACGTTCTTGCCTCCGGACTGGCGCTCGATGGTCGACCGGAGAGCTCCGTCGCTGAAGAAGCTCTACTTCAGCCTCTGCGACGACCCGGTCCTCCTTGGCGATGGCAATATGGTAAGTCTCCTCTGTCTTCCCACCTCCAACCGGATTGAGGGAGCGATGCGCGATGACTGTTCTTTATGTCGGATATAATAGAATATCGATATTGATTCGTGTGATGTGCTGTGGCCGTGCACGTTTCGAAACACTGCGAATTTGGCTGGCGAAAAATTGTTCTTTCTTTGTCAAACAGTTGATTTGAAGGACGGTGTCATCAGCACGTGTTTCTTGGCCTCTTCCCCACTGAACCGAGCGAGTGCAGTCTGTTTTTTCAAGGAGAATCAATTAGATATTTCTCTTTTGCACACGCCCACTATCCGAATGTGAAGGATTTGATTGATTTTTGTGAATAATATCATGGTTTACGCCCACAAGATGAAGGATGATAAATGAAGAGTGAAGAAGAAAGAAGGTTCTTTCATCTGAAATTGACAAGATTTATATGGTTGGAGCAAATAGTGGATAGATATAATCGAATCACTCAATATATATTGTTAAAAGCATAAGAAATATCACCACTATTGATATGGTAGTTTGTTAGTTGGTGAGGCAATAGCTTACCAAGGCGATGGTCAATAGCTGGTCTGAGAGGATGATCAGCCACACTGGGATTGAGACACGGCCCAGACTCCTAGACCATCAATTCATCGTATGTTTAGGCGTGATCTGTATTGTTGTTTTTAGACTGTCTGCTACCTCTTAATCTGTGTTTGCAGTTTGGAGTGAGACTACTTTTATTTTCAGTATTGCTCAAATCCCTTCCGAACTCTCCCTTCCGAACTCTGTCAAGATTGTACATTGGCCCCTGAACAATAAAAGTGAGATACTACCCCCACTAACTTCGGCACCTTTGAGTAGTAGCCGCATGACTATGATAATCTACAGATTTCCTCTCAATTTTGGTTTTTGTTGAAGTGATTAGTTTTTCCGTCTATATGGTTGGTATATGTAAATTTGATATTGGATCGACTCCATTCTTGTGACCAATGTACACTAAATTTTCTTAACTTCATCAATCATGTATTTTTTCTATCTTGTTGACTGTATCAACTCATGCGACAGAGATCTTTTGGGGAAAAAAGATAGGAAGTCTACTTTCATGTAATGTTTAACTATTATGCAGACAGCATAACTACCAACTGCAATAGAAATTGAAGTTTAGATGGTTAGTTTGTAAATTTACAAAGTTCGGGTGCCATTATCCAATGTTCCAAAGTTAAAGGGGTTTGGAACAATCATCTCTTTTATTTTCTTTTGGTCAAGTCTTATGGTTATTTCTTTTATACAACGTGAAACATCTTTCCTACTTCAAATTTTTTTTTTTTTTTTGGGGGGGGGGGGGGGGGGGGGGAAGAAAGTCAATGAAGAACTTTTTGCTAAAAAAGGCCAAAGTGAACACTCTTACTATTTTATGTGAAAGTTAGGGCACAGCGCAAATGGTGGAATAAGTGCTGAGCTTTATTGCTTTGCGCTATCTGCTGAAACAGTGAATTTCATTTTTTCCCAAAACGACGTTGGTCCAGCTTCTTGTTGCTTATGTGAATCTAACATGCTTTGTAGAGCTTTTCGCTGGACAGGCACAGTGGGAAGAAGTGTATCATGCTATCCGCGAGGGCCCTCTCTATAATATGGGGCAATACTCCGATTTACTGGTCATGGACTTGCATGCCCAACTCCAGGTAATACATTATTTCTTCCATCCTCTCACCTTCATGAAGAAAATGGACTTTGTATTAATTTCTTTGTCCCAAAATAAACTCTCTTGTTTTGCCCTTAAGGTGATGATCGTATGGAATGTCCTTGTGAATGAACAGGTTTGCAGAAGTGGCTGAGCTCATTCATGTATGCTGGCTCGAAATAAGAGGCAGCATTAGTTCTTCCATGCTGTCGCCTGGAACCCGTTATGCAGCGTACTTGGTATTCAAATTTATCCCAAATTCTGATGGATTTGAATTCCAGTCTGTTGAGGTGGGAGCTGGATTTGCTAGTGATGAAGTGGACAGCCATGAGCGCTTAGTTTACTTATGCAGAGAGAGCAACACAAGCGGATGGTGGACCGAGATGACATTTAGCCGCACCGGCAGGTCGTCGACACATGCATCTGCCGAGGGGAATGGGAACTATCCTAAAGAGAGACGAGATGGGTGGTCAGAGATAGAGTTAGGTGAGTTCTTGACGAAGGAAGGAGAAGATAGGGAGGTTAAAATGAGTGTCAAGGAGACAAAGAATTTGCACTGGAAGGCTGGGCTGGTTGTGGAGGGGATCGAAATTAGGCCGAAGGACGGGAAATGAAAGTGGCTTTGTGCAGGGGGTGCATAAGTTTGTATGTACTGTCCTTAATTAAGAGCTTTTCCTCTCTGTTTTGCTGTCGTTCATTCAATGTTCTTTTATCAATTTTTAATAGCTCTCCAACAAATCAGAAAGCGTGCTCGTGATCTATATCGACTTTAATGTAAGTGGGGAAAGCAAACGTCCTGGAGCGAATGGTCTTTGATCTGGTTAGCAAATCGCCCGATGCCTTCTGCGGAAATGATGAAACTTAGATTTAGATTGCTTGGAAAGATGTATGCCTACCTAAAGAAGAAGGGGGCCTTGAAATTTGTAGATTGCGTGGGAATAATAAGGCAGCCATGTTAAAACACATATGGGTCTTATTCACGGACAAGGAATCTCTTTGGTGTAAGTGGATCCATTCTACTTTCCTGAACAAGATCAGTTTTTGGGTAGTTAGAAAGCCTAAGTTATGCTCATGGGCTTGGAAAAAGATCCTTGATCTTAGAGAGGAATTCTGACTGTTGTTTTGGTGGAAAATTGGGGATAGACTTTCAACTTCCTTCTGGTTCGATTCATGGAGCTCTTTGGGCCATCTTCCTCTCTTTTTCTCTACTCGTGACATATATCGGTCCGGAATCTCCAGACAAGTGACCGTTTATGAGTTTGTGGCCATTATGGGCCAAACGTCTACTTTCTTGGAATTCTTTCAAGCTCGGGGTGAACCTCTCCCATAGCTTCAAGTACATCCAAATAGGTGCATTTGGTCTGGACACTCTTTAGGGACTTTCTCCATTGCATCCGCATGGGATATCATCCATTCTAAGGGCCAACTGGTAGGGAGGCACCGATTCATATGGGATAAGGCGATCCTCCCTCGTCACCAGTTTCTCCTTTGATTGATGACCCGGAGGAGATTGCTGACCCATGTATTCCTACTTTCTTACTGCAGAATAGATGTTTCCAACTGTAAATTTTGTAACTAGTTACCGGACTCTATAGATCATTTATTTTTTGAGTGTCATATTCCGGTACAATTGGCTAGTTTTTGGGCTGCCAAGTGCAATTTGGCTTGGTGTAATAGCACATGGTTTGAGAATCTCAAGGGGGCAATCAAGTATGTTGAGTTTATTACTTTAGGGTATTAGCAAGTTGGGGGTATTTAGGTAAATGTATTAGGCTAAACCCTAAGCATATAAATACTTCTTATTACCTTTGAAATAAAGTTAAGTTACTCTTTTATCATTCACATGGTATCATAGCCAAAATTAAAGAAAAAAAGAAAACCCTAAATAACACAAACCCTAGCCGTCGTTGTCACTGTAGATACCGAAGCCGACGAGCCTCCGTCCAGCGTCCTCCAACTTTGGCGTCCTTTAGCCCCGACGACTTCTTTCTGGTGTCGTTTAGGGTCACAGCCCCGGTGACCTCCACACAGGCTCCCAAGCTAGGGTTGCCCAGCCCCAGCGACCTCCGTACAGAGTCGCCCAGGGCCGGCGACTCCCAGGCTAGGGTTACCCTGAGCCGGCGACCCCAGTCCATGTACACTCAGGTCTCTTGGTGTTTCTGAAATCGTTAGTGTGCTGCCCCTGCTTCATGTGCGAGACTAGTCTTACTTGATGTGTTGCTGTTTTGTTTTGTGATGAAGTGTTTGGGGGTTATTGTGGCTGTTTGATTCAGAAATTACGTGAATAGTATTATGTGGGTGGGTGCTCGTGTGGTATTTTAAGTCTTCAGAAGCTATTTGACTTGGTGTGGCTGCTGACTTGGTGTGGCGGCTAAATTGGAGTGGCTAGTGATCTGTGAGGATGTTTACAAATTCGTCTATTACTTCAGGGTTGAGCTCCTCTGATAGTTCTTTGAGTTCAACATCTTTTGGTCCATATTATAGTATGGCTAACCTACATAATACATTGGTCAAGTTGGATCGTACCAATTACCCTTATTGGTCGATGGCTCTTTCGACCTTTATTTATTCTAATCGCCAGTCTAGATGGCTTGAAGAAGTGCCACCTGCAGATTCAGCTAGTCTAGAAGAATAGAAGTATGTATATGCTACTTTATGTACACTTTTATGGGGCAGTATGGCGGAATCTATTCGTCATCTTTTTATGGATTGCACTACAACTCGTGAGATATGGACATAGTGTGCTTTACTATATTCTGGACAAAATAACATAAGTCAAGTTTGTGACATGTGGGAGGCATTATTTGAAGCCAAAATTGGTGATGCTAGTTTGGCAGATCATTATGCTTGTTTTGCATCTTTGTATCAAAATCTCAAGTCTTATTTTCCACTTACTACCATAGTTACTCAGATGCAGCAACGAGAAGCGGACATGATAACCGTGCTCTTTCTTCGTAGCATTGGTCCAGATCATAGTGCTCTTCGTCAACAGATTACTTCTCGGAGCACTCTTCCTTCCATTCAAGAAGTGTATTCTCAAGCTGCTCGTTACACTTCCAGTCCCAAGACATCAGCAATTTTGGATAGTAGTGCTATGGTGGCTCGTGGAGGTCAAGGGACTCGTGGTCGTATTAACGGCCGTGGACAGTGGAATCCTGATAATTTTTACCGTGGTCATGGTCAAGGTTTTCAAGGCCGAAGTACCGTTCGTGGTGGTAGTGGTAATACTCTTAGAGGAGCATGTGGTGGTGGTTGAGCGAATCATTTTTGTACTCATTGCCAACTCTCTAGGCACACTGTTGATTATTGTTATGATCTCCATCCTGAACTACGGGGTCATACATGCTTCTATTGATACTGAGCCTTGGACTCCTTCTCTTGGATCTTCTCGTGGACAGGGTACAGTACAGTTGACCCGTGGTGAATATGATGAGTTGATCAGAGCAAGACAGAGTGAGAGTGGCGGTGTCTCTGGCCCTACTGCTACTTTGGCACATCGTAATGATCCTACATGTTTACTGTCCAGTATAGATCCTCTTCGTTCTTGGGTTATTGATTCGGGTGCCACTTATCATATGACTGGTGATCCTGGTCTTCTCACATCCACTTCATCTATTCCTTCTATGTCAGTCACTTTAGTAGATGGCTCTCAATCCAAAGTCACTGGTACAGGTTGTGTGTCATTGAGTTCCTTTGTCTCATTACCTCTTGTTTATTATATCCCACACTTTTCCTTACAATCTATTATCTGTCAGTTCTATTACTCGTGATCTTGATTAATATATTATCTTTTCTTCGTCTTCGTTTGTTCTTCAGGATCGGAAGACTGAACACCGAATAGGTGGTGGGCATGAGGCTGGTGGATTGTATGTCCTAGAACCCGAGATTATTGCTGCTGCTACAAAAGTTTAGATTAAAGCTGTGGATGATTCTTATCGGTTGCATTGTCGTCTTGGTCATCCACCAGCAGATACACTCAGAAGATTTCCTTTCGCGTCCAGTTCAAGTCTTCAGTTTAATTGTGAAATGTGTTAGTTAGGTAAACACCATCGTGAGTCTTTCCCTCATCGTGTTTTGAGTCGTGTGTCAAGTCCATCCTAGTTGATTCACTCTGATGTTTGGGGTCCTAGTCGAGAGTCTTCATTTGGTTTTAGGTATTTTGTCCCCTTTATTGATGATTGTATTCGTACAACTTGGTTATATTTAATAAAGATTGTACTGAAGTTTTTCACTCTTTCTGTTAGTTTTATTATGAAGTACGTACACAATATGATATTTCTACTAAGTGTTTGCATACTGACAATGCTCGTGAGTATTTTTCTTCGTCTACCTTTATTCCATTTCTCAAATCTCATGGCATTTTACATCAGAGTTCTTGCGCTCATACTTCGCAACAAAATGGAGTTATTGAACGTAAGAACCGTCATTTGTTAGATGTTGCTTGCTGTCTTCTTCTTCACACACATATGCCTAAATCATTCTGAAGCTATGCTTTACTTACAGCATGTCATCTTATTAATCTTCTTATATCCTCCGTGTTGAAAGGAGCTATTCCTTATGCTCTTCTTCATCCTGATCGTCCTTTATGGTCTGTTCGCCCTCGTATCTTTGGAAGTGTTTGTTTTGTTCATTCATTGTCTCCTGGATTGGACAAATTGTCACCTTGTGCTGAAAAGTGTTTTTTCGTTGGTTACTCCTGTACTCAAAAGGGATATGTGTGTTATAATCTTACTCGTCGTCGAGAGTATGTTTCTGCTGATGTGACATTTTTTGAGGATAAATCGTTCTTTGGCGATGATCGTCCTCGAGTACCGTTAACCTTGGATCTTCTACCACCTTCTACACCTATGTCTCAGCCATCTCCAAATCCAGGCTCAGCAGCACCGATTTCTATTTAGGTGTATACACATGGTTCTCGGTCTGTTTGGGGTACTACATCTTCACCAGCCAGCATTACACCATCGTCACCAACTTCGGTCCAGGCTTTCAATCCTCTTTCACCGTCTCTTGACAGTTCTCCTATTGCTCACCATACTCGGTCTCGGTATCCTCTCTCTCATTTTGTGTCTTATCATAACTTAAGTCCTCAAATGTCTGCCTTTGTGTCCTTTCTTGCTTTTGTGTCTGTGCCTAATAGTGTTGAGGAGGCTTTGGCCCATCCAGGGTGGGCTCGTGCTATGGCGGAAGAGATGGCTGCTTTACATCATAATAAAACTTGGGAGCTCGTTCCCTTGCCGGCTCACAAAAATTGATAGGTTGTCGCTGGGTCTGTGTTGTCAAACACCATCCAGATGGCTCAGTTGAGCGCTTAGAGGCGCATCTTGTGGCAAAGGGTTACACTCAAACCTATGATATTGACTATGATGAGTCTTTTTCTCCAGTAGCCAAGATTCCTTCTATTCGTATCATTATTTCCTTGGCTGCTCGGTCTCAGTGGACTCTTCATCAGCTTGATGTCAAGAATGCCTTCCTTCATGGTGATCTTCACGAGGAAGTATATATGGAGCAACCACCTGGGTTTGTTGCTCCGGGGGAGAAAGTATGCCGATTGCGCAAAGCTCTTTATGGGCTTAAGCAATCTCCTCGTGCTTGGTTTGGCCAATTTAGTAATGCAGTTATTACTTTTGGCATGCGTCGGTGTAGTGTGGATCACTCAGTATTTAGTATGTCATCGTCCAAAGGATGTGTTATTCTTATGGTTTATGTTGATGATATCATTGTCACAGGGAGTGATGTTGAAGGCATACAACGACTCAAGGAGTTTCTTAAGAATGAGTTTAACATTAAAGACCTAGGTTGTCTGCGGTATTTTCTTGGCATTGAAGTTGCCTATGCTAATGATAGCATTGCTCTCTCTCAGCGAAAGTATTGTCTTGACATTCTTAAAGAGGTTGGTTTAAGCCTGGTGACACACCTATGGATCCTAGAGTGAAGCTTGATGATGAACATGGAGAACCTCTTAATGACCCAGAAAAATATCGATTGTCAGTAGGCAAGTTAAATTATCTTACCATTACTTGTCCAGATATTTCATTTGCTGTTAGTGTGGTGAGTCAGTTTATGAGCTCTCCTCCTACTACTCATTGGCAAGCCACCCTACAAATTGTTCGATATTTGAAGAGAGCTCCCGGTCAAGGACTTGTGTTCTGCAATCAAGGTCATTTTCATATAGCTAGTTATTCCAGTCCTGAATTTTTAGAGGTGACAGGATACTCTAATGCGGATTGGGCTGGTTGCCCTATGAATCGCCGGTCTACTTCGGGATACTGTGTATTTCTTGGTGGTAATATTGTGTTGTGGAAAAGTAAGAATTAATATGTTGTTTCTCGATCTAGTGCAGAGGCTGAGTATCGTGCTATGGCTAATGTTACTTGCGAACTTCAGTGGGTTCGTATGTTGTTAGCTGAGGTTGGACTACTGATGATCAGACCATCTCTTCTATGCTGTGATAATCAATCTGCTATTCATATTGCTAGCAATCCAATGTTTCATGAGCGAACCAAGCATATAGAAGTGGATTGTCATTTTGCTCGAGAAAAGGTGAATTTTGAAGATATACGGCTAGTGCACACGCTTTCTGAAGAGCAACTAGCAAACATTTTCACAAAACCTCTTCGAGGCGTAATAGTTTCATATATTTGTCATAAGTTAGGACTTTTTGATATGTACGCTCCAACTTGAGGGGGAGTGTTGAGTTTATTATTTTAGGGTATTAGCAAGTTGGGGGTATTTAGGTAAATGTATTACGCTTAACCCTAAGCTTATAAATACTTCTTATTACCTTTGAAATAAAGTTAAGTTACTTTTTTATCATTCACAAAGTATATCTCTAGGAAGGACTTCCATAGAAGCTTTGCTTGGTTGAGCCTCGGTGCATTATGTCTATGAGCAGAACAATGCTATTTTTCACAATCATCACTTCTTCCTGCCGGTCATAAAGAAACATCTCGAGAAGTTCGTCAACGATAGGGCAATGGCATTCACGCATGTAATAGGCGTATGCAGCATAGTTGGAACATTGATACATCCATTTTTTACTAGGAGGCCCGGTGCTGTTAGTTTAGATATTTATCTTGATGTACTTTTTAGGCTTTGTAACCACGACACTCTTATGCTCATATTGACAAGCTTGTCTCAATGAGTGCAAGTTTTGTGGTGTTGGGTCACTCCATTGTAATTTGAGCAAAAGTTAATAAATTTCTTATCTTACAAAAAAAAAAAAAAACTCAGGCAGCCACACTGAAATTCTGCTATTGGTTCCCGTTAAAACATCTGCAAAATGATTCTTCATCTTCCCCCTCCAACCACCTCTGCTGGGGGGCGACGGGAATGTACGATTCTATTGAAAAAAGATGAACGCGATTCGAGCTGTGCGCGCCGCGGGTGCCCGTGTCTCTCCTCCGGGATAAAAGAAAGAAAAGTAGAGTCAAAGCCAAAGACTGGGCTGAAATAAGTTATTGTTGACTAGGAAAGCGCGCTGTAGCAGCACACTCATGGAAACTGCAGGTGCCTTGCCCTGGAGGATTGGTAAACGGTCTTGGAGGCGATCTTTCGTCTGCCGGTCAAGTTCAACCGTGAAAACTCCGCTTACTTCTCCTTCTAGACATCCTACTTTTCTTCTAGTCTTCGTTTTTTTTTGGAAACGAAAGGGGCCTAGTGCTGTTTTTGGAGCCAAAAAAAAAAAAAAAACGGGTTTTCCATCACGAGGGGAGAATGTGTAAATCGGAGACAACCATACTTAATCCATTCATGGCGCCGCAAATAATGAAACGTTCCAAAGGATTGAGGGAGAAATCGTTCTCTTTGGATCATAATGAGCATTTCACTTATACTAACAAAATGGAAGAAAGTCGTACGTGCATGAACGCCGGAGCACATGATGAATTATTAATCACATGAAAACCTGTTCCGGAGCAACGCCTTCTTCGGCTTTGCTATTTCGTTGAAAATGGCATCACTGCCATTGTTAACAGTCAACACGGCAAGTTTACCGCAGGATTTGGTGGAACTCTTGCAGTCTTCAAGTCAACCACGGCAACTTTGCATCTGGTGTTTTCATCAACATAGGAGTTGGTTCTTTGCATACAAAAGTGGCAACTATGCGCATGCCAAATCTCAGTTATTTCAAAGCCATGGATCTGTCCTCCCTCCCAACCTTAGCATCGGTTCTATTACTCTTATCTCTGTTTAATCACAAATCCTACTGTCAACATCCATATGTTAACAACGAGCAGCTTGACTGCTCATCCATATCGTCTAAACCGAAAGGTTACCTCTGCAGTGTCCCTCAAACTCGATGCCAATCCTTTGTGACCTTTCGATCCACCTCACTATACAACTCACCGCTCACCATTGCTCCTCTGCTTGACTCAGACGCCGTGGACATAGCCACCACCAATAACCTCAAATCTACTGCCGAAAAGATAAGTTATGGTAACTTGGTCATAGTTCCAGTGTCTTGCTATTGCACTGGAAGTATTTACTTGCATCAGGCCTCTTACACTGTGGCCGAGGGTGACACCTATTTCTCCATAGCCAATGATACATTCCAAGGCCTGTCCTCTTGCCAGGCTCTATATGAACAGAACTACTATACAGGTGAGGATCTTGCTGTAGGTGCGCAGTTGATGGTTCCACTAAGACGCGCATGCCCAAGTACCAATGAGACAGCTAATGGGGTTAAATCCTTGCTTACATATTTGGTGACGTGGGGCGATTCTTTGCAATCAATTACGGAACGCTTTGGTGTCACTGTACAAAGTGTTACGGAGGAAAATATGATGACGGACACCTCAGTAATATTCCCTTTCACAAACATTCTCATTCCCCTTACTTGTGCAAAAGATTCCAAGAGTAACTTCTGCTATTGTCCCAATGGATATGCCGAAGGTGGGCCAGGAAGTCGCCTCAGTTGCATGCCTGACAGGAAGAAATTTCCTTTCAAGCTGGTTCTCGTGATAGGTAATCATCAAATCTCTCCGCTAATCCTGTCCAGCAACACTTCATTCCTGATTGGAAGAGATTACTTTATTTGTGTCCTATTATTGGCTCTGATAATGGCAGTTAGAAAGTCTGTGACTATTGAGCAGAGAGAGTAACATTCGATAATGCAAAATAATTCATTCCATACTGAAGAAAAAACTCGAATGTGAAATTATTCCATTTTCTTGCGCACACCATTTTTCACAATAAACTGACTGCTGCACTTTCTATACACTCATGTACACTAAGCCTTTTAGCTCTCCTCATCTTATTTGTTTGGCACCTTCCCGTCTTGCTCAAATACTCCATTTGATGCGCTTGATCTCTCTATTGATTCCTCCTTGCCCATGGATTGAAATGCAACACATGAATCTCATTTGCTGTCAATATGTATTGGGACTTCATGCAGATATTCATCATTTACTTCTTCATTTGCAACATTACATTTTCAAGTCCATGGTATTTTCTCTCCTAAGCCATGTGTTCTAATTGGACGCTGTCATGACTGGGGATGTTGCATTGATGTGACAGTAAAGCTTACTGGCAAAGTAACCAAGCAGGCAGCAAATTTTAAATACTTTAGATGGCTTCTTTTTTAATTTGCTTCCAGAGAAAAGTGATGCAGGAGGAGTTATTATCTACTTCAAAATAACGAAGGCTGAATTAGGAGAGTATGCAAGCTAGCATTCTGACATGCTCCATATTTAGGAAGTGTTAAATCGGACTGGTCATGTCAGACAGATTATTTGGAGAATTTTGACTGAATGAAACTAGAATGTGTTAACTCACAGTTTCCTAATAGAATTATTGCTTGCTTTAGGTGCCGGCATTGGTGCTGGACTCTTGTGTCTTTCGCTTTTCGGCTATTGCCTTTACAGATATCTAAGGAAGCGAAGAGACAAAATTGTCAAGGAGAAACTGTTCAAGCAAAATGGTGGTTTGCTGTTGCAACAAAAGTTCTCAACTTATGGAAGAGATGGAAGAGCAACAATATTTTCTGAAGAAGATCTGCAGAGCGCTACAGATAACTACAGCCAGAGCCGGATACTTGGTCAAGGAGGGTTCGGCACAGTTTATAAAGGGATGCTACCAGATGGTACCATAGTTGCTGTGAAGAAGTCAAAGACCCTTGACAGGGGCCAAATTGAGCATTTCATTAATGAAGTGGTTGTTCTATCACAGGTCAATCATCGGAACATCGTAAAATTGATAGGTTGTTGTTTGGAGACCCAGTTTCCTTTACTAGTGTATGAGTTTGTCCCTAATGGTGCCCTGTCACAGCATATTCATCAGCAGGACAAAGATTGTTCCCTTTCGTGGGAAGACCGGTATAGAATCGCATGCGAAGTCGCTGGAGCAGTGGCATACATGCATTCTGCGGCTTCAATTCCCATTTATCATCGAGACATAAAGCCGTCTAACATTCTGCTGGATGACAAGTACACTGCAAAAGTCTCTGATTTTGGTACCTCAAGGCCGGTTCCATTTGACAAAACTCACCTGACGACGGCTGTGCAAGGCACCTTCGGATACTTGGATCCGGAGTACTTCCAATCTAGTCAGTTCACAGATAAAAGTGATGTGTACAGTTTTGGAGTTGTGCTAGTTGAGTTACTTACGGGGCATAAGCCAACGTCCTTATCAGGAGATGATGAAGGGAGACATCTAGTTGCTAGCTTTATCTTGCTAATGAAGGAATGCCGTTTGTCAGAGATCATAGATCCTGTTGTGGCCAATAAAGCAAAGGCAGAGGAGCTTCTTGCAGTAGCAATGCTTGCCATGAGGTGTTTGAGATTGAATGGGAGAAAGAGGCCTGGCATGAGAGAGGTTGCCATGGAGCTTGAAGGACTCAGGAAATCTCAAAGTTTCTCTCAGACCAACCATAATCCCTGCACATTTGAAGATGAACTAGCCAGTGAAGAATCAATAGATAGCACTTCCATTTCGCTTGAAGTTGTATCGATCTCAGAATAGACATCAACCTAGAAGATTCGGCATTCATACCAAGCTCAAAATTTTGTTTATCCTGGACAGCTTTGGAAATGGCATATGTAGCATGCAGTTAGCAGCAGCAGTTGTCAAAATCACCAGAAAATACCTTTCAGTTAAATGATTTTTTTAATTTACTTTAGCTTGATTATTTTTAGCAACAAATAACTAACTGAACTTTATTCTAAAGATTTGCTGTAAATTAATGTGCAGAGAACTCGTTTTCACAGATCAATATTAATAGTTATGCATTAGGTGATTGATTCAGTTCTCTTTCTCCTGATCACTGATGCATGGTACTTTGGGACATTTTTCACACGGGCTACATTATAAACTCTTGTTTCTGGTTTTCATATGCACACATCTACTTTGGAGTAATATGCTGGAAAATATCTGGCAAATACGTTGAAGCTGCTCACTTTCCTCAATCTCAATCTCCTTTAAGTAATCCTTCAGGTGAGCTTGGTATTGAAGCCTTGTGCTTCTATCTATCAACTTCAATAACATTCTTTTTGTCCTTTGGGATAGCCAGACCTAGACTTAAGTTGCAGCTTCTGCATTTCTGAATTGCTTCTCGGAAAAATAAATAGCTTAAGTAAGATAAGATTATTTAAAAGTTCCTATTAAAAACATCAGCACTTTTGTAGCCTAACACAGTTATCATCAGATATGGTTTCTTCGGAAGATGCATCACTGTTCGATAGCAATTAAGTTGTCCTGCTTACTGACATGATCCTCAGAATCCCTGTGAAACTTGGCTGCTTCATGCCAGGTTTGCAATGAGAAATTTTCCATTTTCGCGTTAAGACCGAGTCGACTGAAGATGATTGAATCTAGGGGCTAGAGATTAATGATGTGATTTGAGAGAAAATTAGAGCCTGCTCAGTTTGGTACATTTCAACTTAATTTTTATATTGAAATTAATATACACTGATAAGTCCCTGCCATACTCTATTCAAATCCACCCCGACAAGCTTCAGAATTTCAGTTCCAGTCTGTTAAGCTTGGAGCTGGATTTGCTGGTGAAGAAGCACGCAAGCGTGAGCACTCTTTTTGCTTATCCAGGCAAGGATTTAGGCACATATGCTTCCAGGATTTACCAGCACGTTTTGAATTGGTTGGCGACGATCAAGATGGTAGGTTGCCAACACCTGCACCTGACGAGGGGGATGAGAACTGTCCTCAAGAGAGACGAGATGGGTGGAATGGGAACTGTCCTCAAGAGAGACGAGATGGGTGGTCAGAGATAAGAGTTGGGCGAGCTCTTGACGAAGGAAGGAGAAGATGGGGAGGTCGAAAACAGTGTCCTGGAGACGAGGGGCAGTGGCTGGTAGGCTGGGCTGGTTGTGGAAGGGATCGAAATCACATCCAGGGTTGGAAAATAGAAGTGCCTCTATGCAAGGCGGGAGCAAGTTTGAATGAACTGTCCCATGATCAATAGCTTTTTCTCTCTCTTCTGTTGTTGTTCTTTCATTGTTCCTTTGTCAATATTTAGTAGCTTTCTACTGAATCAGGAAACGTGTTTGTGGTCTATATGTTGGGGAAAGTCCCTAGAGTATGAGTGAGAAGTGGACGAGGGAGTCCCATATTGGACAAGAGTGAGACAATGTGAGTGTATATATATGAGAAGGTTGGGCCCTCACCTATTTTTGTGAAGGAGAGAGGACCTACGCTAAACCGGTGACCACAACACGTTCTGGCCGACCCAAGCCTAAGCTTCCCCAACAAATATGACTCTTGGGTCATTCATTTTCATTTCGGTCTTGGTATTCATTCGACCAAGAGGCGCCAATCTCCAATCTTCATGCATGTTCGGTAGAAAATCGAACTTCATCTTGGTTTGGGTTATGCGAAACTCGTTCTATCCTAAGAGGCGATTGTCCAATGGCCTTGGTACGTGATCAAGGCAGGCAAATTCGTCTTAAACTCACGACGTGCATTCGTCGAGCTTGGGTCTACGCACAAGCTTTCAGATCAATCAGCAACCTCCAGGTTTTGCTTATCTATTTCATTGTTCGGAACACTGTTTGCTTGGATTTTCTTGTGTTGTTGAAGGACGCTGTCCTTGCTTGTTCCAATAGTTACTTAGTTTTTTTAAAACCGAATATAGACCAGTCGTTTGCTCTTCCCGAAGCCATTTTATTGTTTTCCCGAACACTGTCCGTTTTTTATATCCATAACACTATATTGACTTCATTCTCAAATGGGGGAAAGCATATGTCCTGAGGCGAATGGTTTTCGATCTGGTGGGCGAATGCCCGATGCCTAATTTGAGATATGCATGAACTTTTCTTTTCTTTGTATTTTGCAAAAAATCTGTTGGCATTCAAGCTCCTCACGAGGTGTTCGAGATCAGCTGGCGGACTATTTGAGGTCGACCGAATTCTCTTCCAGTTTTGGCGGCTGCCACATACTCAATCTGATTGGATTGGACTCGCCTGCTTATTTCGCTTTTCATGCATTTTGAAAGCTGAAGAGCTCAACCTTGAATACTCTGTTGGGTGAACTTTCTTTTTACTCGAGGAAATGAAAAGCTCTATGCAGGCGTGCTTGAGCTCCATCTTTTTTGCATCCAAGTCTTCGGTCTCAATTTAATATCGAGTTGATCATGTACTCGATGGGGCTCAAACCGCTTGACCTTCATTCATTTTGAAACTTCAGAACTGCTCCTTGTCCAAACAAACTGGCTCCTAATGGTATCCACGTAACTTCACGGAAAAGAATGGCGAAGATTGGGGTTGACATTTCAGAGCAGCCACGGATTTGTTGCTTGTGCACAACCCAACTTACCGAGTAACTCCATTAACTTGTTCTCATGAAACTCTGTTTAACTTTTATGTCGGTTTCAAGAACGTATGTGAATGCGACTTGTTTGCTGCGCTTGTGCCTGCGCCTCTTCTGGGTTTGAAGCGGGGTCAAAGCCGATGACTGGCTTAGATGATTTCTTGTCGGTTAGCTGAACTGAAGCATATGATGTAGCACAACCAGAAAGAATGTAGGTGCCTGATCTTGCAAGATTGATGGGAACTGTTTTGAAGGCGATTTTCATCTGCCAGTCAAGTTCAACCATGAGAACTCTTGCTTGTTTTTCCTTGTTAAGGTTGCTGGTTTCTTCTAACCCGAACTTGTTTTCGTCTTATGTTGGGAAAAAAAAAGGGCCTAGTGCCGTTTTCTGCGCCATGTAGGGTGCTCAAATTTGAGACAACCATGCTTCATCCATTTATTGCCCCACTGATAACGTAGACCTTCCAATGGACTAAGGATGCAAATTATTCTCCTTGGATCTTAATGAGCATTTCGCGGATAAAAGAAACTGAAGGAAGTTGTGCTTCAGCAAAGGACGCAGAAACACGGGAGAGCACATAACTATATGAATAATAGCATGAAGAAGGTGTCCCCGAACAACGTTTGACAGTTCTTCACGTCTGCTGTTGCGTTCTAAAAAGGAATCGTCACCGTCGACAGTCAACATCGCAGGTCTACTGCCACGTGTACCACTGGATGGGTGGCTTGTCGATTATTTGACGGAACTCTTGCGGTCACTGAAGGGTCTAAATTCTGCTACCATATTGTCAAACCCCAAATCCAATAAAAATAAGAAAATGAAATGACCTTCTATCCGATAATGGATATTCAAATACATATTCATACTAAATTCATATCCAAAATGCAAGTACTAAGACCTCCATGTCAATAGTGCTCTCGTCTTGTTTGTCACTAACTAAAGAATCTGAAAATATTAGAATGAATGGGTTGAGTTACCATAACTCAGTGACAGCACATGTCACTTCTAAATAGATCAAACACCCATTATGCCTATTTACAAAATTCATTAGAAGAGATAGCATTTCTAACCTTATATTGCCTAAAATCAAACGACGAATGTTATTCGAATCGCCAAACTCATAATCCTATCAAATAGGCGAAACACATTGTCAATATCGATTAAGATGCTATCTCAACTACCAATGGCTAAATCAAACTTAATGGCTAACAAAATTGCTCTCATGAGAAACACTTGAGCGTAAACAAATATTTAAAATTGTATGCAACGTGGAACTTGATTGAGAGAATTTAAAATTTCACTCCGACTAACTGTTACTTGAAATCGATTTTCATCAAATATGGATTACGGCTACGCAATGTCCTTATTTATCATTTCTACTAAATTTCTTGACTTAACAACTCAAAAGTCGGGTGTTGCAATTTATATTTCACATAACTTCAAACTTGTCTCCTATTTCCACTAGCTACCCCAAGTAGAAAAACGAAGGGTTTGAATCCTTACTCGATGTAAAATGAAGTTCATCTAATTTGACTATGCCCTCGTCATGTGTCTCCTTCCTTTTCCTCTTATTTTCTTCTTCTGTCCCTTTCCTTAAACGCTCCTTTTCTTTATAATCTTTTCTTCTCTAATTATTAAAGCCCGTTTTGACCAAGTCAATAAAGAAAAAGCCAGTATTACATCGTATTGAAGGTGATTTTCTACGGCGTGTCGGCCACGGCAACTTTGCAGCTGTTGTTTTCATCAAGCGCTGGGGTCGATTCTTTGCATACAAAAGTTGCAAAAATGTGCATGCAGAATCTCAGTTGTTCCAAAACCATGGATCTGTCATTCCTCTCGATCTTAACACCAATCCTATTACTCTTACCTCTGTTTAATCACGTCTCCTACTGTCAACAGCCATATGTTGATGATAAGCAGCAGCTTAACTGCTCATCGACGTTATCTCAACTGAAAGGTTACCTCTGCAATGGCCCTCAAACCCAGTGCCAGTCCTTCCTGACCTTTCGATCTACCTCACTATACAACTCGCCGCTTACCATCGCTTCGCTGCTCAGCTCAGATGCGTCGGACATAGCCACCATCAACAACGTCAAATCCAATGCTGCAAAGATACCTTACGATAAGTTGGTCATAATTCCAGTTCCTTGCTATTGCACTGGAACTATTTACTCGCATCAGGCCTCTTACTCCGTGGTCAAGGATGATACCTATTACAACTTAGCCAATATTACATTCCAAGGCCTTTCCTCTTGCCAGGCTTTAATTAATCAGAACTACTATAACGGTGAGGATCTTGCTATAGATGCACAGCTGCGGGTTCCACTAAGATGTGCATGCCCAAGTACTAATCAGACAGCAAATGGGGTGAAATCCTTGCTTACATATTTGGTGACACATGGCGATTCTATAAATTCAATCGCAGAAAGATATGGCGTCACTGCACGAAGCGTTATGGAGGCAAATATGATGACAGACGCCTCCGTAATTTCCCCTTTTACTGCCATCCTCATTCCCCTTGATTGTGCAAAGAATTCGAGGAGTTCCTTCTGTTATTGTCCAAATGGATATGCCGAAGGCGGGAACAGAAATGGCCTCAATTGCATGCCTGACCGGAAGAAGTTTCCTTTCAAGCTGGTTCTCGTGATAGGTAGGCATCGACTCTCTACTAATTCTGTCCAGCAACACTTCATGCCTGTTGCAGGAGCTTACCCTCTTTGTGTACTACTTCTGGCTCTGATCATGGCAGTAAGTCTATGACTATAGCAATGAGTGTTGCATTCTATACTGCACAATAATGCATCCAATCAAGGGTAAAATTATTTCAATTTCATAAACGCGATTTTGCATGCAACAGTTTGGACCATAGCGCTTCCTTTACACTCATGTAAACTAAGCCCTTTGCCTCTCCGCATCTTATCTATCGGGCAGCTTCCTCCATTTGACGCACTTGATCTCTCTGATGATTCTTCCTTGCTTATAGATTGAAATACTACGCATGAATCTTATTCGCTGTCTACCGGTATTTTCAGACAAATACAAATTATTTTCTTCTTCTTTATTGCAACATGACATATGAAGTCCATGGTTTATCCTCTCATAAGCTGTGTTTTATGATTAAAAGTTGTCATGACTAGGGATATTGCAGTGATCGTGACAGCACACCTCTAGGATTGGCATAAGTATCCAAGAAATTGCAGGCAGCAAATTTGATGGCTTCTTTGGAAATTTGGTTCCTGAGAAAAGTAATGTAGAATAGAGGTCTATTATCCACTGCAATAGCCAATACATGAGCCGGTCTAGGAGGGCATGCGAGTTAGTAACCTGACATGTTCCACACTAAGGAATTGTAAGATCGGATTGGTCATTCAGGCAAATTACTAAGAGGATTATGAATAGATGAAACTAGAATGTGTTATCTCACAGCTTCCTTAAAGAATTATTGTTTGCTTTAGGTGCCGGCATTGGTCTGGGATTCTCGTGTCTTTCGATTTTCAGCTATTGGCTGTACAGATATCTAAGAAAGCGAAGAGACAGAATTGTCAAGGAGAAACTGTTCAAGCAAAATGGTGGTCTGCTGTTGCAACAAAAGTTCTCACCTTATGGAAGAGAGGGAAGAGCAGCAATATTCTCCGAAGAAGATCTGCGAAGAGCAACAGATAACTACAGCCAGAGCCGGTTTCTTGGTCAAGGAGGGTTCGGCATGGTTTACAAAGGAATGCTACCAGATGGTACCATAGTTGCTGTGAAGAAGTCGAAGACCATCGACAGAGGCCAAATCAACCAGTTTATTAATGAAGTGGTTGTTCTATCACAGGTTAATCATCGGAACATTGTCAATTTGATAGGATGTTGTTTGGAGACTAAGCTTCCTTTACTAGTGTATGAGTTCATCCCTAATGGCACCCTGTCCCAGCATATTCATCAGCAGGACAAAGATACTTCTCTTTCATGGGAAGATCGGTATCGAATCGCTTGTGAAGTTGCTGGAGCCATAGCATACATGCATTCTGCAGCTTCTATTCCCATTTATCATTGAGACATAAAACCTTCAAATATTCTGTTAGATGACCATTATACTGCAAAAGTCTCGGATTTTGGTGCCTCAAGGCCGGTTCCATCTGACAAAACTCACCTCACAACGGCCGTGCAAGGTACCTTCGGATACTTGGACCCGGGATACTTCCAATCTGGTCAGTTCACAGATAAAAGTGACGTGTACAGTTTTGGAGTAGTGCTAGTGGAGTTACTTACAGGGCGGAAGCCAACATCTTTCCCAGGAGATGATCAAGGGAGACATCTAGTTGCTAGCTTTATCTTGCTAATGAAGGAGAACGGTTTGTCTGAGATCCTAGATCCTGTTGTGTCTAATGAAGGAAAGGCGGAGGATGTTCTGGCAGTGGCAATGCTAGCCATGAGGTGTCTGAGATTAAATGGGAGAAAGAGACCTACTATGAGAGAGGTCGCCGTGGAGCTCGAAGGACTTAGAAAGTCTCAAAGTTTCTCACAGACCAGCCAAAGTCCTTATGTATTTGAAGATGGACTAACTGTTGATGCCATTGAAGAATCGATAGATAGCACATCAATGTCACTTGGGTTTGAATCAATCTCTATAAAGACATCAAGCTAAAGCATTTGGCATTCACTCTCCAATGTTTGTTTAATCCCAGACAGGTTCGAAGATAGCATTTGTGGTATCCAGTTAGCAGTTACTTGCAGTTTGGCAACATTAATATCTTTTATCGATTTTCGTCGTTTTCCATTTCATTGATAAGAAAACCTTCTTTTTCCAGTTTGATGGTTGATGCCGGTGCGCTCTTCTGGGATAAACTGAAAGAGAAGATGACAAGAATGATTGGCAAAATCATCCAGCACATTTCTTGCGTGATAAATTGAAAGACAAAACAGAGCAAAGTCAAACGCAATGACTCGAAAAATAATCCTTGTGGAGTAGATGAATCGAAAAACAGTGCTTCTGAGTTAGCTTACATTTCATGACCACTTCCCACATGGGCCAAGTAAGTGCACTTGTTGCCTAGTTTTCCTTGGTTTATATGCACAAATACTATGAAGCACTCTTTAGTTCTCATAATAATCCGACTTTCCTCTCCACGTAACCAAATTCCCACTGTCAACAACCAAGTGTTGGCACTGGGCAGGAAATTTGCCGCTCGTCTGCTTCCACACTGAGAGCTGACACCCATGCAATGGTCCTCCAGCCTCGTGGCAGTCCTTCATGACATTGAGCAACCCCGGAATAAGACTACTCTGACCATTGGTTCGCTCCTCAGCTTGGACTCTTCAGTTGTGGCGCCATCTACGACATTCCATCCATCACCAGCAAGATAACCCCGGAAAGCTTGGTCATTTATTTGGTTTCATGCAATTACTATGGAGGGGTCTACTTGCATCTGTCTCTTATATTGTGGCCAGCAGCTATGCATATTCATCACTTGCCAACCTTAGTTTCCAAGGTCTGGCCTCTTGCCAGGCAATAGCTGATCATAGCTACGTGCACAATGGTAATTCTAGACTAGATGGAAAGCTATTGATTCCGCTAAAATACACATGCCTAAGTACTAACAGCAGAAGTGGTCACATCCTTTTGGAAAGACATGGCTTCAGCACACAGCACACAGGAGGCAAACATGTTGCCAGCCAACTCTGTTGGATACCCCTTTTCTCCTGTTCTGGTTCCCCTAGAGCAAGCTTTGCACCAGAAACTCCAAGGTTTTCTTCTACTGTTGTCCCACTGGATACAATGTACGTGGAAGCAAAGGTGGCCTTTGATGCATAAACAATTGTAAAAAGTTTTACAGGAAGCTGGTTCTCATGATGGGCAACAAACTCTCTTCCAGTGTCGGTAGATTCGATAGACTCTTTCGGTGTACTTTTCTCTTTAAGTAGAATGAATGAAATAATATGGTAATGTCAGGCCATTTATATATCAACAAATGACAGAAAGAATTGCACGAAAGTTTGCTTATGATTTTTTTTTCATATTTTTCCTTCAGGTGCTGCCATTGGTCTGGGTTTTAGGGTCTTCTCCTTTCTAGCTATTGTTTAAGAAGACATCTAAAGAGAAAAGGAGAAAGAATTGTCAACGACAGAAGGTACAAGCAAAATGGTGGATTGTTGTGGCAACAAAAGTTCTCTTCTCAGGGAGGAAATGAGAGAAGAGCTTTGTTGTGGTTGATGATTTACCTTGGGAGATTAGCCCGTCCAGGTTGCCAGAATGAGAGGAGAGCTTTATTGAGGAACAACTCTATCTGTCGATCTGAAAAGCATTAACCCTTGACCTTGACCTGATTTGGTAAATCAAAGAGTCTTGTCTCTTCTCTTCATTTCTTTAGACAGAAGTTTCATGAAAATGAATGGACACTCATGCTTGTCGTGCAATGAAATAGTACCTATTCCAGTTCTTTTTCTGATACATTAAGCTAATATTGTAGATACGAGAAGAGGAGAAATATCTTCATTGTTTCTAAATGTGCGAAAAATGGACGGACCCACATTAAAACATCTCCAGACAGAGATCGTTAATATTCAATAGAGAGATTATACGCCAATAATATATGAGAAGAAAAGAAAAAGAAACTTCTTAATTGATAAGATTAGATTTATTCACTTTTATAGTGAATTACATCCAAATTATTCAGTAAAGAGAATAGATCTTGATATATTGTTCTAGAAACATTATATCATGACATGATTAATTAATATCAAGTGATGTGTCCAAGTAACGTTAAGGAAAGTGGGAGGGAATGTAGCTTTTGTGATAACATGGCTCTACTACAAAATTCCGTTCTACCCAACTTTCTTATTATCTATAGATGCTACCTGATGGTACCATAATTGCTGTGCAAAAGTCGAAGACCATCGACGGAGGCCAAATCAATCAATTCATCAATGAATTCATTGTCCTATCATTGGTTAAGCATCGGAGCATTGTGAAATTGAAAGGATTTTTTATTTATTTTACACCAAGCTTCCTTTACTGGTGGATGAGATCATGTCCCTGAATGTGGCACCCAGCCACAGCAGGGTCGAAGACTGTTCGCTTTCATGGGAAGACCGGTATCGAATTGCGTATGAGGTTGCTGGAGCTGTAGAGCACAGTACACGCAATTTTATCACTGAGACGTAGAACAGTCTAATATTGTTGGATGACAAATACAACGCAAAAGTCGGCGAAATTTTCGCACTTCAAGGCTAGTTGTACATGACAAAACTCACCTGACAACGGCCGTGCAAGGCACATTTAGATGCTTCCAATCTAGTCGATTCACAGATAATGAGTACAGTTTCCAATGACAACACCTTATGTAGGCTACAACAGAGGGAGACATCACATTGCCAGCTTTGTCTTGCTAAAGAAGGAAGGTCGTTTGGCACATAAGTGGCCGTGGGGCTCGAAGAAACTAGGAAAGGTCATGGTTTCTCTCTGAAGATGGACTACCCAGTGAGGCCATTGAAGACTCGCTGGGTGTTACCCGTCCTGAGACTAGTCCCTTACTATATATAACAGACAGCCTTGTAGATTATACTGATTTGATGCTATCTTCGAAAGCATCAGAAGATACTCATCAAGTTACATACGTCTTTCATTGTTGACAGTCCTATGCATTTCAGTTCTCTTTGTTCCAATCACAAGCGCATTGTGGTTTCGGTATTTTGAGACAGAACAGACAGCTATGATTCACACCACTCTTATCACATACCGTTGATACCTACGAACGATTCTCATCAGCAGATTGGCTACTTTTTGAATAACTCGGCGGAGAATAGCTATCAAATATGTTGAAGCTACTGAATACTCAGTCCCCCAAGTCCTTCAGGTGCACATTGGCAACTGAACCGGTGCTTCCAATAATGAGCCATTCATTCCACGTTCCACAAAATGGCTTATGGGTCAGCCGGACTTAGAATCTAAGTCGCACCTTCTGCATTTCCAAATTGCTCCATGACAAAATGCTTAGCACAAGTACCATAGGATTATTTACAATTTCATACTAAAACATCTGCAATCTCACTGCCGGACACAGTTATCGTCAGATATGGTCTCTTCAGAAGATGCATCGCTGTTGATGACAATCAAATCATCCTGTTCACCGACATTATTCTCAGAAGCCTCACAAAACTCAGCTGCTTCAGGCCCCATTTGCAATGAGAAGTTGCCTTCAAAAGGAGCTCTACCGGAAGGCTGCATCCTACCTGGCCTCGATGTGTCCAAGACACCAACTACACTGTTAGTTGATCCCAAGTGTGGCTCACTAGAATCTGAATAAGGTCGAATTATCTGTACATTGTTGGAAGGAGAAACGGAAGAAAGACAGGAGGACTGAGTTCGCTCCATCAACCTTGGCGGAGGTGTATTAACAATTTCCCTCAACCAATGGGGCAAATTACCTTCCACTCCTGGAACCCCCCTATAAAAGCCACCGCTAAGCCTTGCCATCGCATCTCTTTCCAAATGCTCAAGAGACATTCTATCAAAGTTCTTCTCGAGTAAATCTGCATATAGATTCCTTCTAGGATAATCACTCTGGAGCTGCTGAATGCCATAGTTGACAAGATCTGGACAATTCAGGCGGCGCCTCCTAGTCTTTCTGTGAGCATATACATTCCCAAGTGAGAGTCGGGTCTCATCCATCATATTTCCTCGTAGAGTCCCAGGATTAAAGACATAATTGCTAAACGGCTGATCCTGTGAACTTGAGGTTCTGAACTGCGGCAACCAGCGACCACTCAAAAGTTTAATCTGCTCCTCCTCCCATCGGTCAGCAAGGTCCCTTGCCACCCTGCAAGGTGAGAAGTGTAATCTTGGATCCCTTAGCATGGCATCCCAGTTATTCTTTCCGTATCTTCTCACACCTATCCAGAGAACATCTAACTCCTCTTCTGACCACATATCAACTTGTGGTTTAAGCTTGTCTCGCATATTTTCTTTTCCAGCCAAAGCTTTAGCTCGATTCATAATGTTATCAAGCATCTGTTTGTGTCTGTGAAGCACTGATCTCTGGCTCGAGAAAACTTGGGGAAATGCATGCAGCATGAATTCTCTATCACTCCAAGGCATAGAAGTGGAGCTGTTTACATTGGCACATCCACCAATCCTAGTTTCAGTTGGCAAATATGAACCTGCAAACTGAGATCTGCTTAAAGTTTGATCCACATAATGAGTATCGAGTCCAAATGGGGCATCATCTCTTGTATCAGAAACATGGAAAGGAGCCACTTCTGGGGATTCAGTTTGATCATCCACCAGGAGCTGAAATTAGAGGATGAGGCACCAATTATATCCGGCATAAACCACAATGATTCCAAGAACAACTAACAAGAAGTAAACAATATTTTTACAACACAGCAATATCTTAAAGTATTTAAATGAATACAAAAGGGACAAAAAAGGTAGTGTATAAGTGAAAAACATATTTAGTCTGCTAGCATTTCATTTCATGCTTAATAAAGCTACAACTCTCGAAAATAAAAGCATGTTAATAAGGCGATATATAATAGGAAAAACTACGTACCTGCATGCATTTGATCTTTGGTGAAACTTTCATTGTCAAACCCATGGAAGTCAAATCATTATTGCCTTTGGCATGAAGTTCCTCCGCACTATATGGATTAGTATGCACTTGTCTTTGGTTGAGGGATGGAGATTCTCCCACCGTCACTTTTAGGACATTCACAAAACCTGAAGCACATACTTTTTGTGAGGGAGAGCAATTAAATTCATTTGGAGAGGTAGATGAGCCAAGAAGAGCTTTAGACCAACCATTTGCTGGCTGACTCTGACAATCCAAATTCAAATTGATGCTTTCCCGTGTAGCATGAGAATCTGCATAGGTCAATTAATATTAAAGAAGCTGAGGCACAAAGAAACTTGATATATATTTCCATCAAGGTGAAGGGAAATATCATATTATTGCTACAGCAACATATCAACCGCTGTAAATGCTCTAAGTTCATGTCTCCATAAAGCGTCTGAACTACAGAAGGGTCAAAGGAAAGACATACCAGGGGGTGCAATAGACAGACTTAAACAAGGACTAGATAATTCTCCTCTCCCAAAGTCTGGTTTAGACATAATCTTGCTACCATCAACGGAACATATTTGAGATTCCTCGCCAATCTGCAGTTCGCATTTAGGATCTTCAGTTTGTTTGCAACTACCTGTGGAGTCAGCAGTGGAGTTGATAACCACAATAGACTGGGAGGACTTGAGAATAAAGTCTCCCTTGACATTCAAAGTATTATCGGAGATAACATCTGCTGTTGATGCAGCAGTGGGCGAGGCACTATTATACTTCGTTTCCACATTCTGCACTTGTTTCCCCTGAGTCACACTGTTTTAATGAACACAACAAGAAATGACATGAACATGTAAGCTCATACATGTAGTAAATAATTTACATCAAAATAAGAATTAAGTGAGTTATCTCAAACGTACATCTTTTTTCCAGGAAAACATCCGGAACAAGTTGATATGGAATCAAGGTCTTTTATCTGAAAAGGGGGAAACAAGATTTGAAGTGTTAACACACCTACATCAGTGACTAATAAAGATTTGCTTTAATAGATTTCAGTGTCCAACAAATATGAAAGATACATCAATAACAACAAAATGTTTTCTTGAAGATCAATAGCTGTTCAGCAATTAAGTTTTACTCAATTAACATGACCAGGGTGGTAGGACTGTAAACCATCATCTAGACCAGATTTCGTACTAAAACAAATTAAAATTTTGATTCAAATTGTTTTAGAATGATATTTGCCTCCATGTTCAACTCAAATTCACCCGATTCTATGCAATTCATCCCTTGGTCCAGAGTAAGTGGAGGCCAGCTTACCCATACTGATGTGATTATTTTTCCATAGATGATGAACTTTTTCAAACAGTGGCAAAGTTCGAGATAGTAAGTGTAAAACGATCACAATTGTGATCATACCAGATGCAAACTGCAGAGTTAAAGGGAATTCCATTCTATGATGATTGTGGAACCATGATTTTTCAAAAAAAGTATACTGAAAATACGAAGACCAGGCCAAGGGACCACGACACATCAACAACCATGCTGCTGGCATCTCCTTATTGGCTCACTATACCTCCTAAGAGAATGATGTAATGGACTTAAGTTAATGATGGCACCCAATTGCATATGCACAAGTGATTTCTTTGACAGAACTCTTTTTGTACAGTGTAACACAAATATGATTACTGATAAGATGAATGAAATATTCACTTTCATGTTCTTGGGTGCAATTTAGTATATGATCCTGCCCTACTATTGATACACAGATTAATGATGCTAATCTTGTGAAAAGTTACCGAGACCCCACAAGATACACATGCAGCAAACTAAAGATAGGAAAAAGATGAAAAACCAGAAAGCCGACAAAACAAATAAAAGATTGTGAAATGGAAAGAAGACACACTTGATCCGTTATACGAATCCTATGTAAATCAGCCTCGGGCATTTCTGACACTGTTCTCTCATCTTCAGGGCAGCACTGACACGTTGCAGAAGACAGGCACTGTTTGTCATGAATGAAGTCGATACCTTGTTGAAGCTCCCCATGACATTTCTTATCAGGCAGCAATTTTCTTTCATCACTGCCTACAAACTTTTTCCTTATGTGCCTTCTCTTGAATGTTATTAATGGAATGGGTAATTTCATTTTCTCATGCAACTCGCCAGATACAGAAGCTGACTTTTCCTTGACGAGTGAACCATTGTCCTCCGCCTTTGATGTTCTTACAGATAAAACTTTGCCATCTGGAAGGCCACACTTTTCGTGAAATGTTGAATTTAAGCTATAATGGTCTTTCATTTCAACATCGACGGCCAATAACAGGGTATCAGTACAACAGACTGAACAGCCATCATCAGATTTGGACTCCAATATATACACTGGATAGGACTCTGTCTGGTCACCATTTTTCTGGCCTTCTGATTTTGTATATGCTGAAGACAATTCATTGAAGTTCTGAACAGATGCATCTGTAGAAGCATTATGCAATAGAGGTGATTTAGATGCATGAACAGCCAATACTGGTGCATCAGGTCCATTAGTGCTGTCATCCTCCTTAAGCCTCCAAGAACTACCAGTGGGCGAAGATGCCCATGGATCTTGTTCTGTGAGACAGCTGCGGCTTGGGCTTTTGTCATGAACATGCTTTAAAGTAGGAAAAAATTAAGGTCAGGTGAGGACTGCAGGAACCACAACACAAGTGCTTAATACTCCCTCGCATACTGGATTTGTAATTAGAACCAGCAAACAACTCTATGTTTTGCGAAATTGATACGATTCATGCAGACAATACCATAAAAGATAAGACAGATGATAGCAGTCATTAGATGGTCAAATATCTTCTTGAAGCAAGATAGATCTTTCATGATTCACTCCAGATACTGGAGATAATATCCTGGGATCACCACTTCACACTTGAACATACAGTACCAGCTCTCTCAATCCCCAATTTTTTCCAGTTGTGAACAATGAAAAAAAAAAAAACAGCCATTATCAGCCATAAGCACGTTGAAGGGTAACGAGTATATCTCACTAGCTAGTCTATATAAAACCTATTGATGGTTGAGGTGAAACTTATGGATCTCCAGAAAGTAGCAACTTAACATCCTGAACCCTACTCAAAATCTAAAACCGGAAAGTTGTCGCATTTGTGGTTCTTCCTATTGATACAGGTTAGTCTGTATCACAGAATGTGGTATTTTTTCTTTTGCAGATGTACCATCAAACTATTACCTAAGCTTTAAGGTCATAAATAAATTCCCTCGCCTAATTCTGCCGTACATGTTAGGATCCCATCCACCTGCTTTTCACTTCACCAGTCTTACTTGGTCCTCCATTCAGTTTATCGAATCCCAGGAAAGAATACAATTTGAGTAAAGAAAAAAATATAAAAGGGCGAGATATTTTGCAATTGAATAGACTATAACAATCTCCACATATTATCACAGGTGTCAAATGTCATAAAGCAACAAAGACAGCAGATAGCTCCATATGAATTATGAAGTACTTTCATGAAGTGCTACCCTCAAATATGGGTTTACCTTTTTAACAAGCTTATTGTCCAGTAGGTGGAAAAACCATAGGATTATCATTTACAGCTAAATTTAACAGACTCCTAGCACACTTGAATGCATCAAAGCAGCATAGAAATTCTAGCCAAAAGTTTTGCATATCATACCAGCATAATTGTTCCCTGATTTTCCCAAAAATTGTTTTCACATTCTTCTTTCGCACTTGGCGTGATAGCTAAGCCTTTGAAAGCTGAATCATTTTTTACTGGTTCTGGAGCAAGACATAATGTTGTTGATGGCCGTTTCCTCTTGTATGTTAGAAGCACTTTTTTGCCAGACATTTCCCCTTTCAATAAGTAATATACTTACAAAGTAACCAGCAACACATGAACACTAAAATGATACCAAGCAACTGCACACACCATAAGAGGAGAAGCAAGGGAGGTCAGACTGGACCATCAAGCCTGCACAAATTTAAAGATATCCTGAATTAAAGGTGACTAAGAACATAGAGAAGCCGAAAACACAGCAAAGACACAAGTCAGACCTTGTAATACCATTGTGAGGGACAGTCGAAGCAGTTTAGTGCAAAATGAGGATCCCACGTGACAGGGATCGAGAAGAAAAATCATAATGATACATAAAGCAAGTGCAGCCTGAAGCTAATACACCAGGTGAAAAAAAAGACCTAGCTTTGAACTTGGCGTTCTTATAAGAAACCATTTTCAACCTCTCTAAGAAGTCATTTCCAACCTCTCGAGTGTAATAAAAATAAAACAAATCCATAAAATCGACATTCCACAGTGACCAAGTTAAACGGAAGCTGCGCTTTCCACTTGCCTATGTTCTCCTATACACATTACATGACATTTAGCCAAAAACACATTCCATCAAACGTAAGCAAACTTCAACTTAAACAGTAATTTAAAGTCCAAAATTTCAACATTTCGCTTCACATTCTCAGACAATATTCCCCACAAAGCCTCGGCAACCAAGAGAAGACGAACTCACCATACCACCACACCCTTCACTACCTCCGCTTGAAATCAACAAATAAGCAAGCACAGAAACGCAATAGCGAAAGACAACTAAACTGAAAGCCGCTCACAACAACCATGACGATCATACCTCTATACCAGTCCCAGAGACCCATGAACCAAGGGTAGCTCAAAGATTGTTGTTTCTCTCTCTATCTCTCTATGTGGGTGCCAGCAACTTTGAAACTTTTCTCTCTCTACTGCGTTAAAGCGTGAGCTTTATTACCCGGGGGTTGCTGGTGCAACAGATATAGATAGATAGAGAGAGAGAGAGACAGCGCATTGAACAGTGGTATCAATCAAAACGTTCCGTTTCCCAGTTTCCAACGTCAATTCAATTGTCATCTCAGCGTAGACAGGCTTTTCGAGGGGGGCCCACACGCGCACGACACTCAGACAGTAAGCGTGCGATGCATGGTCGAGCTCGGGCTGCAGAATGCCACGTCATCGATTCAGGCGGGTCCACTCGCCGTGGCACGTGGGAACTTTGATCGAGAGGGAGGGAATGTCCATTTCGGGCCCAAGTCCAACATGCTCCTGTTGGGCTCTGAAGACAAACGTGATCCTGAGTCCACTGACATGTGGTAAGGTGGCTCTTCCTTTATTTTGGTTTCTTTGGGGACAACTTGAATGGAGTGATTGTCTCATTTGGATGGAAGTGGATTCTCTGGAATAGAGGTTTGATACATTCTAATGGAGGAAGTTCACCCACTTTAAAGCATAGAAGAAAGAGGACTTGATTTTGATTTAGGCGGATCAATTAAAGCAAAGCAAAGAGCACTTGACTTTGATTTTGGCAGATCAACTTATAAAAGGGTATCTAAATGAATAATTTCATGTGCAATCACTAATACAGAAAGTATGAGTTGAGGTAACATTTTTCTAAAGAGGTATCTATCCTCCAAATTTGTCAAGGCCACCAAGCTACCTTATTTGTATTGTGTTTCTGTTCTCTCATCTTTTCTTCCTTATTGGGTGATTGGTTTCTGAACAATTTTAGCTGAATCAACATGGTATTAAGTAAGTCGAGGAGGACGTCGTCCTATCAAAACATTTGTACGTCGTTCGGCATTTGTCCAGGTACTTGACACGCCTGTTTACACAGCCTCCTGGTTTTCAGGCTCACCTGTCCTATGGCGGCTGTGGAATTAAGATAGCATTCTCTGATTGGAAAAATGTCAAACTTTTTGTTAACACCAATCTTGAACTTTCGCCTTAAAATGATTTAGACTTTGTATATCCCGAAGAAAAACATGGATTCGTGTGGAAACCATCTCGCCATGAGGTATCGTGCTTTTGGATAGGTTTGACGGTTCGGAGAACTTGTGGGAGACCCTTCTTGAGGATCAGGAATCGGGGGTTAGTTTCAAAGAGCAGGTACGAGAAGAAGGTTAGTTATGACCTTATGGGGCCAAACTGTTTTTCCTGTTGCTCTGTCTCATTCCTGTTCGATCCCTTTGTTTCTGCTTTTTCTTGTTCTCTGGCGTTTGTAATGACCGAGGAACAAGAAGACCATTGACGTGAATAGGGAAGTCCTAACCACTCTAGTCCACGTGGCATGGCAAATGCGTCGAATGTCTCTCTTCCATTTCACCTCCCTCTGTCCTCGGTTTATAAAGCTATAATTAATTATGACTGAACGGAGTCTTTGGGTGCTCGTTATGGTTGGATGAATAGACAGGCACTCCGGGCCTTGAATCTTCCCCGCCAACAGAAAAACATCGACGAATCTGATGTTTTCCGAACTGACAGCACAAAAGTAAATACATAGACAACGGCAGATTCTTCTGTCAGTCATTTCCCTCCTTTCTTAACATTTTTTTTCCTGTCCGTTCATCTTATTCCTGTCTTGTGTTTGATTAGTCCCAAGCACCCCCTATTTCATTTTCATTGTTGGGGGACTTCAGTATCTTTGAAACGTTCGCCACTTTCACCTGTTCCTTTCTCTTGATAAAGGGATTGACGTCTTCCGGAAATCATGCGGACAGCTCCACTGAAAGTTCCTTTGGACTCGGTAGAACAGGAAAACGACGGTGAATCTTCAGGTTGGTTTGCTTTAAGCTGGCAATTTCATTTTGGGTTCTTCTTATTCTAGCTTGCCTTGCTACTCATAAATTCTGGCGTTCGTGTGCCTGACGTCTCGTGTACAGCGTGGCACGGAGTAAAAAGTTGACAAATAATTACTTCTCACGCCCTAAAATGTTCTGCCAAAGGCATTGAAGTTACCCTTTATGGAGGTATCTCCAGTTGTTCGATTGTTTTTGAGAAAGCCAACTAAATCTTTGATCTCTTTGGAAGTTCATACCTATGATCCTTTTTCTAACTAGCTGCGTGTGATCGCGCAGAGGTGACCTTTGTTTCATTTGATGCGAATTCATTAGTGATTGTGACATGCCCTTTAGACCTTCCATGAGGTTGACCTTGTATAATCTGTTATTTAGTTCTGCGATGTGAGTTAGCCGCAATTACACACGCAACAATCTAAAAACGTCACTTTCTTTTTTAACTCAATTCTGATGCTCACATAACGTACCCTTTCCCATGGATGGCTTTCATTCTAGTGGCACTTGATCCTAGTGGCTCTAAAATTTCTTAACGCATCTGCAATTGATCCGGGATAGATGTCTTGGAGTATTATGTCGCATGCATACTTGACACACCATCTCCTACTAAGGTTGTAACCAACTGCTTCATACCTCCAGTCTTAGGATAGTTATGTATAAGATCCTTGTTTCACCTTAACGTTTCCGAGCAAAATGACAATTGGAAGCTCCTCCATAATTTTCTATTAGTATGCCTATGGCTTGGTGCATTGGGATCTCCTATCTTGCTTGATGTATTCATGTGCTATGACTTCATGAAAATCCGGTTTTCTCAGGTCTTATTGGCGGGATTTCAACTGTCCAGAACACAACTGACGAAGCATCAACTTCTGGATCATCAGAGACAATTTCCGGCCAACCTAGCAAAACTGAGAATTTTAAGCACAAAAACACTCTAGGTCTATTTGCAGCAAACTTCTTAGATAAGAAAATTTCTGTGTCAAAAAAGGTAGCCAAAGCTCTATTTACCCCTGCCATTCCAGTGTCTCTTCCTTTTGTGTGTGGCATCTCACTCCCTTTGGCAGCATGACTAATTCACAACTTAGTTGCATCTTTGGTTGATTGGATTTATGTAACATGGTTATAATTTAGGGCTTGATTCACTTTATTACCAAATTTTGCAGCTCCACTGGCTCAACCAAGTTGCTACTGTTAAAACTGATGGAACTGTACATCTTGAAGTTCCACTTGACATCAAGCCTCAGAACCTTGATTTTGAGTCTGAATTCCCATCAATTGGACCAACAGATGATGACCGTGGTGTGGCAGAAATTCAAGATTTACCTCCGATGCAAATAGTAATGCTCATTGTTGGAACACGAGGGGACGTACAGCCATTTGTTGCTATTGGAAAACGTCTTCAGGTTGTGGCAATCTATGATTTTTGTTTTCATATCCTTGCTTTAAAAATTGACTGGGCTTTTATTCGAATGGAGGGATGATTATCATCAACTTGCGTCATCTCACATAATTAAATGACTATTTCTCCATCATAGTCCTTAAAGAAATTGAAGTGCTATGGTACTCAAATAACATAATGCACGACTTCATGAATAAAGCAAAGAGAGGGGATATGCAGCAGGTACTGCGGTTGTGACGAGTTTTGATGGATTTCAAAATGCTGGCAATTAATACGACTCTAGAGGTTCCATTTCAAAGCATGATTATAATCAATTGCTCATATTTCAGCAAATTCCATGAATTTTTAGATTTTCCATCTTCCTTGTTCTGGATCTTTTCTCTTTGACTGACCAACATTTTATTCAGCTCATGTCAAAACTCTCAAAATGATGTACAGAAAGATGCTACCTATGTCAATCCACCTATGCTCGTGGCTCACTTATATCACTGCATATTCTTCTAAAGGCACATCTCACTCACCTTATGCCCTTTAAACAATTAAATGATTAAATAGCTGTGAATTAAATTGCTGCTCTCTGAACTGACAATCATAGGAATCCCACTGCAGGAACATGGCCACCGGGTTAGACTAGCAACTCATTCAAACTTCAGAGAGTTTGTCTTGACTGCGGGATTAGAATTTTATCCCCTGGGTGGAGATCCGAAAGTTCTTGCTTGGTGTTGGTTTCTCATTCTTGTCTTGGCTCTTTTACTTCTTCTTTTTCTTTGCAAAACTAGATGGTAAAAATGAGATATTGTAAAAATATGAACCCTCAAGATGTTTTTCCTCCGCTGACATTTCAATTGATTTGTTTCTTTTCCTGCAGACATGGTGAAGAACAAAGGCATCTTACCTTCGGGACATTCAGAAATTCAAATTCAGAGAAATGAATTGAAGGATATTATTCTTTCTTTACTTCCTGCATGTGTGGATCCCGATCCTCTTTCCAGCATGCCATTTGAAGCTGATGCAATAATTGCTAATCCTCCAGCATGCGGTGAGACTTTATCATCTCTTTCTGTCTCTTTCTTCTTCTTCTTCCTTGCTTGTTTTTGTTCAGGCTTAAAGCATTATCCTTGAGGTGAAAGGAAGGTTGTTGATTTCTAATATGTTGGATTAATGCAGGTTTAGTAGAATGATTAACCTTCTTTTTTTTTTTTTTTGTCTGGTGGCTAGTGGTTATGGCATCACAGACTACTTTAATAATTGCTTTAAAGAAATAGTGGACAGCAGCTAACAGTGCGAAGATCTTTTTTTAGGGCATATTCATGTTGCCGAGGCGCTAAAAGTACCACTCCATATATTTTTCACTATGCCATGGACGTAAGTTTTCTAATCTGATTGCAGCTCTACATACCTTCTTCTTTATTTCCCCTTCCATTACAGCAATAATCATATGTTTCACAAATAAATTTTTATTTAGTCATTCAACCTAGCTATTCTCTTTGTAACATGTTACATGTACCAATGGAGATGCATGCAATACACATTGATCCTATGCACACTGATAATAAAACATTTGCCTCAGCCCTACTGATGAATTTCCACATCCCCTATCCCGTGTGAAGCAACCAGCAGGGTATAAAGTAAGTCGGTCAGCATTCTTTTGTTTGTCTCGTTGCTGTCTTCTTTATCATATCCTTAATGCTTTTTAACATATTTACAGCTGTCGTATCAAATTATTGATGCATTAATTTGGCTTGCGATACGAGACATGATTAATGAGTTTAGAAAGAAAAAGTTGAAGCTTAGACCTGTCACATATTTATGTGGATCCAATAGCCCTCCTCCGGATGTGCCTATTGGTTATATGTGGAGTCCTCACCTTGTCCCTAAACCTAAAGGTAGAGTTAAATTTGATACAAATTTACTGGTAGCTTTCTCAGTTGAATCAATATTCCAAGTTATGAAACCTTAATTTCCAAACTGTTGATTTCTTCAAAGACATAATGAACTTGAATTACTAAAACCTTTTATTATCTGTATACTTTTAAAGGATGTCTTTCTTGATGTTGCCCAGCTTTCTTCACTCTGCAGATTGGGGCCCCAAGATTGATGTTGTTGGCTTCTGTTTTCTTGACCTTGCATCAAGTTATGAACCACCAGATTCACTGATGAAATGGCTAGAAGAAGGTGAAAAGCCCATCTACATTGGTTTTGGTAGCCTCGTGAGTTCCTTCTTATCAGCATCTCTGCACTGAGTATCGTATTTATTTCCTTTTCCTGCTCTGATCAGCTTTCCATTTGTGTCTATTTGAGCAGCCAGTTCAGGAACCACAGAGAATGACAGATGTCATAATCAAAGCTCTTGAAGTAACTGGACAAAGGGGCATCATTAGTAAGGGATGGGGTGGTCTTGGAAACTGTATGTTTTGGATACTCTCACTGCCGATTGAAGATTGCATAAATGTGCATTGTTTTATAATAATTCTAAAGTGAGCTTTCCATGTCTTAAATTTTGTATGGATAGCGTGAACTGATTATTTGATGCTCTCTTGCCCTTCTGTCCCGCAGTGGCAGAACTGAAGGAGTACGTGTACCTTCTTGACAACTGTCCCCATGACTGGCTTTTTGCAAGATGTAGTGCAGTGGTAAAACTTGAGTTTCTTTCATGTGAAGTTAACTTATTTAGCAAGACAATTTGTCTGATCGCAGAGCAACAGACGATGGTCGTCAAGCTTACAAAAGCGATAAGCTTCCATGTCGGTCGATTGAGGAAGGGGAACTATTTGGTTTTATTACAACAACTGCTGTCTGTGAACTAAAACCTAATTTATGGACACCTTAGTTGTGGTAGCTGAAGGAGCCTTGACCCACTTTTCAGGACATTGCCTATAATTGTCAAACCTCTGTTAACTTGTTCTATCACACCAACAGGATAACCTTCAGTATTCTTCTGGTAGATAAACCATTGAACTGAGGATTTAGGAAGCTGTAGTCATCTAGTCATACAAGATCTTTATTCTACTGAACATTCAATGCATTTGCCAAAATATGTGATAGTTGAACGTGCTACACATCATCTGACTAAGTGATTCTTTTTTACTTGGATGCCACCAAAAAAGAATAGGATATCTGTTTGAAGTCAATTTTCAAGTTTCTTTACTTGCATTTCATCTAGGAATACCCCAGCTAGTAACTGACGTGTGAGCCCCCTGTTACCAGGTACATCACGGAGGTGCTGGTACAACTGCGGCTGGTCTCAGAGCCGCAGTAAGTTTTTTGATTGGTCATGAACTATAATTGTATGTGCCTCCTTCTGTGGATGCCTATTGACATTTAAGCTTATGTGCATTCCCCGCCTTTCCAATGGAACAGTGTCCGACAACCATTATACCTTTCTTTGGAGACCAGACCTTCTGGGGTGAACAAGTATATGCCAGAGGAGTAGGTCCTGCACCCATTCCAGTTGATGATTTTTCTCTTGAGAAGTTAATTGATGCCATACGATTTATGCTGGATCCTGGGGTACCGTTGCATCTTGTTTCATGTTTCTGAATCATTTAGTCCCTGACAATCTTACAACTGGAATGAAGGAAAATTAAGTTGCTCATGTATTTCAGGTGAAAGAGCGTGCAATGGACCTTGCTACAGCCATGGAAAATGAAGACGGAGTGGGTAAAGCAGTGAAGTCCTTCTATAAGCATTTTCCTCGCAGAAACTCAGGTTCAGAATGTGAATCATTGCCTGGTCCATCTAGCTTTCTCTCGATAAGACGATGCTTTGGCTGCTCATAAACTCGCAGGTTGATTTCATTGCTCACTTCCATTCTATGTAATCACCTCCAATTGTTAGATTTTGTCGTGCAACTTGCATCAATGTGCTGAGGCAAGAACATACATTTCATTGAAATAATTCATTCTAAAGTATCAGTTAATTTCCGTTCATCATCTGTCCAGATATCTTTAATTCTGGCAATATGAGCTTCACGTAACCAAGGTAGATGAATAATTGCAAAGTTCTATTCATTATCTGTATTCCAAGGCCATTACTATTGCTAAGTTGAAGCTATGTTTCCTGTCTACCTAGCGTCATTCCTTATTGATTTTCAAATGCTTTATTGATTTTTAAAGGGCGATGTACTTTCGATTACTTCTAAATGCATAATACAGGAACCAGCGCTCGCATCTGCATTTTAGCAAATGGCATCATGCAGTGGGATTGAAATGGATTGGAAATGTGAAATTCACATCTCTGGATGCTCCAATTAGGAGATGTCATTGGGAAATGAGGCTCGCACTAAAAGGAGTAAAGGAACGCCTAAAATGACTAAGAAGGAGATGATGAGAAAGATCTATAGCACTTACATCTTACTCAAATCTTGATAGTTGAGACAAACGGAGAACTTAATTGTCTAAAGAAATAATATGCACAATTGCACTCGGCAGGATAAAAGTTTAGTCTTTTTAAGTCTGCTACCAGCTGGTTCAACTAAAGGGCCAAATAGATGCTCTAGACATTGGAACTCACCTCACGTTTGCAAATGCTGTCCTCAGCATGTAACATAGGGCCAAATAAATAGAGACGCATAAAACTCGAATAGGATTCCAATTTACTTCTCAGAGACTGGAACTGTTCTCATTGTACATATATGTTCCCCGAAAAACTGACAAGGAGAAAAGTATATTACACTATAAAAGGGAATGCATTCCCCAAAGATAAATTGCCATGAATGATGCGGCAAAATGCCCAAGAAGTTCAAGAATGGGCAGATGTAACTTCACCTTTCTGACTCAACACCGAATCCCCTTGAGAACAACTTGTGGAAGCATCCACTTGTAGCAGGGGCATCTCTAATGTAGGGACAATTGGGGTTTGTAGCCTTCGTGTAACTGTCATTTTCAACCCTTCGGTTGTGTGGATTGTTGCTCCTGTGGTCATGGTTACCTGCATACAGGTTCTGTGGTAAGAATTTGCTCTCTGTTTCTATCTTCATAAGCATGGAAAGCTTGGCATTCATAAGTTTTGTGAAAATTAAAATGAAATAAGCGGCAATCAGTTTTTCAAATCCAGCTACCATTTACAGAGGAAGGACATAATAAATTCACTCACTGCAGGTGCTCCAAGAGCCATTTGAAAGTCGAATCGCCGGACAAGCATTGCCACCGCTACTACTGTCTGCATCAATAAATGAAGTAGCTCAATTGCAAGGCGAAAAAAAAAACATTCAGTGAGACATGTAAATAGATCCTTCCATGAAATGAACGCAGAAACAGGAGAAACTTACAACCTCCTAGAAAAATGATATGTTCACAACCTACTAAATGAGGGTGCGCTGTAAATGAGTATAGATAAAGGAGTGATTCAAAATATTACCTCGAAGGATGCGAACATGTCCCCTACACATTTCCTAGGTCCACCACCAAAGGGCACGTAACTGAGTGAGAAAATTGAAGGATATCAACAAACAATCAAATATTACTGACGATATGAATATAAGCCAAAACAAATTCACAACCAATGATTAAGAGTGCATTTTTAAGTAAAAGTCACAGCAGGAATATTTTGGCATCTAACAAACCTGAAATTTTGATTGGTTTCATTCGGATTGGGTCCATCTAGTGGCCATCTTTCAGGATTGAACTTGTCCGCATCGATCCAGTGATGTGGACTTCGATGCAGGTTCCAGACAGAAATAAAAATATCTTCACCCCTGTCATTCAACTAGATACATCATCATAAAGTCAAGTTGAACTTGAACATCTGTATGTAGTAGATCTACGAATTAAAAATTAGAGGAGCACTAATTATTTAGCTCAGCATAGAAGCATTATTCTGGACAATAAATGGAAAACGCACAATTATACAAAGTTTCCACCATATATAATCCTTGAAGATGTGCAGGAAGCAACGAGTGTTTAGCACACAGTTTGATAGAAATTGACTGAGGAGATCAACGATAATCTAGAGTGCTAATGTGTTCCCCTAGACTGAATAACTCAGTAAAAAGCTATTTTTAACAACAAAGAAACCATGGAGAACCCAAAATAATAGATCTTCTCAAACTGAAGCTTTCCTTGCACAATATAAATCACACTAAGATTAGAACATTCCTCAAGGACGTCTATTCTCAAGCAGTCAAAAATGACAAACGATCAAGAAAATCTTAACAGCTTGAGATTATCCCCATCATTAAACTAAACAGTTAGAGATAAGAGGTACTTCCTGAGTATATTTGTCCTCATAAGGTCAAGAAACTTATAAGATGATCACCTTTTTATCGGGTACTTCCCAAGGAAATCGCTCTCAATAGATCGACGAATCAAGACAGGTGGTTGTGGGTAGAGCCTCAATGACTGGACAAAATGAGAGGGAAGATGTCAATCCTGTGTGCAAGGAACTGGAATTTCCACCTTGAATTAGTTAAAGAGAAAAGGTAATTTTTACTTCATTGATAACTCGAGTTGTATACTTGAGTTTTTTCATGTCCTCGATTGTTGGTATTCGGTTGCCAAGAACAGAATCGACCTAAAAGGGTGATAAGATCAGAGAATCATGTGATTTAACTTTAAACACACCATGGAGGAAAACGAAATATGTAATCAGGATATGCAGTTGGCAGATACCAAATAATAAAGTTTACTCATGTTGCAACACAGGGCAAGAGTGCAGTGAAATGCATTCTCAAGGTCTGGAAAGGGAATCAATTGATGGACCAAACTTTAGTGCTATTTACATTTTATTGGGAGATAGGAATGTTACCACATGCAATGAGTTATAAATATAACATGAAAACCAGCAACTGACCTCATATTGAAGCTTGGACATGACAGTAGGCTCCTGCAAATGTGTAAGTGAAAAATGCATCAGGCAAGTGGAGAAGCCATTTTTTGTACCATGCCTTTCAACTCCAAATTGTCAAATCAAAATACAAAATTATCAATAATCTAATCCATTGTATAGGCATTTTAATCATGGGTGAAGCATTGTCTTGTTTCCATCGCATGTTTTTCCTTTCGAATACACTCCAAGTACCTTTGATAGAAGATAAAAAGTCCAAGTAAGCACGGCAGCAGATGTTTCATGTCCAGCTATCAGCATCGTCATCAGGTCATCTCTGAGTTGCTTACTTGTAACCTGAAAAAAGGTGAAGATTTCTTCAGCAATCTGGTTAGACAATTAATAAAAATTGGAAAAGCTGGGCACCATACATCATCTCCCGATGCCAAGAGAAAGTGAAGGATACTGGGGTCTTCTTCATTCATGTATTCCTCATGAAACTGCAAGTCCTCCTCATCTACCTTCCTCTGCAAATACAATATCATACGCTTACATTGTCTCTGCAGATTTATCACCTACCGATGAGCTATGCAACTAGTCAGAAACAGCTAAAGTAGCCTTTGACAAAGCCTTTATCACCGCATTAAACAAAGATGGAGCATATCCAAAGGTGCGTAATGCGTAATTGCTAAACAAATAAAAAATAACAGAAGGCTAACTTATTGGCGAGATAGCGTGTCGTGGAAAGAAACTATTGACACGTCAATGTTACATTGATGGATGAACATAGGGAAAAATAAGTTTGACACTAAGGCAGAGCAAGATGAAGGTTACCTTGCATATTGCTATCAAATCGTTAAGGGTATCATTGACCAACTTCAAAGCCTCATTGACCTTCTTTTGCTTTGGAGAGATATCTTTCCATATAGGAATTTCCCAGAATGGGATAGGTGAAACACTACGATCTTCTGCTTCCCGCAGCACAGTATAAACAGCCTGCTCTCATCAAGAAAGAGGTCATGGAAATAAATTAACCATTGCAAAGATTTTGATATAAGTTAAATAGGCAGGTGCCATTAAGCAATTTACACACCACAAATGGCACAGTACCTCAATTATTCCAGTGTCATTTGTCAATGAATCAAAATCATAGTTAAAAACAGCCTTTCCAATGATGTCCAATGTCAAGCGGGAGAAGAGTGACTCCATCTCTACATCTTCCCTTTCAGAAGCAGCAGCATCAAGCTTATCGCAAAGTCTTTGGGTGGCTTGTCCGAACAAGTTAATCATAGCTGCTACATACTAGTCAAACAAATTAAGGACTTCAATGAACAAGGGAAAATATGAGAAAAGAGAAAGATCTAACTTCTATTGAATTAGCATTGGGAATTATAAAAGTGAACAATCTGACTTGCATTACCTTCTGATGCAAAGCAGGGACTATAGCACGTCTACGTACTCGCCATACTTCCCCATCTGCCGGTATAAGTCCCTTTCCCATGACAAATTCTAAAATTTCTGCCAGAATACCCTGTTCATCAAAAAGTTCACATTTAAATTCGAAGACGCATTAGACTTATCTCCAGAACCTCATGAAAAACCATAGTAAAATTGAAGGACAACAATTAATTCAACCATCATATACCTTTGAATAAGCTTTTGAGTTGTCCTTCAGTATGTGCTTTGCAATTGATGGGTCAGAAACTATTAAAAAGGACTGCATCCAGAAATCAACCAATGACTGGCTAGAGTACCAAGACTTCAAGCATAAGTGAGAGTGGGAATATTTTATACATTCTAAAGAAAAGACAACAAAACAATAAGAGCTTATATGCACATCAGCAGGAGCAAACCTTGGGACCAAAGGTCAACCTGAAAATTCCACCGTATGTGAGAAAAAGTTCGTATAAGGGGATGAAGAAGGCCTCGTTCCGAATGGCATTAATTCCACCTTTTGCCTCTGGAATTTTCGGATGGTCTTCGCTGGAATCAAACCATTGAAAGAAAAAATCCAAAGCTTGGGGTGGAACACCCAACTTTGACAAGCCACTCCTCACCTGAGATGGAAAACTTTATCCAGAGGGGGGCCCAGGACATGGGGGGAAGAAAAGTCATAATCAGCAAAGATATATGGGGTGCTTGTTAATAAAACCAGTTCTTAAGGTACTAGCAAAACAATTGTAGTAGTTATAATCCGTTTCTTATCCTCCTCCCGGTAAAACTGAAAATGTCATTGCTCAACACCCTTCAAGTATCATGAAAAAATTGGCTCGACACTGGAATGGTCTCCTTCTTAAGTAGACGATCATTTCTTTACTCAGGAAAAAAGAACAAAGATCTCTACGTTTGCTTTGCTTAAATGCAACCTTTGGATGTCTCAAAACAGGGGTAATCACATGTTCTATATCTTCTCTGTCGAGCACAATATACATCTCTTGTACACGAAGAAGACTACTAGAAATCAAATACACCATTTTTTTTTCTGGAGAGAAACTGAAGATGACCCAGATAAGGTGGCAATAACTTGTATGTCAAGTGGAAACCTAGAGGTGGACTTTCTTCTTCATTGGTATCAGAGCAGGCCACAAGACGGTCGCATTTGCAAACTATCAGCCAAAGTAGGAAATATGCCTCTCACTGATGTGAATTGAACACACGCAGATGAACAGTTTCGATAAGAAACAAGCCAAACACATCAAAATTCTTGATTTTCTTTGCTAAATCTTAACCAGCCGCAGTTGAATGAGAATTTTCACTCACCCCGATCGCTCGACAGTGAATTCACCGGAAGCAATCCGAGCAGACAGCTCGGCACGCCGTTTCTCTTCGAGCAACCGCTCAACGCTCTTCACTCCACCGTCCGCAGACTCAGGCTCCTTGCCGTTGGAAGAAGCACAAATGGTTGTCGTCGCCCATCTGAAGTTACCTGCAAACAAGCAAACAAGACGTCCTCAGAAAAGGAAGAAGGTTTTCGGCAATTATCATGAAGACCCTCTTTTGTCTTTTCGAGAATTCAGAGGAGACACACACACACACAAACACACCCACCCTTCAGTTTAGCAGGAGTGGGTTGTCTGAATCGGGCGTTGTGAAGCTTCGTTGGGAAATTAGACAGAGTAGAAATGGAGGACGGGGACTGAAGAAGAAGGTAATTAGCGGCCATTAAACCGTGCAAGAAGCTCCTTCAGGCGCGGCTGAAGGCGTTGTTTTTGCTAAGAAATGAGAGTCCTCAAGTGTCGAGGTGGGGGGAAGAGAGAGAGACAGAGAGACAGACAGGCAGAGATAATGCAACGGAAAATGGCGGTTTTCAACTGCTAACAGCCAAACGTCGGAATCTCCGAAGGCAAGACGCTCGAGATACCGTCGCCTCCACTTGCCACCTACTCCTCCATGAGGCGTCACTACCCCCTTTTGTCCTCTAAATACTCGAGAGTGACCAAATTCGGATTAATTTGGATATGGATGCAAAAAAATCATTCCATCCATGTATATTTGGCGATAGCTGGGACTTTTCAAGCTGCTTGGATTATGAAACTTTCATTGATTTGAACATGAAATCCATGACATTTGAACGGAACGTATTAAACATACTTAAAATTATTATGTGGATCGGTTATATTCAACGATGAGTCATAAATTAATTTAGAGCGATGAAATTCAAAATAATTTATTTAAAATAGATTTACAACTTATTTAGTCCAAACGCTATCTATATCGCTTTTATTCATTCCGCACTCTCGTTTCGATTATTTATTTAACATGGGTTTACAACTTATTTAGTCCAAACGCTATCTATATCGCTTTTATTCATTCCGCACTCTCGTTTCGATTATTTATTTAACATGGGTTTACAACTTATTTAGTCCAAACGCTATCTATATCACTTTTATTCATTCCGCACTCTTGTTTCGATCTGGATATATGTTTTTATAAAACTATTTACACATGAAGTGTTTTAGCAATTTGTGTCGAGTTGGATATGAGTCGATAGATTTGCACTGTATATAGATCAAAACAGATCAGATGGATCTAATGTCAATCAAATTATTTCCGACCTAACCAAAATCCAAGCCCATTGTTTTTTAACAAATCTAGTGTTGAGCAGTGACTAAACTTGAAGAAGATATGACTCGAGTTACGAGCCATTGGACAAGAGAGCCGATGTAATTAACAGTCGAGACAGGCTTGATCCACACAATCTATAGAACCTAGGTTAGCCGTTTCGAAATGTGGTTTTCCTCACATTACTGCATTCTTTTAACAATGTGAAGAGTCGGTGGCTAGAGTGAAGAATTGCTGTTAATAATTACATTAGAGAAGTCACTGAGGAATGGAAGTTTTTTTTAAGAACGTCCAATGACCATCCACATTCATGAATTTCTGCTAACTATACTGTAATACCTGCTTTCTACGATGATATATACTTATGAATTCGTTGGGAAATTGGGGGTTGAAGCTGCACACGAAAGAGATTAGCATATTTCTATCCACCACCACGAGGGAATTTCTAATTAAGTAGAATTCGGATCACGTTCGTTTCGCGTGGGTCGGCGATGCTTTCATGCAAGAATGAAAAGAAGTAAGAGCTTGAACATTCAGAGGCCGACCAGCACCACCCCAATCACACCTCCAAAACACCCCTCACATTGCCATCATCGACAATAAGAGCAGCTTGAACGAAAACCAAAAGCTGGCCCTTTGCCGTCGAAGGACGACGCCATTCGCAGCTTTGGAAAATTAGGAATCGAGACCAACGACACGGTAGAAGCCGGACGGCTGAACGAACATTTTTGTATTGTATATTCCAACATGTGCATTTCTAATCGAATTTCCTCGCGTTTGGAATCGAGGGGCGCCCCGGTTTTAAGATCAACAAACGCACGTCGAGAACGGCCGTCGACGCGAATGTTGGGAGCTCTCGAATCTCTCGACTCACGAATCGAAATTGGACCTTCCGCCATCATCGGCCGGATAATTCTCCCTCGAGCCGAAGTAGAGCAAAGCCAAATGCCAACGAAACGAGAACATGGCTCGTCCATGGACTGACCCCATCGTCAATGCTCGGGCCATGGCCGAACCAAGAAAGGCTCTACGTGGCCCCCCTTCTCTCTTGTCCGTGAGTTCATGGCGTGCAAACGATTTGCCATATAATTATTATGTAAATGATATCACACTAATAATCTCTCGTCATTTTTCGTATTAACAGTGGAAACCAAACATCAATTTACTATCATTTGCGATCAGCCAACTCTTATTCATAAAACAATTCATCCAAGAGCCCGCAACATTCCTACATCGCATGAGTTTATAGTTATTTCCAAGTTGCCAGTAAAACTATAATATAAATGCTGAGCTACAAGATCCATTATACCAAAGACATTTTTACGCTAAATTGATAATACACCTAAAACATTTAGAATTTGATCACTAATTAAGAGTATCGAGACTATATTCACTCTAATTGTCATATTCACGTCGATTATATAATAATTACGAGAGTCAGCAATAAAATTTCTCAATTCCAAAGTTTTACTGTGTCTCGATATTCTCATAATTTTGCTCTACTAGTCAAATTAATTGGCTTAAGCCCTTCATTTTCTATTTGAGCCACATGACTATCTTATTGACACCATATAAAACTCCCAGATATTGCATAATCATCAAAACAACCACCTTTTTGAAATTCTTATTCAACTAACTCACAAGCCCTGACCATTGTTAGATCAAGCATGGGCTTAGTCCGTCCACAATTTACTCACATTTACTAGAGAGGCTGCTGCTCTAATACTATTATAGTGATCCAATTCATTTCACATCGACGGAGCCCTCCATAAGGAATACTCTGAGTTGTCACACCAGGTGGTGACTATTTAGGTTGGTTGTTGGTTTATAATTACTTAAAATACCCTTGTCCGATTAAGGTGAGACTCGAGATATCATAGCCCAAACAATTAGACATCTATTTACGAGCTAATCTTTGAAAACATGTGCTATTGAGCTTTGAGATAGAATCGCTCGCAGAGGAAAGGCTATAATCAGCCCAGGTTCGAAGAGCCCAATCCATACTTAAGAAGAAAACCGAATAATTCATTCTAAAATTAATATGATATAGGATTTAACAACAATAGATGATATAGTTTAGCACTTTTCTATTGGAGTTGCCTTCCTAAATGTCCTTGACAGTTCAAATATCAGAGGAGGACATCAATTTCACGGCCTCGTGCTCAATTGAACGGTTCATGAATGTGTAGTTTGAGCTTGACAATCTAATGCAAGTCATACACAGATTGTCTCCATTCTTGGGCGACACAAATGATTCAGTTAGAAGGGCATGGCCTCCAATTTTCTCACCTGGAGGTCCACTCCATGCTCTGGTTCTATCACCAGCTTAAGAGCAGGTGAATGAGTATACTTGGTAGAGAGGCAAAGAGAGAAATTACAAAGAACAAGTGAGATCAGTATCTTGAGCTCAACCATGGCCAAGTTCTGACCCAGGCACACCCTTGGACCGACCCCGAATGGCATGTACAAATGTGGAAGCTTGCAGGCTCCTGCAATCCCATTTTTGAATCGTTGCGGGTTGAAGTTGTATGCATCGGGTCCCCAAATTTCAGGGTCAGTGTGCAGCGTCGCCACCATGATCCAAACATTTACGCCTCTTGGTACTCGTATATCTCCAAGTTTCATATCCTTGAGAGCCTCCCTCGACACTACGGCTACTGGGGGATATAGACGCAGCGATTCTTGAATAACCATTGTCAGCTGCAAATAAATACAGGCCTAGCGTGAGTCCTCATGCCACTAAGCACGTATCTGTCCTTCGGAATGGATTTAAAAGCTAGTATGTCATGTAAGCGGAAGCAGTACTACCTGTTTCATTCTACACAGCGTATCTGCATCAGGCCGGCGATTCCCACAAATCTGCAGAACCTCTGTGCGAACCCGAGCTTGCCACTCTGGGTTTGAAGCCAAGAGCATGAGGCACCATGTGGCTGAAACTGCAGTAGTCTCGTAGCCCGCAAGGTAAATGTTCTTGCAGTTATCAACGATGAAGCTATCGGTTGCGTGCGGGCTCAGATCACTGTTTTTGGCGCCTTCAAGAACCATCTGCAAGAGATCCTTCTCGCCCGGAGCTTCTTTGCGCCCCTTTACTAATTGGAGGATCAAGCCTCTGACCTCTTTCTCTAAAGCCCAAGCCACTCTGTTGTTCTTGGTGGGAATATATCTGTACTAGCGACTATTAATTATCAAACTTCTCATTTTATCCAATTTTTTTTCGATAATAAAATACGCAGAGAAAAATGGAAAACCTCATGCCAGGAATCCCAGTACGCAAGTAATTCTTGGCCATTGATTCTTGTAGCTGCCTCAGCTTTTGGCAAATATCTTTCCCTCTTCTGAAGCTGCTTCCAAAACAGGCTCTTGAGATCACATCTGCAGAGAAGCTCCTCATATGGTGGTCGATTTTGATATCTGCAGTTCCACCCTCAGTTTCAGTTCTTCTTTTCCAGCATTCCATCAATGTCACCGTGGATTCAGTAATTAAAGGTACCATGCCCTTCCAGAGTTTAAAGCATACTAGTTTCCGTCAGAACATCCATGAAACAACAGTAAATAAGAAGAACGAAAGTTAACGTTGTTCAAGTGATTCAACCTACACTCGCATGACGGGGTGGGAATTTTGCTAGGTGATTATATAGAAATTATCCTAGTGTCCTTCAGCCCAGCTCCCACTTATGTTCATAAGTAACATTACTCCCACGTTGCCCAGTAAAATCAGATCGAGTCAGATCATATCATGAGGGCGTTTCTTTCCCTTCCTTTAGATACTAGCTGATCAACAATCCCTCAACATGTTTAGGTTTTAAGGCTTAATTTACCGATCTGACCAGTTATAGATATGGAAGATGGTCCACTTGACGCAACAACGGCTGTGCTCAAGATACGTTGACAGTTTGAAATGGCCATAATTGTAAATGCTTAGCAGCTAAAACAATAAGCACAACTCTTGGACATGATATATTATACCTTGACCTTGTCCATGAACAGCTCAGGAGCAATGATCTTCCTCTGTTGGGCCCATGCACGGCCGTTTGAAGTCAGGATGCCCCGACCGAGAAGAGGACCTCTCTCTCTATGCTGGTAGGAGGGTTTTCCCAAGTCCAAGGAGGTGCATGTGGTTATCTCTCTCACCACATCAGGTTGATTCACACAAAGTATTTGTATGTTACCCAGTGCAAACAAGAACACTTCGCCTAAAGAAAGCACAAGAAAGTATGTTTTTGAGAAGCTTCCTGCACAATTCTCTGTTTCTTGGCTGATAAAGTTCAATGCTTTAGTATTGACAGCAATAGTTACCATATTGAGCTCTCCATTGCTCAAATGAAGGGAAGAGCGAAGCTGCACAGTCATGAGAGGCCGGGTATTCACCTGTGCGAGGCTTTTCTGCAGTCAGCTGCGATCTCTTGATCTCACTGATGTTTCCAAGTAAGAACGATGCGGGCGGTCCGCGGATGCCCTGCCTTCTAAGCAAGGATCTAAGCCTTTGTGGCTTCAACACAAGCAGGGTGTACAAACGTATTGAAAATCCTAAAGCAACTACCAAAGCTAGTGCTACAAGTATGTTACCAAAGTCGGAGTCCATGGAGAGGGCATCCACTATTTTCTCTATCGAGGTGAAACTTTTCAAGGAACTATTATGCTTGCCCCTCTGAGAATTTTAATCTTGGTTCAGTGTCCCTGCAGATAGTGCTTCGACTATGCTCACGTGACCCAGCGTAGGTCATATTGGTTAACTAGTCCAAGGCCAGAATCATTGGAAGATATCACGAAAATAAGCAACTCCTAATGTTAGCTCCTCTGTGAGTGAACCGGGACAAATCATTACGTAACATCTGTTCAAAGAGATTTAGGTCACGAGGGAGAAAAAGTCATTACATAGGCCCTGCTTCTGGGTCCAGTCCAAGTATGTTAGCTAAGTATATGGGCCATCTTTCTGCTTTGACACCCGCCACAAATTGTCGCTTGTCAAGCCAAAATAGTAGTTTGATCACGGGATTTAGATTTAGCAGACACCCCGCAATATGAAAATAATCAGAACATGAACATCCTCACGCTTAAGGCTGTGGACCTTTGGTCTCTTTCATTCCTGGCTGTCTTATACAGTCACAAACAAACATATTCGGATTTTCTTTCTTTTTCCTGTTTGGCTGGGGCTTCAGACCCCCAACCTTGCGTTCCTACCTCAAACCATGGTGACGTGGTGTTAGGGTGGGTTTGGTTCAACATTTGCAAAGGGTTTTGGGCCAAATGGGAATGCTGAAAGTTCAAAACCCTTTGGGAGAATGCAAAATGTGTTTGGTAAAAAACCATTTACAATGGGCTTTGAATTGAACTAGGTGTTTGGCCAACTTAAATTTCGAATGGGCTTTCAACTATTTTTTTAATTTTTTATTTAGAAAAAATTTTATTTAGAAAAAAATGGGCAAAGGAGGACCGGAGGAGGAGGAGGGCGAGTCCGGCCGGCGACCTCAGAAGGCGAGGTCGCCGGACCACGCGACCTCAGCCGCTGAGGTCGCGCGACCAGACGGCGAGGTCGCTGAGGTCACGCGACCTCAGCCGCTGGGTCGCGCGACCCCAGACGGTGAGGTCGCGTGACCCCAGCCGCGCGAGGTCGCGACCTCAGCCGCTGAGGTTGCGCTACCAAACGGCGACCTCGGCCGCTGGGTCGCGCGACCAGACGACGAGGTCGCGCGACCTCAGGCGGCAAGGTCACGCGACCTCAGCCGCTGGGTCTCGCCGCCTGACCTCAGCCGCTGGGTCGCGTGACCTCAGGCGGCGAGGTTGCGGCCTCGTGAGGTCGCCGGCGGAGGTGGGAGGACCGGCGGAGAGGTGCGAGGACCGGCAAAGGTGGGAGGAGGGCTTAGGTCAGAGAAGATGAATAGTAAGGGTAAATGTGGACTTTTAACAAAATTTTAAGGGCATAATGGGAACTAATAAAAATTCATTAAAACCTAGAACTAGCATTCCAAAAAATACTGAAAGCCCAAAGCTCCTTCAACTAGCTTTGGGCTTTCAACATTTCAAATGCTGATATTTGGTCAAAAGGGGCTTTGAAGGTTGAGCCAAACACCCCACATTTGGTCTAAGGGGCTTTGAAGGCTGAAGGGACTTTGGGAATGCTGTACCAAACGCACCCTTAGTGCAATGCCAGAGATGGGGAAGTTTGTGGATGGTTGTGGAGGTTGAAGGACTGTGATGGCAGTGACGGAGGGGTGAGGTGGCAGTCATGATGTGCGATCGGCAGCGATGGTGGTTGTGAAGCCATCCTGGCAGTGGAGAAATGAGAGTTGGTGGTATTGAGGCGAAAGGGTGATTTTGCGGCGGTAGTAGTGGTGACAGGAAAGCACTAGCAGAGGTGACAAAGAACTCATGTGGTGGTCATCTGAATCCATCCGACCTCAATCAACCTGTTGGTTTCCGTTGAAACATCCATCCAGTAATCAAACCCATATCACACAGTAAAACGACAAATGCATCCTTAGCAACTACTGTTAAACCTAAACAAATATAAAGTTTTGGCATTGCCTAATCCATCAATCAGCAAGTCATATTTCATTGACAAAGGAATAAAAGATAATCCAGAAATATCAGATTATTATGTCCAAATCATGCTGAAATACCGATCTCTCTCGAGAAAATGGTTGAAAAATACCAATGTTCAAACCATAATTAGCCTACGGAAGACAGACGAGAAAAACCAAAACTAATTAAACTAGAGACAAAAAGTCCAAAATGATAATGCTCAGCATTGATGCTGCACACGAACTATACGAAGTAATTGATGGCAGCTTCACTGGTCCTTTGGTTCATGCCTTCTCTCACTTTCCTGTAAAGCAAAAATTTCAAAGAGCAAGTTTAGTCCATGAGAATGCATGCCCCTGTTTATTACTATGGATTTTTAGAAGGTAGCTTGGAGAACTACCTGAATCATGCTCACGCTTGCTAGCAAGGAACATTCGCAGATGGGGGTCAATGGGCAATCCCATTGCTTCATACATTGGATCATAGACTGAGTTGAAAATAGGCCTGACGTGCATGAGAATGGAAATGGTCATGATTTTGCCCTCCACAATAATTTTTCATAAAAAAAAAAGATATGTAAACAGGATTGAAACTGAAGTTTTTATCATTAGAAAGTATACCTATTGTTGGGAACCTGACCCTGAGTGCCTTGAGCTTGAGGGACCCTATTGGTTAGCTGAGGAGCATGGATTGGATGAATGATGTCGGACCAAGTCATGTTCACCTAAATATCATCAATTGCAATTCTTAATTCATTGTATCATGTTTAGCAAATTGATAGGAAAAAAAAATGGAGAAGTAGATGAGGTTTTAGCACACTCTTGGCAAGGCTGCTCAGAATAAGGTAATCACCATGGGATGTCTTGACGGTTCTCTAGGTGATGACTCTCCCATACCAATGTGGCTCTCACTCAGAAAGGGACCTTGTATTCCTAGTCCTAACTGCTCTTATTGAACACAAGAAAAGTAATTCAAAGCTCTGCTGGGTCATTACCAGCAACTAATTGGAAAAAGAGTGCAGTTTTAATGTTATATAGAGAGCGTAATTACCCCGTTGTTTAAGTCTCCTATCACTGGCAGTTCTTCCATATGAAGAGGAAGAGATGGTCCCATATTGTAGGCTCCCATTCCCTGTCGGCAGTAGAATGCAGAAGATAATTTCCAAGAAGAAAAAGGAAGAGTACTAAGATATATGTGCTCTAATTGTTGTCATGCATGTGTACCGGCTGAGTTGGATTGCCAGGAAGCTGAAGACAAGGAGATCCTCCACTGTGGTAAATGCTGCTATTTGGAGGCAGAGACACATAAGGAAGCAATCTCTGGACCTGAATGTCTTGTTGCCTGCACTAGCATCTTATAAATAAGTCATTTTTGTTTGCATTCTTACGCTTAACTGGAGAGTGCAAGATAGCACGTAAGATGTGTTCTGTCAGAAGCTCTGTCTTGTATCACAGTTCTAAGGTTACCATGCAAATAAGGAAAGCCATAAAAGAGAGGCAAGCATGATCATATATGAGTCATTTGTGTTCACAAGTTCGTTTGTTAGGTTTAATTGGAGTGTGTAAGTACGCAAGATATGTCTTGTTGGAAGCACTTTGTTTTGTATCACACTTCTAAGGCTACCATGAAAATAAGGAAATCCATAAAAGAGAGGCAACCATGACTGTGATGGAATTGAGGGTTCAAACATGTTGATCTGTTGCAGGGGATGAGAGTTATTCCACTGTGACCTGGTGCCAATGTCATTTCCTCCCTGGCCCTGTCAATTAACCTAATGTAAGCAAATGATGATTACAAGAAAGTACACCAAGCTAATGCACAATGATAGAAGCTAGAGGAGGCAACAAACAAATGCAAAAGAAGATTTCAGAATCCCACAGGTGAAAAATCAAGCAGTATAATGGTAGAATATATGGATCCTCACCGAAATTTGTGAGTACGGTGAGTTCAGTTGGGACCTAGGAAATCTTAAGGATGATGGTAATTGAAGTTCTGGAGGCAAGTTTGGTGTGGGCAGATTGATGTAGGTGTTGGTATTCACGTAATAGGCTCCAGGCCCATTGATGTTCAAAACGTTTCTTGCCAATTGATCAACAGGCAAGTTTGATGCAGGCAGCGGAGATTGCATCCGCATGGCTGGAGGCCTAGATTTTTAGGAAGAGTGAAAGTCAATGTCAAGTTCTTTGAAAAGTTATGAAATTTAGATGTTATTATTAATTATTAAGAGCAAAACTGGAAGAAAATAAAATATACAGAATTGATTGCTCAGGTCTCAAGATGCTTTGGGCAGGGACCTGACGCTGCTCCCGTGGGGTCAAATGAGTATCTTGGTCGATATGGAAAGGCTGGGAGCCTCCACTTACGGTCGACACCTTTATCTGCTTGCAGTTGGCAAGAGTTTTGTTTGCTTCTTAGTATGATATGACATTTAAAGGTTGGTATAGCGATAAACATTGTGAGCAAATAACTTGAGAGGCAAGTGACGGAATTGTAAAAGATGAGCATTACTGAAGCAGGAGAGAAGGCCTCTGTAGTCTCCACTGTTGCAGGAATCAGGTCTGCTTTCTGCAATTCAGCAGTACCCACCCCCAGGGTAGAATTTGATCTGCCATCGTCAGTCAGTTGATGTCTGCACAATTCAAATCACGGGTTAGCCACGACAATAAGTAAGCCAAAGGAAAAAGGTGACGATTGAACTTAAGCTGACAAATTATGCAAAACCAATAGACTTTGTTATTTTCTATTAAATTATTCTGCCAATGGTCCATGAATGAATAAAGAGGATTTAATCAATAAAATTTAGCAGAATATTTTCAGGATGCATGGAAGATAGGTACTTATAGCAGAGCCTTATGTGTTAAGCGGAATTTTTCTCCTACATATCCTCAGTGATGAACATCATATACCTTTGAAGCATGGTTCCTGCAGATTGATCATCACACTCAGATTGATCGTCATGCTCATTGGTATGATCATTGTGATCGATGGTATCCTCATGACAACCTGATTTAAGCTCGTTATGTGCATCTGAAGAGGAAGAGGATGGTGATCCTCCTTTCTCCACAGGCTCCTCCACCTGGAAAAGAATCATCAGTAAAGAAGGCACGGCTATACTCGATTGCACACCAACACCCAATATTACCACTTGATTTTGCATTGGTTTACCTCTCTTCTCAATTAATGTAGAACGGACAGGTTTTGGGTTATTTTGCTCTCCAATGAGCAAATTCATTATCAAATTCGTGAAACTGAAAATCCATCGAATAATATCATCTATCTTATAGAGATATAACTAGAAAAGAAGGTAAAGATTCAAATTCTAGAATTTCCTTTGGAGCATAATAGTTGATGATTGTATCTTTCCATAAAATTTAGGTAAGAAAAATATGTCACTTGTACATCAAAGCTGATGAAGCGGAGTAAATTTTGTCATCGAGTTATTATCTAATATATATGCAATAGAATTTACAACTTCTCTCATTTTGATGGAAATTTTTAACATTAAATGCCCAATTTTGCCAGATACTTCCTATGCAAAGGAAGATAACTTGGTAACAGTCTCGCTTATGAAAGATCACTATAACAACTTACGCAAGAGAGACTAGAAATATGGTCACCCTACCCTTCGCATTTTCCGCCTGTGGAGAGCATCTTGCGAACCAGCTTCTTCTGTTGACATTCGCTACTCTGGATATCTGTAATGTCCTGGAACAGAACAAACCCGTATCGGAAAGTAAACTTCTCCTTAAGAAAAAAGTGGATCGACGCTCCAGAAATGAATGTTGATAGATTCACTGGACAAGAAACAAGCGCAACTGAATGAGCAATTATTCTTTGTCCATGTCATTTTTCTGTACCAAATTTTGACATGACGTCTCATTCGATACTGATGCTCATGTAGAAGTAGTTAAGAAATGCTGATGCTCGCAAGTTTTTATGAAACCATAATAGAATGGAGACTTGTTTAAACAATGGATAAAAAATGAAAACAAGACTTCAATGGATGCGTGGCGACAGATAATAACCGAGTTATGGCAGGAGATAATCATCCTATTAAACCCTTCAATTGCTTGGTATGCAAGACAATTTTGTACTTCATTCTACAGCTTCACAAGCACATCAAGGATAGACAAAAAAAAAAAAAACTTATCAAAAGAAAATATGCTTTTGCTCGATGATGTGAGCCTAAACATCTTTCAATATTATTGTACCAAATTCATTGAGAAAGAACAAATGAACAGGTAAGTCAAGCTAACTGACCCAGCAAGTGATCACAGATACCTGAAGGCCTATCGATATGAAGGATAGACTCTCAAGCTTAAGAAGAAAATGAAGGACTACTAACCTCACGACTTGTACTCTCTAGACACACTAGGGGACCAGCCAAGATTCTCAAGGAGATTGACCTAGTCTAAAATGAAGGGCTATATATAAAACCTTTTCTTTTGCATTACAATTTGGATTTTGTCCATAAATGATCCACAATCTGCACTACATTTCAAGGATGGGAAGAGTCATTAATACATGAAAGTTTCTGAAATATGTCAAATGAATCTGACGTGGCAACATTGGAGCGGTCTATCTCAAACATATCTAAGGTTTCTTGCCTTTTCTTGGTGGAGATAATCTGCAGCCAGCCAAGTTTGGTTATGGCTTGAAGAAAATTTTAGGTTATGGCTTGAAGAAAAATGTCAAGTTTGATTTCCTTAATTAGGATAGAATTTTCCCTTTTCTAAGTTTCCCTAAGGCTCCGTTCGTTTCACAGAAAATATTCTTTCGAAAAATATTTTCCGGAAATTATGATGTTCGGGAGGCGGAAAATAATTTGCCAAGGAAAATGTTTTCCAATCAATGGAAAATATCATTCTTAAAATGAAGAAAATTTTTTCCTTTAAAAAAAAACATTTTCCAAAATCTCTAACAGCCTCCCTCCTCTCTCACTCCCTTTTCTCTCTCCTCTCTCCTCTCTTTCCCCACCCCAACCAAATTCCTCTCTCTCTCCCTCTCCCTCTTCTCTCGACATCTCTCTCTCTCTCTCTCTTCTCTTTCCTCTCTCCCTCTTTCCCCTCCCCAGCCGAACTCCTCCCTCTCTCTCTCTCTCTCTCTTCTCTCTGACATTTCTCCACTGAATAGCGGAAAATATTTTCCGGTCCATTTTTAAGTTTCAAGCGAACACCAGAAAATATTGTCATTTTCTGGGAAAATGACTTTTTGCAAAATACTTTCCGGAGATGCTATATTTTCCGTGAAACGAACGGAGCCTAAATGTTTAGTGAATGAATCTCTCAAAATGGGAAGACTAATTGATGGTAAGTACAAGATGCATTCCGTAATTTATCGGAAAGAGATAGAAGATGGAAGCAAGTTGCATCTGATTTTGGTAATAACAGTTTATAGTAAGTAAAGGTGACTGGGCTGGCAGACTTATAAGGCCATATGAAAATTCAGTAGCTAGCTGTAACAAACCAAAAAAAAAAAAAACACACAAAACTGGAATTCAGCAACAGCAACTTAACGTGATCTGCCAACGAAGCAACTTCTGTTCGTATCTTGTTACTCCTTATCTATTTGCATCGCCGTCACATTCAGAAGAAAATCTGTCTAGAAGATTGACGGAAAACTCTCGAGAAGCATCTTTTCCATTGCTCTTTGTAATATGGAGTTACGGAAATCTCGTCCAGGGAAAATTATCTCTATCATTAATGGCAGATACGGAACTAGATTATTTTTAACGGCTTTACGTACTTGTAATAAAGAAGTATGTCGGTGACCTACTTTAGTAGATATTGAACTAGATTCTTCTTGACGGATTCATGTATTTGTAATAAACAACGTATCATTCAGCATCATATTAACCTTTCCAAATTGATTCTTGCGTTATAGGCAAAAATCACCCATCCCACAATAGCGATGAATCTAGAAGGGTTTTCATGATAGCTGATGCTTGTTGCCCACTTTGTCTTAAGTAAGGGAAGATGACACTATTCAGAGGAAATATTTGTAAATGAAAAGTTTGTTACTAACGCAATCCAAAGATTAAGTTGGTCAGTCCTTCATGCTCATGTGCTAAGAATGAGTTTTTATTAACAATATCTACTGTCATACAATGTATTTCTTGAAGAAAGATATATGAGTTTTGTGTTATCACAATAAAATGTTGTGGCTACTTCCGTTCTAAAGATTCTATACGTGCCAACCGGTATTTTTGGGTTGTTTAGTTTCTTCATCCATCATTAGAAGCATAGCCTTTGGTAAACCAATTGTACTTCTACCGTCATGTCAAATGATCAAGTTGTCAACGACGGCTACCATCGATTACCGAACCTTCCAAAATGGGGCAGTCAGAATGTCCACCAAATCGGACAGGAAACCCTGTGTTGCTTGTCTTATGATCTACTTTTGCAATGTATGGAAAATAAATTTGCTTGCGAAGTTGGCAGAGCCTCTGCAATCAAAGGGAAAAAGATAGTCGCCTTGGCCATATACTCTCTATCCTTGAATGTCGTGCACTTTATCAATTGATAGTATCACATGTCGCTCCTGATTAGCACCCTTAACATGTTCATTGGCAGATCGAGTTGTTGACGCTTAGACCACCGTGCATGGGCTGCACCATTGTCATTTACCTTCTCATTATGTGTATGCTAAACCAGTGATCGCCATGAGGCAGTTTAAGTTGAGAAGAAAATGTTTTTACATATCAATATGAGTTCGAGAACCATCATGATGTAATGCTTACGCTTGGATGGTGTTTAATCAAAAGCTTAAAGCTTTATTAACTTTGAAGAATCAAACTGATGTGCTATTACAAAGATCAAGAACAGCTTACATCAATTTGACATGATATAAGAAATTAAAAGTCTTCTGAGTGGATAATGAAAAGGGAAAATCCAACCACCGAAAAGGTAAACCGATCAAAAAGAGTAGATTGCAGTCGAGATCTCGAAAAAGAAAAGACTTATCATTGCTCAAACATCGTTTTTACTATTCATCGAATCTTCAACCTCAGAAGCAGTCTCTTTGAGGGATTCTTTAGTCTCTCTAGTCTTGTCAACAACCGTGTCTCGAGCATTATTCCAAGCATCCTGCAGCTTTTGCTTTGCCCTCCCAGTCAAGTCTTCAGTTGCAGACCTAGGGCCAGTTGAGTAGTTTGATGCTTGGGTCACCTGCATAAATTCCTCAATATTTGAATCCGGGAATATAAGTGTGTTGGTTTACAATTCATGAAATATGTTAATCAAGCAAGGAGGATAAGTACATTATCCGTCGGCGTTGATGATGCAGCCGGGTTCGGAATGTTCTCACTGGATTGTGATGTAGCTACTGGTTTTGATGAGTCAGTCACAGTTGGACCCCCTTCAGTCTAGGATACAAAAGACGAACATAGGATGAGCTCGTCACTGACTCACCAGCAAAAAAATCACAATCATGTTGCAAGAATTAATTTATTAACATTTTAGTTGTAACTGGTGCATAAACAACCGTGTATTGAGGAACACATATATTAGAATGATTGAACAAGCTGAACACTGCAAAAGGCATCACGGATAGATAGCCAATGCTCACACATGGGAAAAACAAAGGCTATTACAAAGATCAGGAATGATATAAATGTTTTCATGAATATATGCAGATTCGTGGCGTGTCTGCTCTAATGATAAGGGAGGAAAAATTCTGATGCTAGGTGGCCATTCAAGAGGACGAGGACATTCGACATTTACCTCGAGGGACCTGGAAATGACCTTAGGAACCAAAATGCTGCTCTTGGCCAAGTCAGCCCCAACATAAGCGAGCTTGGGATTCTTTGCGGCTTGGAGGACCATGTAACTTGCCATATTTTCTTATCAGCCTTGCTCTTCGATTTGGCGCAGATGAGTTTCACTGCTACGAATTGCAAACAGAGAAGTGAGGTTGCTCTCACCTCAACCCGAGTGACCAGTATATAAGGAGCAAACCGGAGTCCACTCTGTTGTTCTAGCAAAGGATAGGGAGCGTTTTTCGCTAGCTGAGCTAATGACAACACCATGCATCTGGAATATGACCCGGTATTGTAGGCCTGGTTGTTTGGTTTTTGACCGACGCATGCTTCTGTTGTTACGATATTCTCCAAGACATTTAGAATATTTACGACAGAGCTTCTAGGCTTCTTATGACCTTACCCCACACGCTCTTTTCCTTCTTTTTTCTGACACCACCCGCTTCAAAAGAGAAATCTGACGAATGATTTTGAAAGAAGAATTAAGGATATAATTGAGGTATTCATTGTAGAATATCTCAAAAAAAAAATCATGGTTATTTTGGCGATTTCAATTACTCAGCATCACAGGGGAAGTACCTATTCCAAACATTACATAATGTAAAACCAATAACTACTCCACTTCATAGTCTTTAGCTCTTTTCCATTGCCATATGACAACATGAGCAGAACATGAATTCTGAAACAAAAATAGCCCAAGCTAAGTAAATCAAGGTTCCAATATTTTGTCTTGTCCCCAGCATGAAAAGCTTATTAAGACGACATAGATCGAAGTTTCTGTTGCCTGATGCAGTAAAACTACTTATGACCGTATCCAAGTTGACATTGGCAGAGAACTGGCTTCACAAACAACAGTGTCGACGAAGAGCTGATAATGGTCGAATGCTCAACTAACCCCAGACGGGACTAATCACCTATTCCTTCACATATCATGTCAAGCCTTTATTGATACGGATTGGTCGAACGCTCAAGGCCCCAAGACTATTTAAGGGAAACAAACTATGTGAAGACATTCAAAAGTCTGAAAATCACCTACCTGGGAAAGAGTCTTACAACCAATCAAAAACAAAGATAAAACGACTAAAATTTCACTCTATATCTACTTGACTCCAACTACCGACATGAGAAACCGAAGCTTGTTGTTCACTTCCCCGAGGTCTGAAGTATCCTTGAACGAGGTTGGTGGTTCGACACCGGTAAAGAGATAGAGAGATTTCAGTTCCTCAATGCACGACGCCTGCAGTTTAGCCTTGTATCCAACTATCTTACGCATCGCCTTGATCTGTTGCCATATCTTCTCCTCTCCATCTATCTCCTGGTCCTGCAGAAAAGGGTGAACTGTGAGCATATAATCATCCCAGCATTAAAAGTGCATTATCAAATCACTTATGATTTACAAAAAACGAAAACATCATCATCTTCTGGCGCATTTTGGCCTGCTCATTTACGAGCATAGATTTCCTCAAGCAAAGTAATTTCTTAGTAAACTATTTGTAATTTTGTGGGACCGCTATCAACTATTATAAAACCTTAAGCTATTTAAGGAAAGAGTGTTTTAATATTTAAATGCCTCACCATTTCTCTCATCCATGGGTGAGACTTTATCTTCAAACTAAATCTTGGAAACATATGACAAGGGAGAGAAAACATATGACAAGGGAGACAATATAGGCCTAGAAGGATTTGAATTCATGAGCAAGAGTTATAGTACCATGTAAGATTTAAAAGACCATCGTCCACTCTTTTAAAAACAAACAGATCTACATTTTTGTTGGTCTTAAAAGAATAGCTCGGGAAAAAAAATCATAACAAGATCAATAGAAAGATAATAAAGCAGATTTTTTCAAATGCAGAATCTCATTATGATTGTCCAAACTGAGAAGAATTTTAATTAGAAAAGTGAACCAACGAGCAGATACTCCTTTGAATAATCACTCTGGAACTTCGGTAATTTTCTGATCCTAACTAAGACTCTTATTATCTCATTGTACCAAAAAATGAGGCTGACTTAATGGCGACATTGAAAACTGTCATATTTTTATCATACTAAGCTCTAACATTCACAAATGATAGTCAAATCATATTTCTGCCAATTTTAATAAGTCCAATAGTGTGGCAAAGCGTAACACACCACATGCATGTATTTACAAGCATACTGGGTCATTTTATTTCTAGAAACAAGCCCCTTTATCTGAGGTGCATAGCACCATCCAGCCAGAGTTTCTATACATCACTTTCTCACTTAAGAGTTTCATCAACTCAGTATTAATTCAAAGGACAATTATACACAGTGCAAATGGTAATTTGTTCTGTCCAAATGAACATAATAGCTCTTAACTCAATGTTTGCCAAAAGCAATGACGCAAGCTAGTTTGATTGCTTCCATTATTGAGCAATGAGCTTTATACATGTTAGGAAGACAAATTATGACTGACCTCAATGAAAGATGGAGAAATGCCTCTCCCAGCCAAAATTTGGGGGCCTCTCCCATCTTTTAACCCAGAGGAAGCAAGAGATATGGGAATCTCTACATCTCCATTTCCCAAACTGTTTTCCTGAACATTTCCTGTGTATAGATTATTGAAATCATTCTTTGCGTGTTCCTCATGGAAAAATTAACAAATGCTAACTAATAGTAGCTACTGGCATCCTCAACCACTACCTTTAGAAGTTCCTTGTTTGAAGCTTCCGGCATCCACCTTAGTGCTAGTTTTCTCCTTCCTGTAGTGAGCAATCATTTTTTCGCTTTCTTCTCTGATTGGTTTCTTCTCTTCTACAACAAGACCAGCCACTCTCTTATCCCGATCAGTGTGAGTATTCCCACTATGCTTTAATTTATGCACATCTCTTTCCCTGGGGAGATTTTCAATTCTCTTTTCTTCAGCTTTCTCCTTTTTTCTACCTTTCCTTTTGCCCTTTTTCCCATAATTTTTAGCTTCTAGCATGTCTATTTCATCAGCAGCTCCATGCATTCCCTTGGGTCGCATCTTCTCTTCCTCTACTGGATTATGAGGTTTTCCCTCATCAGAAAATTTTTCTATCAAATCCCTAGTCTCTCTCACCAATTCATCTTCTCCAATGTTATGCACTCCCCCACTCTCCAATAAAACCACATTTGTCACTTCAAGGGGTGCTCCGATTTGGTTAAACTTACTGCCATCATTCTCATCCACTTCTAGCATAAGTAAAACACCCCGCATCTCATCCCTTGGCTGCTTAGATAAGCTTCCTTCTATTATGTCATCATCTTTCTCAATTATGTTGCGAACCTCCCAACTGAAGTCCTCCACCATACGTCTGTTATCATAACTATCCACAACCATGGTCTTCTCTTCTTCATTTCCATCAACCAATTCAAACCTCATGTTCAGTTGTTCTTTCATGTCCTCAGTTTGCTCTATGTCCTCCTTCTCCGTATCAATATTTCCTCCAAATCCAACCCCCTCCTTCTCCTCCCAAATTCCTTCCTCATAAGGATTTGTAAGCAAACTACTCATGAGCTTCTCAGAGCAAGCATAACTTGCAAAGAAGAGCCCATAAGGAACAGAGACAGCAACCCCAAGTGCAGAGACTACCACAAGAGGAGGAAGAACAAACGGGGCAGAGGAGATCACCATGCCTGTGACCAGAACCTTCCTTCCAATTGCTACTCCTTTATTCCATAACCAACTAACTTTGCTGCTGTCTGCTTCTGAGGAGTATTCCTCGATATCCCAATCCATGCTCGATTCGTCCATCCTGCTGAAACAATGTCACCTGAAATGAAATGACAACAGATGCTTCACCAATATCATGGATGTGTTGCCTCGAAGGCTCTCCTAGTCTCTCTGCATCTAATTCTCTTATAAATAACATAAGCAACAAAAGTTAGGCTACAGATGTTGCTATCTATGGGTTATGCAGAGACTAATGCAATCAGGAAAACAGTAACCAATGTAATAAAAATATCTAGAACAAATCACTATTAAAAAGGAACTTATCTCATGGGAGGCCTTCCCAGTCAATAGTTTCCGATGTAAAAGCCTAGATTACATATAAATTAGGCTGTGAGGGTCCGTTTATATTAGCTCAATCCTAATTCCATGTTGATGTGAAAGCGAAACCTCTTAACATCTCCTGTCGCATGCGAACTGGCAAACAACAGTGTGATTAATGTACCTTGCCCTGCTCACGCAAGGCTGATAACAGCAAATTCTGTCATCAAGTTCAAACAAGACATCATCAGAGAAGGATTTTCAATCCGAAGTCTTAATGGCATAGATTTCGACACCACACATAAATATCCATCTTCAATCTTCGAGCAATGTGGAACTCTACTTTTCCTATTCCTCAAACTACTATCGACCTAATCAGTTCGAACTAATTAAGCCACTCTCTTCTCACGTCTCCCCATTTCACACAGAAATCTCAAGTTTTGGCCAGGACAAGTACACAACCCATTGTGGGCATGATATAAGGTCTCTTGTGCAAACAAACAGCTTACTGAAGAAAAGATACATGAGATTTACCGTTGAGTAAAAGACGACGCTCGCAACAGCTTCAATCTCCAATACACAACATTTGACGTGAGCTAAAAAGGGCTTAGTATTTCTGACACTAGGATATAAGAAAGAGAAGCCCCTGTGGGTTTACCTGGGTAGATAAGCAGCTGTGTGAATGCTGCTAATATGACAGGGTAGATCCCATTGGAACATAAATCTTGAAGCAGCGGGAGCGAAGGGTTTAAACTGAAGGCTGCTGAGAGTACAAAACCCTGGCAAGCTAAGGAGGAAGAAGAAGAGGATAGAGTTTGATGCAGTCTTTGCAGAGGACACGCGGAGGAATGGGCGTTCACTGACAGTCTTGCAGGCAAATGGTGGAGGAGCCGCGTGTTGCATGTTCCATGCATTGGCCCTCGATTTGCCTATGGTCAATTCCATGTCTTTTTCTTTTTCTTTTTCCTTTTTATTTTTCTTTTTTTCCCTTATTTATTTCTCTCTCTTTTTTTACTTTTTAAGAAAGAGATTATTCCTGTTTCCTTTTCTCGTTGAACTCTATGCCACCATGATCATGCTCTTGATCGAAATTTAAACCTGTCTACATTTTCTTGATTCAAGATGGCCACGTACTAATTAAAATGGTTCATTATTAATCTTCCATACTATGCAAAACTATGCAAGAATCCTGAGCCGGGCAAAAGTATTTTATACATTTGCCATCTTCCGTAATGTTATATTACATGATCAATTATGTCACATGAATTGAAATCGCTTGTTTTTTTTATGGAATTGTTACTCAATATGTCAATGTCAAGTGATGTAAGACTCGGATGATATTTTCTTGAGCTGCAGGAGAGAATGCTTGTTTGGAAAATCTAGAAATATGTGTCAGATTTTTATTTGCACAAATTGCGATGATGGGCTTATGTGAAATTGAGTAGAACTACATCAACAATATTTAAAATTAAAGGGATAATTCCATTTTTGGCCCTATAACTAGTGAATTGTATAATGAAATATTACAACTTTTAATTTGCGCAATCAAGTATTGTAACTTTAATATATTACTCAATATAGTCTTCCTATCACTAGAGATCATAAATTTTGATCAAATTGATGATTGGACGTATGCCATCTTATTAATGTTCCGTTCGTTTCACGGAAAATATAGTAATTCTGGAAAATATTTTTTAGTAAGTCATTTTCTAAAAAATTGATAATATTTTTTAGTATTCACTTAAAACTTAAAAATGAATCGAAAAGTATTCGATAAATAAAATATTTTCCAAACTCGGCATGAATGGCCAAGCATGGCCTGAGCGCGGCCCGAGCGCGAACAGGGCGTGGGTGGAAAGAGGCGGGCGGTCAGAGCTGTTCTCAGCGGCTTGCCCCGCTTGCTCCTAGCGGCGGTGCCGGCCCCGCCAGCCACCATCCTGCACGAAAAATCCTTTCGAACGCCTGACTGTCGCCTTAGCTAGGTTGATTGGTTTACGCAAATCAACAAACACTTGACGTGCAATGGTTCGAACAACAATGGGGTCAACTGTGAAGCCAAGCATGCATTCGGACTTGAGCGAACCCAACATGCAACAATCAAGGTCGATATGAGGCCACTCATCCGCTCTCAACAGGGGGAAAAACCCCTTGACCTCGAGGACGCCGACGACGACGCCCTCTCCTTCTGCAAACTCCCTTTCGCCGACCAACCCGACGGATCCTGCTCCGCTCTGCCTCCAGCTTCGCCTCTTCACCGGTGGGAGGAGCGGCGGCCACTGGAGTCTGTTCAGACCTTTGCGGTGTCGGTCCCACCTCGCGAGCGCTTTGGCGAAGGCTTCCCTGGGTTGCGACTTTTTCTGGTGTCGCACAGAACCAGATCTGGAGAGAGGGGAGTGCGCAGGAAGAGCAAGATAAAAATATACAAAAACAAAAAGGTTAGGCTTGGAAAATATTTTCCCCCCTCCACGAAAGGAAAATGTTTTCCTCCCTTCACGAGAAAAAAATATTTTCTCCATTTTTAAAAATATAATTTTCATTGATTAAGTTATTTTTCGCTTCCGAACATCATAATTTAAGGAAAATATTTGTCGAGAAAATATTATCCGTGAAACAAACGGAACCTAATACAATTGTGAGTCTTAGTGTGTACAACTGGTTGATATTGATAAAGCAACAATTCATGAAAATCAAATGACGATAAGACGGCATCAATTTGTGAGGAATTTTCTGATCTCCGGTAACCAGATGACTACAAGAGACTAAGTTACAGCACTCACATTGCTGATAAAGTATCAAAAAAATTCATAAACTTATTGTATTTGTGTCAATTTAGTTCTAAAATTTATTTAAATGTCAATTCAATTGTATCTATTTTGACTTTGTGTCAATTTAGTCATTTCGGTTAATTTAGGCAAGATTCTACTGACATGGACGTCTGTCAGCCCACATGGCACCACTAGTGCTAAAATAGATAATTTTTAATAATTTTTCTAATTTTTTTCATCTTTCTTTTCTAACCCCTTTGCTTCGCCCTTTTGCTAGTGACCGGCCTCGTCCACAAGGGATGGTTGGATACTAGCCATGATCCCTCATATGAGCAAGGATCGCAGTCGCCTGCCATGGGCTAAGTTCAATTGGTTGAAGGCAAGCCCCAATAAGGGCTACTTGCTAGACCAACCCTCACCTAAGCTAGGGTGAGAGGCCAACCCCTGCCTGGGTGAGGGTGAGCCCTCGTGAGGGCAGCCCTTGCCCAAGTCAAGGCGGCCTCGCCGACCATTGCCCTAGCAAAGGCAATGCTTGATGAGGCCACCCTAGCTTGGATGAGGGCCGGCCTCACTAGATTTGGTAAGGAGAGTCCTCACTTGGCCGAGGCTCGGCAACCCTCACCCTCACCCCGTAAGCATGCAACTATGACCCTAGCCAAGCGAGGCCAACTCATCAAGGCATGGTCGATGGCTAGCCATCCCCTGTGGATAGAGGCCAATCATCAGTAAAAGGGAGAAGAAAGAGAAAATAATCATTAAATATTAAAAATATCATTAAATTTATCCACGTTAATATCGATGGTATCACATGAGCCAATTGGCATCAAAGTAAATAATAGCCATTCAAATTAGTTAAAATGATTGAGTTGACATAGATTTAAAAGATTTAAAATAAATATATATATTTAGAATATTTAGAATTAAATTGACATTAGTATAATAAGTTTAAAACTTTTTTGACACTTTTATCGTCTGTTGCACAAATTAATAGTGCACAATTTATATAAGATTAGAAGTGGTAAGTTTCGCATCATTATTAGAAAAGAAAAAAAACGGGGAAGAGAGAGTGAGAGTCCCGAGGTGGTTGACTACCTCTTACGGAGGATCGCCATGAGAGTATGCATTATTCATGTCGGTTTCGGTTCTCAAATCTCAAATTGCCAATGAAGACAACCACATTGCTTAATGTTGCAAGGGCTGCAAAACCATCGCCAGTGGTGGCGGTGTGTAATGAGAGAGAGAGAGAGAGAGAGGGGGGGAAGCAAATAATAATTGCTGATTTTATGTAGGAATTGGAAATTTTTTTAACAAGAAAATAAATGCTGAAAGGTCGCCATACTAGGAGCAATTAATTTAGAAGTAGTTGGTGAATCAAATAGATGGTAAGAAATAGCTTCTTTAAAAAAAAGTTAGTAGGCTATGTAAACTAAAATTGGTAAAATATCATAAAAGTTTGTAATGTTAAACAATCAAAACGAGATTGGTAATTTTATACAAGAGATGGTAACTTATTAAGTTACTAACAATTTATCCGATTCACTTCTTTATTAACAAATTTTTATTGTCAATTTTTATGGTAATATGTCTCGATCATTGACAAATTTTCCATTTCTGTTAAGGAATAAATAGATTTTTGGACTATATTGTACAAAGAGCCTATGTTGTATAATCTTGCGGTGACACTTTCAATTTGAAAAAAAATGCCATCATTTTTATCACTTATATGACAAACATTTTATATCCGACTTTATTCTATTCTAGTTGACTATCAAATACGAGATGCCATTATTTTGTTGTACAAAGAGCCTATGTGGTACAATCATGCGGTGACATTTTCGATTTGAAAAGAGATGCCATCATTTTTATCACTTATATGGCAAATATTTTATATCCGACCTTATCCTATTTTAGTCGACCACCAAACATGAAATATGATAAAATATATTATATTCTGATTTTTATCCGGTCGATCAAACGCAGCCTAAAGTTTCAACAACTACAAAAAAAAAAAAAAAAAGAGCCGGCTTACGTTGATTTAACGTGTTGCAACATCAAACTGTATTATTACCAAATCCAAAAGTCCGCGGCACTTTACAGCACAATCCCTCATGGAGAGCAGCCACTGTGGAACCAATGCCATGCCAAGTGACGTCAGTCTAATACCATCGGAGGCAGATAAAAGTGAGCGATGCTGCACCCAGATGCCCCTAAAATCCCCTAGAAAAGTTCAGAAATGCGTCCTTTCATGATCCTCGAACCAACGCGAAGGAACCCGCTTTACAGTCAGTTCATAACACGTCGCAATCTTTATGGAAGAGATCCAAAGCACTGCGCTGTGTCGGCAGATCGCTCCATTTCTTTCTTAATCTGACTCATCTGATCTTTGATTCTTGCTCCGTCTTTTGCCCTTCTTCTTTTTGTCTGATGAGCTCACCTTCGGACGATAAGAGGGACCAAGAAAAGGGCATAAGATCGTGAACATGAGAAGGAAAGGAGAATAGATGATGAGACTCTGGAGCGTTCATGAGCGACGGATTTCCAAAAAGGATGATGGAACAAAAGTGCCGAACGAATGTACAGGAGGTGGTTCTGGATCGTGCTGGTGCAGTCGGGTTCTCCACGTGGCTTTGGCTTTTTCTCTGTCAATCACAGATCGCATTGAACAGCAAGAACTCCTTTTTGCACAGAGCAATCCCGTTGCTTCTAGTGATATTTAAGTAGAAGGTAATTATATTTTATCTTTTACTTGGCCTTGTAACGCTGCAAAAGATAAATATAAAGTAATCGTTTCCCGAAACAAAAGCAATCGGAAAAGAAAGGATCTCTCTACTCAGCTGCTCTGATCCGGAAGGACAGAGAGAGAAAAAGACACTTTATGTGAGTGGACAATTATGAGGTAAATTCTAAATTTTTTGTTATATTACTAATTCAGTTCTTAATTTTTTTTATATCAAATAAAATTTAAATATTTTGTAATTTTATCGATTAAATCCTTTCGATAAATTTTAATCGGAAAATAATTACGTGACGACGATATGGCACTACCGACCGTCGCTAGCGACGACGTGACAATGACATGATGACAAACTTTTTATTCTAAATTGTTTTCTTTTTTTTTCTAAAAAAAAACTTGGACGGCAAACTCTGTCGACCGCTGGAACTCACTGGCCATTCCAAAGGGTATTGAAGCCCTTGCCGGCCGCAGGCCAAGGCGGCGGGGCTAAGGAGGCCGCCGTAGCCGTCGGCCAAATCTGGGTGGGGTTCCCTCGCCCCTAGATCTAGGCTAGGCCGGCCCTCGCCCGCGACAAGTGAGGGCGACAGGGGCTCCCTTTCTCTACCTTGGCCGCCTCCGCTGTGGCTGTCAAGTCTCCGAACGACAGCTAGGGTTTCTAGGGGCTCGCATGAGGGGGGGAGGAGGAAGATGATGAACAATACCGGGAGAAAATGAATTTTTAGCCAAAACGACGTCGTTTTTGCTACATCCTTATTACATCATTGTCATGTCGTCACCAGCAATGGCCGATTGCACCATGTTGTCACCACGTCAGCATTTTCCAGCCAAAATCCTTCGAGATGACTTAATCGGCAAAATTGCAAAAGATTTATGACTTATTTGGCAAAAAAAAGGGATTTAGAACTGAATCGGCAAAATAGTAAAATGCTTAAAACTTATTTGGCAAACGTCCCTTTATGTGAGTGTGCATATCTATTTATGTTAATGAATCACTAAGGCACTTTGAATTCTACAATGGCGCAGCTCTTTGGCATATTTGATTAAGGACCAAATGACACGAATAACTTCAAAATTTTGACTTAATATGTAATATGATTCATAAATTTCTAAACTTTTGATACATATTTACCTTAGTCTTTAGATTATATGAAAATATTTAATATTATTTCCGAATTTAAATTAATCAAAATTTAATATTTGAATTAATCAAATGATAATATTAAATATTTTTATATAATTTATTAATTAAGTTGAATATGTACTAAAAACTGATAAATCATATTAATAAATTAAAAACTTCATGGACTATATTACACGCCGAATTAAATTTTGATATTTATATTAAATAAATTAAAATTTTAATGATCACATTAAAATTTATGAATTATTAATATCATTATTTATGCATAGCTTGTGATAGAATATCTGCACGAAGTTGTCAAAATGTCATTGGGGTCGGACAGATTTCGAGCCTGCATAGGACTCTTCCTTCTTTGATGGTTGAACTAAAGTTCTGTCCCTTTTGTTTTTCAGACTCCGTCCAAAAACCTCTGCACAAGGTCTACTTCTATTGCCAATTGCCAGCTTGTCAAGCCAACAATATAGGAGCTCTCTCTCTCTGTGACGTGCTCGCGGAGAAAATTCCTTTCTTCTTCTCTATTCTCTGCGCGATCACTCTAAATTTCGGCAGACTCACCTTCCAAAATTTCACTCCACCCAATCCGATTTTCCCTCATTTTAGTCTTGCATTCGTTCACTCAATTGAAAACGAACCATAAAGTCCGTCTCTTGTAACTCCAATCCGCGTCCCCTGTTCCCAAGTTCCAGAATTTACACTCTCTTCATCTTCAAACTCCTCCTCCTTCTTCTGGGTCCCTGTAAAAGCTCTTCCATGGCGTGCCCATCAAACTCGATTCGCTACAACACCACTCTCTGCGCGTGCCCGCCTGGGCGCCTCTTGAATGTCACCGCCAACGCCTGCACTCTGTTCACGGCCAACACCACCATCTCAGTCGATAGCGGCGTGGATGTTTACGCTATAAGCTTCCCCGAGACCATATTCTCGTTCGATTCGATCAAGAAGTTCACGCAATCTCAGGCCTTGTTCTTGGAGGCTACGGCTGTCCTGTTGCTCTCTTGGCTCTCATTTTGTGTTTTCCTGAGGTTCATGAAGGTCGGAGATGGTAGGAATGCGTGGTTCCAGATTCGGTGGTGGATTAGTCGTTTGGATGTTTGCTTCTCCACCAGGCATTGGCTGGTAACGCATCTTCTTTCTTTTGCTCACGAAAAATTCTCTGTAGCTTGAGATTTTCTTTTCTTTTCTTTTCTTTTTCAAATAATAATCACCTATATCCAGTTAACAATCGTGATGTGGCTATTTCGTTGGCTCAAATTTCAATCCAAAAGCAACTCGGAGCTGAATCAAGATGGTTCAGCTTCGCACATTTTGTTGCTGATAATTTTTTTTTGTCTGTACTACTTTAACTCTCCTCTCTCTTTCAGACTTTTTACTCTTCGTCTTTGGAGAGCGTGTAAACTCCGTTGGAAGTGAGTGATTTTAGCTGATTTTGGACCTTTGACCTCTCGTAGGGTGCGCCCGTTTAGAATGATCTGATTATTTTGTTACCTGGTAGTGGTAGGTCTAGAGTTTTCTTCTAGAGATGCTGTAGGTCATATAATGCAAAGTCAAACTTTTGTTGGAAAAGATGAAGACGTTATATTCTGGGTGTTGTTACGTAGCACTCAGTAAGTGATATCCACAAATCTCTTCCACTTCATTGGCCAACCTGCTCATGAGCTCTCCTCACCCGTACTCTTGAAGTTTAAGACTGTGAATAGGACCAAATTTTGGAGCTACCTCTTGTGGAATCACGTCTGCAATATGTTAATCGGGCTGTGCTTGTCAGGTTACTTGATTCCGTCAGCTGATTGTTTTAACTCACCCAAGTAGCATGGGGGCAAGTGCTTTCAAGTACATTAATCATTCCAATAATATGTAGATGATGGCCTTGGAAATGCCTAAATGAGCTTGATATTCTTGTTTGACAGTAGTGGATGACTTGCATATTGTACCCTGCATTTGGCAGCATTAATTGATGTAGTTTCTCATAGGTCCTTCTGATTCTTACTTAACCAGCTGCAGTCAAATTATCTCAAAGTGTCATTCACAACAACTTTAATGACATTTCCCTTAACAATTTTCAAGAAAAATGCAAGATTCCTGAAGTTTTTACTTTCCTTCTGGAGGTGCTGTGGTACCTGCTAAGGTGCTGCCTCTTCAACTTATACAGTAAATGGGACCTATCTTTCTTGTGGTTCTGATATCATAGGCAATAACCGTAGGTCATGTTGCTCACCTGCTTATGGTTTATCAAATGGAATTTCCGGAGTCTCCCAGTGTATCACGGCAAACATCATAATAAATCAGAAGATATCTGCTCTTCAGTTTTGGATGAAACTTAGCAAATCCAATGGATACTGCAATGCTTCTCGGACTCATTTTCAAGTCCTTGTATTTGCCTTGAACAGTTTCTTTTCTCTTATGCCCTTTCTCCATTTGCAGTTTCTGTATGAGTATCAGCTGTCACAGATGCATAATGGTCAGTGCTTTATTCAGCTTTAATCTTATGTAGGAGGATCGAAAAGTTGTTAAGAAACGGAAAACAGAGCTTGGTGGCACACTTTCCATTGCAAGTTGGATACTCTTTATTGGGTTGTTTGCTGCGTAAGTGTGTGATAGTATGTTCTTTCTCTAACCTTGCTGACCTTTCTTAAGCTAAATACCATATCAAAAGATATTGGTTTTCATCCTAGGTAGCTTGGTCATAATTGGAAGACATTGTTGATTGGACTCTCAGTTTTTTCTCAGGTTGCTCTACCAAATTATCTGGAAGAGAACCATAGAGATTCATAATGTAAGGGCAACAACTGGACCTGATCTCGCTTCCTTCAAAAATGACATGGAATTTAATATCACTACCGTTTCTAGTATGAGCTGTTCAAACTTGCGGAGTACGGAGACCTTAGTTATGGGGAGTCCTGGCTTGTTAGACTATAGGGTTGCTCCTCTGTCAAGCTTTGCAAATTTCTCTTGTCATAATACCAGTGAAGGGCCAACTGTAACACTCAGGTGCAGCAATTGTCAGCTGTCTCAAGACAATTATTACTTTTCATGGCAGTTTGTTGATCTACCAAATAATCCTGCAACTGCAGTTGGTTTCAGATTCAATCTTACCTCAGAGGCACATGGAAGTAAAAAACACGTGAGCTTTGTAAGTGGTACACTGAGGAATGGGAGCGCAGTTGATGATAGGCCAGTTACCTTCAGAGGCAATGATACAAATTTGATGAAATTCAATTTGTTCCCAAGCTTATACCATAATTTAGACGATCTCAGGCTCATCCAACCACTATTCCATGAATTTCTTCCTGGATCAGTCTTTCGGGATGCTTCTCAGCTCCAAGCCTCCCTGGAAAGTTCTAATGGGATCATCAACACCACATTATATGTCAACTTTCTGTCTGCGTATTTCGTCGAGATTGACAATCAGAGTATTATGGGCCCTGGTAAGTAACTTGATTGCAGTGTAGACATTGAAACTTTACATTACTGAAAGTGTATCTAAGACTCTTGCTGCACAGTTAGATGAGGTGTATCTTTTGATTTATTGATGCCCACATGTCCTTATATGGATGCCAGCTTAAAGTGATTTGATAGAGCTAGAGATGCGCTGCATGGAAGATTATGCTTGCTTTTGTGATTGTGATTAATGAGCCCACTTGTGCTTCTATTGATCTGGCAGCATAAAGTATGGCATCTACAAGAAAGATAGCTTGGTAGAGCAGGGGACGTATCACTGGGTTTCTGGTTGCTTACCTACAACTAGATAGGAACTTGTGGCCACTAAGCTATCTGCCACTATGTAAATTGTGCTTCTTCTTTACTTTTGAGTCACTATTATTCCATGCTGCATGTCTAGTTTATGGTTCACCACCATGTCATGAATCGAAAATTGCCTTCGAATAGCTTTAAAATGATTAAGTCCTCTTGTCCATGATAATTCTAATGCTGGATTCATCATTTGATGTAGTTTGGTTAACGTCTCTTGTTAGATTACCTTGACGCTGTCTTAGGCTTACCTTGTGCTGCTTAAGATGTTCATGGATAAT